>JAZKJV010002687.1:600000-1042761 GCA_037367405.1 Ottelia alismoides
GCGTCGGTGGCGGTTCCCGGCGGCGGTGGCCAGCGGATTTGATGGGGGAGGTGGGGCGGCGGCTGTGGAGCTGCTACTCCACCTTCCGATTTTTTTATTTTTTTTATTTTTTTTGATTTTTTACTGATGTAAAAGAAAGGACTTTTTTTGTTTCAATTTTTTTATTTTTTTTAATTTTGTTAAAACAGGGCGGTAATAAATGTGGAAAAAATGCTATGATGAAGGTTATGAAGATGATGAAATGGATGATGTGGAACAAATGAAGATGTAATGAAATGATGATGGGTGTAGTAATGTGATAAAAAATTGAGAAAATAACAACGGTTATAAAATGAAGGGAATATTTGCCTACGATGAAAACTGTCGCCTATGGAGTGCTCTCGTGAGCACGGTCTTCGCTCAAATCGCCGGCGTACGATGAGCTCGAGCAGGGCGCGGTTGCGGCTGCGATGTTGGCCAAAAAAAACCAACGGATCTCACCGGAGAGAGGGCCGTCGTCGCTCGACGCGGTTGCGTCGCTGTCACCGATTCAACTCTGGGAACTTGGCTCTCCTCACATAAAGATGGATCAAAAGGAAAATTGAGGAGAATGACATGTATATAAAGATGATGGAATGAGAGGTTATTAAAGTGGTGGAGTTGAATGGGAGGTTGTATTGTTAATGGAGTTGAATGGGAAGTTGGGAAAAATGGTGGAATAATGGAGTTGAATTGGTGGTTATTGTAGAGAATGGAAATTAAATAATCAATAAATAAATAAATAAAGTTGTCTACTTAAATACAATAAAATAAAAAAGAGAAGAGAAATAGTGGGGAATTTACAATGGAAGACAAACAACATGTACACACATTTTTTTACTTTTCTAATATGTAATTTTTTTTATCTTTTTAATAAG
Source organism: Ottelia alismoides (assembly GCA_037367405.1). Classification (NCBI taxonomy): domain Eukaryota; kingdom Viridiplantae; phylum Streptophyta; class Magnoliopsida; order Alismatales; family Hydrocharitaceae; genus Ottelia; species Ottelia alismoides. The sequence goes on from JAZKJV010002687.1 coordinate 600,897, forward strand.
AGATATTTACAATGGAAAAATACAATAAAATACTACAATTAAAATACAACACAAGTATGATTTTTTTGTATTTTAATAATTAAGAAAGATACAATAAAAAATGAAGAAAGTATGAATATATACATAATGTACAATGTACATCTAGGTCCCAAAACCCAACTTTTGCAAATGAGCTCTGATTTTAATGAAACCACTTCCATTGGATAGATAATTTTCTAACTTGAACTTTAATTTGGTGAATTTGAAGTTCATACGGAGCGGGAATTTAGCTTGGAAGTTGGACTTTACGGCTTTTTCTCTTTGGGATCTAGGAGCATTTATTTGAGATGAAATTTGTTTTGTATTTTTATATACATTTTTATAAACAAGTTAGAGAAAGAATTAGGCAAAAAGGAGTTGAAATGAATTTATTAACCTGAATCCAATTGGCCTCTGAAGGATCATCCCAGGGGGGAGAAGCAGAAGAGTAGAAGCTGACTGAGTTTGGGATTTTACTCAGGGATTTTGCTAAGATCAAGATATTGCGATGATGAATCGCGGATTCATCAGTACACACCTGTCGCTGGAAATGGGGAGAGAAAGGGCAGTTGACCTGGGGTCAACTGTCAGAAGGTCCTGGTTGGTCCATGTCGATCAATTAGGAGAAAGGAAATAAAAAAATATTTACGAAATCAACAATAAATAATAAATGAATTAATTAAATTTTAGGTATAAAATAAAAAATATTTATTATTTTATGTAGTATTTTACAAATAATTTTTATTTTTTCGAGATTATTTATTAAAGTCAATATTTACAAGTATAATCATAGGTATATTTACCTACATATTATAAATTTTGTTTTTATTTTGTATTTTATTATTTTATACACTTATTTTATATATTTATTATTTATTTAAATGCACATAGATAGATTTTATGGTATTTTTATGATATGTACACTTATTAATTATTGCCATTTATTATATAGGTATACATCTACACAATTCATCTATGTATTTTAGTATACAGATTTATTTTTATTTTTAGTTGTTTTTTTATATTTTTAGTATGTATATATATTATTAATAATGTTTACACAATTGTAAAAATATAAAATAGGGAAAAATATAAAGAATAAATAAAAGGAATATTTTATTCGTATATATTATACAATAGGATTCCAAAACCTAAATTTTACATCTTAACTCAAAATTAAATGAGACCACCTTCATTAAATAGCTAATAAAAAGTTATATACAACTAAAGGTGATTTTGATAATTTTGAGTTCATATGGAGAAGATATGGTTTTGGGAAGTTTGGGTTTTGGATTTTTACTTAGAGTGTAAAAAACACAATTTGCATTATTTTTGTGTGAAATAAAATTTATATTTTTCTATGTATTTTTATCTACGACTTTAAAGACAAAGTTTATTCATTTGATGTATAAATAATAAATAAAATAAAATAGGTCCCAAAAATGTATTATTTAGCAAAATAAATTGGGATTTTATTGTGTTTTTGGCCCTTATCTCCCCTTACTTTGTTCCTTATCGACCCAGTCATCATGATGCCAAGGTCTCGGAGTTTAGGACCATAAAACACCTTTAGCAATTTATTTCCTTTTCTTTTTCTTCCTTTATTCTTTTATTCTGGCATTTATTATAGTATTTTATATAATAAATACAATATAAACAATGGGGTTATTTTGTACAAAATAATGCTATTTAAAGCCAAAATAAAAGAATAAAGGTGATGAAATGGAGCTTCATCAGGGGTTGTCTTGTGCAATACAAAATAAAAGCTTTATTATAAGATATTCACTTATTTTCATAGAAACTTCTCCGGGTAAAAATCACGACCTAGATCAATGTTTTTGGGATTAGAGCCTTCACCTGATTGTTGGAGTTTGCTTTACCTTTTGAGGTTACTTCCTATGAATGTAGCGATATATCCAGTCTCTTTCTTGAAAAACCCCTTAGGAAGGAATTTTCCTTGCAACTTGAGAAAGGAACTTACAGGTATAGTGCCTCGAGTACATCTCATGCAAGAGTCTTTTGCTTGATTGAAATTAAACGAACCTTATGATAAGGAACTTCTCTGAGTTCGAGAGCTGGGCCTAGAAAGTAAAACACGATAGAGCTCGAGAAAGTTAAAACATAGAGCACTTTAGCTTTTTCAGACACTGTAACCCTTGAGAAAGTGAGCATCTGAGTTTTGATCGAGCATGTTACTTAGACCTTGTCATAGGCATCAAAATGTTATATGTGATCAATGTAAGTGTCCCTTTAAGAACGCTAAGGCTCGGAATTGATGTACAATAGACGAAATAGATTCGCCAAATTGAAAATTCTGATGAGTGCAATGACGGCTCATTAGTCGACTAGTTATGAAACCTAGATATTGAAATATGCCGAGAAGTGATTTTTTGGAAAGTCATATGGTAAGAAGATTAGTTGGGTGACTGAAAAACGAGTCAAATAAATAACATTTTAGTCGATTGATTCACATAGATAAACTAAAAGCTTTATTTTGTGGAGTCTGAAAACATAAATCACGTGACTCGTAAAGTACATAGTTGATTAGAGGATAAATGGATCTAGTAGTAATGTGAATAGATTAATGCATCTTAGAAAGAGACTTTGGAAAGCAAAAATTAACCGGTGGGCAAAGTATTTATTCAGCTCACTGGATGACTTGGTTAGATGGTTAGAAAACTAGTCAACTTGTTGGTCGCAACCAGTCGACGATTTAAATTGATTAAAATTGATGCAAAACTTAAATGTTTAATATCTTTAAAATTTGATTATTTTTAGGGCTCTTCTACATCAAGCCTACTAGTATAAAAAGGAAAAAATTGATTGAACATTAGAAATATCTAAAGAAATCATTTCTTTTAAGAAGATATTCAATTCAATGAGTACTTCTGATCGTATTTACTTGAACATACTTAAATATTGCTTTGACCCTTTTTCCTCATTATACAATGAATAATTGATTGATAATGTTAATATGAAAAATTTATAATGTTATTAAATCACATTATTTTTTTGGGGATGAAGAATCACCCAACACCCTATGTTATTTGTCATTTTTATGTTGTTGTTGGACTCTTAGGATTAATTAAAAAATAATAACTTAATTTTTCAATTAGATACGGGTGGTCAAATTTATTTTACTTGGGCAAGCCCAATGTCGAATTCGGCGAGGCTACTGTCTCCTTAGGTCAATTTCCATATAATGAAGATGGGAGTTTTTTTAGGGATTTTTTTATAGATTTTTAATGCAAATAACGATGGATGCAAATGAAAAATGGCAAATTTCAATGTTAAATTAGCCTATGTTGGAAAATTAAAATTAGTTAGAAAAATAGCTCAAAAATTCAAAAGACTATTTTTCTTAATTCTTTATGCTATGAAGAATCCAGAAAATATTTTTTATTTTTATGTCATAAAATGCATGCATGAAAAATTGACACATTTTATGAGGTTTTTTATAATTTTTTTCATGCAAATGATATGCAAAAATTATGAAAAATGTACAAGATGATAATAATGATGTAAAATGAAATTATGGTTAACTAAATATGCATACAATGTGATTTCTACTCATTTAATTTTAATCAATAGAAAACTTGATTAATTTCCATAACCAAAATTAGCCTAGATTTGTCTAATCATATCCAGGAAAAAATATAACTCCTAAAATTACCAAGTTTAAAGAAAACTAAAAATTAATTACATCAATCACAACAGAAATTACTAGACCCTTGATATACATGCAAATTGGACAATTTTTTAGGCAGAAGTTAGAACATAATTAATTCTACTTAATCTGAATTTTGGGGATTTTTTTGAGAAACAGGTGATTTATGTGAATTTCCCACACAGATAGGACAAAATATGGAAATTTTCTCCACGATAAATATTATAAATCAAATAATGCTCATAAAATCACATGAAGCATCCACACTAATAGAGAATTAAATGTTCTACAATGTGATTTTTTTGGAAAAAATATGATAATAAATGAAGGTTCAAAAAAATCAAAGACATTGTCCAATATGAAATTAAACTAAGTAAAAGAATACAAAATAAAAGGCATGTTTCCCATTTTTATTTACCAAATCTCGTAGAAGCCTCAATATAATTTGCCCACGCTTGAGCGTGCGTCTTGCGTGAGCTAGCGGTGGGGGGAGAGGAGGGGTCTTCTTTACAATTGTCGTGAAGCGCGACGACCTGGGCACAATTTTTCTCCACACTAGCGTGCAACTCACGTACGGATGGAAAGTTCAGGCAATAACTTGGAGTAGAGCTAAGGCACTGGGCCCGAAGAGGCATGTGGTGGGCTGACAAAGCTAGGTCCCACTCGAGGCAGTGGTCTCAGATGGAGGCTTGGTATGGAGGCACGTGGCATCTTTACGATAGTGCGATGTTGGATCGGTGATCATGATAAGAGAGGCGGTCGAGAGCGATGGTAGTTGAGATGCACTGAGGGTGAGGCAGAGTCTGTCGACGTGAACAACGGTGCGATCGATGGTGAGGCGGAGGCGATGCTTCAGTGGTGGCCAGTGAAGGCGATGGAGGTGAAGCTGCGGTGCATGCGTTGGGACTTAGGGGTGCTAGGGCTCTATCTTGGGTGGAGCGGTTGTCAACATGTACGACGATGCGACTGATGGCGAGGCAGAGACGTTGCTCAGTTGGTGGTCGATGAAGGTGACGGAGGCAAAGCTGTAGTGCCCGTGTCAGGGCATCGGGGCGCTGCGGGAGTCGGGACTCGAAGAGATCGAAGGAGAAGAACATATAACAAAGGGGAAGAAGAGAAAGAAGAAGAAGGAGAAGAAGAAGGAAAGAAAGAGGATCATGAAGAAGGGGAAGATAAGTTACCTGGAGGTGGTTGAATCGCTTGATGATGGCTAGAGGCAGTCGGTCGTCGCCTTAATCTACGATGGTGTGAGGCGTGAGAGGATCAAGAAAGCTTCAGTCGAAGCTGCAACGGAGGGATGAGGAGGCCCTCTGGATCTCGTCCACGAGGAGATTAAGGATCGTCTTCGATTAAGCTCAAAACCTTAACTGTCACCTGAGGTTGTTCGAAGCCGTGCCTCCCTAGCAAGATCGACGGATGGGCATGAAGGTCGACAGGGATGGAGATTTAAGGGTGGTTAGGGCGCTTTGATCTTGTGGCGATGTCGTGGTAGGAGAAGAGAGAGGGGCCCAGAGATGGGGGGAGTGGGGTACGTGCGATTGGTGTGGGTCGCAGGGCGACAGATGGGGAGGTGCTGCCGAGAAGGGCGGAGGGGAGGAGGAAGAAGCCCCACCGTCTGATGGGGGCCCATTGGAATGACTAGAATGGTGCCACATGGTGGCTCCAAGAGCTCACTTGGCGAGAGAAAAATTAAAAAAAAAACTAATTAAATAAAAAATAATTAAATTAAAATAAATGATAAAAAGAAAAGGGGGCAACACATTGCAGCTCCAGGAATTGCCATGTATCACTTCCAGAATATTCAAAACAGAAAATCAAAGAAAAAAAATAAAAATAGAAAAAGAGGTCAAATCAAAAAGTGATATTCGTGAAAGTTGTTCATCTCGACTACATTACAACTTTCGTAAGAGGACCAAAACCAAAAGAAATCATTTGTACAAGACATATTTTTTGGTGTACTCTACAGATATAAAATACATGTATTTTTGTATTTTGTAATTTTTTTATCATCTTTAAATAAGGTAAAAATCAGATAAACTAGAAAATAAATATTTACAACTGAATCTATTTTTTGTATTTTTAATAATTAAGAAAATATGGAAGTAAAATAAAAGGACATATATGCGTACTATAAATGTAAATTTAAAGTGATTTATTTCCTTTGATTTTTACTTCAAATTTGAACTGGATTTTTGCACACTTTATTATAACATAAATCAAAAAAAATAAATGAAAACGAAATAAATCAAAAGGACTTGTTTTTGTACACAAAATAATGTCAAAACAGTCAATATGTACAATGTACGCTGAGGTTCCTAAATCCAAGTTTCACATATAAACTCTGATTCTTTTGAATTTGGTCTTATTTTATAGATATATGAATGTACATTAATTCAAAAGTGAGCAGTAGTTTATAAGAGACTCTATGAGATAGATATTCACATTTAGGACTTTCATCTCTAAACTGAGGTTTGGGTTTTATAGGGCAAATATGCAAGTATTATTTTTTGGGTATTTTTCGTTGATTAAGGTTAGTAATATGTACACAACAAAGTTGATTTTATTTAATTTTGGAGTCATTAAAAAATAATTAAAAATAGAAGAAGTTGTGGTACTATACATGTGATAATGTACAAGATTTTTGGGCTTCTTATTTAATGCAATTATGCATGTTAAAAATATGAATTTACATATGCATGAATGATACAAATACAATTTAGATAAATACATGCAACTAATGACTAGGGAATAGAGCTATATTTTCTAATTTTAGAGTGATGAACTACAGATTCATTAGGGGATCATCTCAATTTGATCCAACATAAAGATGCCTAGTCATTGCCAAATTTAACAGGGATATTACTGCATGAACCCTGGAAACTTTGCAAATTACCTTCTTGACTATGTATTCTTCGTAATTGTCACCTACACCCCCAAACTTGCTTTATATTACACCGCAAACCTTGCCATCAATTTTAACTGTATCTGAGTAATTACTTAGGTTAATCTAGAGTTAATCTTGCCATAAGAAAATCCATGGTTGATCTTCCACCTCCCTCTCTTTTCTTCCATTTTTTCCTCTCCCCTTTTTTCTCCAAGTAGTTTTCCTCTAGGCACAACAAGAGCATGGATGGAATCATCAGGGAGCTCAGCGAAGGAGCAGGGTTGTGGTTGAATCCCCCGCTGAAATCCATGTCAAGTGGGGCCACAAACATGCCCGGATTTGATGGACAAGAATGCGAAGCTGAGGAGGGAGAACACACATCTCAACCATGATCTCTCATAGACGAGGATGCTCTGTAGCAACATCATGCTCCCCGTGTCCAACTACAACAACAATCGACGTCAGACGTCCGTCCCCGACTCAAATGAGGAGAAGTCGCGCACTAGATTTCATGCCTTTCAAGAGCTGCGACTCGGACGGATCGAGTTATAATACCTTGGAGAATGTCAGATCCGACGAGTTGTGATTCGCCGTGAGGTCGATTCTGTTTTACGTTCACATCGGGGTGAAGCGGTTGCATGTGGACGATGTTGAGGAACATAAGCAACCGATGGTAAAATTCGAGCCATTATATGGCTCCAAAACCCACATATTGAAAATGCAAACCCAATACCCAAGTTCCCCATTTCCGTATCAAGCTCCGAATTCCAATTTTAAGATGGTAATATCAACCTCGATCCTGACGAGGTCATCTATGGGATTGTTTGATGAGTGGGTTGGGTTGGAGTAACCTCTTGTGAACAATAGATGTTTTGATGGTTAGGAGGGTTGGAGAGGGATGGAATGATAAATATGATATCACATTAATTATGCATTATATTATCTTTTTAAATGATTACAGTATATTTTTATGTTAATTTTTTATTTGAACATGGTTAAATAATATTATGACAAGGAAATTGTTCGGTCTATATAACAATTATAACCAAAGAATGAATGTAACGTGGCAACCAAACGAGTATTACTAGATCCACCGCCACCCCACGAGGGCTCCCTGCTCACATCCCCACGATCCATCCAAACAGGTTTAATCCCCCCTTTTGCTCTGATTTCGCCCAATTCTGATCAGCGTGAGAGGATGTTGTGGATGGAACTCTTTTCATTGTGACTTTGATTTTATGTTGAGGTGCAATTGGAATCGCTCGCGTTGCGGTGGTCTAAAATGGGAGACTTTCACGTTTTGATTTGAATGCTGTGATCCTCTGATCACTTAATTTTCACGAAATCTGGTTAATTTTAACGTCCAAACATAAGTGAATTAGCCACATGATTCATCATTTAAAAATTAGCAAGCTCGTCGCATTCAGGTGATGATTATGAATGATACGAGATACAAAGGGCAATTTGCAAAATTTCCAGGACTCATGATTTCAAAACCCTATTTTGATATACTCACAATATAAAGATATTTGGAAGCACCTACCTTATAAATTAGGAATACATGCCTGCATCCCATTTTGGTATAGAGAAATGCTATTTGTTTATACCCATAAATTGTAAAGGCTTTAATGCAGGCATTGATAGGGATCAAATGACCGTTCATGTGCCTCTACCTTTGGAAGTGCAATTGAATCATTTTTTTAGTTTTATGGATAAATAATTTAAATTAGAAAGACTCGTGTTTAGCTTGAGTAATTAAATTAAGTATACATGGACTTTTAGAAACCACAGAATTGGTAATATGTGTACAATTTCAATTTTTTGTACATTTATATTTAATTCTTCGCCTCACTATTAATAAATACAGGAATCCAATATAAATTTTGAACCAGGATTATACCTATGTTGTTGAATATTTATATTGATCTTTTACTTTTTAGTTGGTTGGGTTTATATCCCAAATAAAATAAATCCAATCGTAAGATTGATTTATTAAAAGTATAGAATCTATAAGGTATGTGTTTCAAAGAACAATATTTTAAGTGTTATATATTTAGTATTGACTTATGCATTAACTATAATATATGCAGATAGAAGTTTCAATACAATGAAATAGGATACATGCAGGAAACAAGCTGCACCGCTAGTCCTTTTTGAATTGTAAAACAAATCTTTATAAACACTACATCCACAGATCTAGGAACCATAACATTACTGCTCAAGACTTTTTGGGACCTCTTCAAAAGCTCAACGACTTCTAGTGCTAAGAAATCAAAAGTATCAAAATCAAAAGGGATGAAGGCATGTTGATTTTCAATGCATGCTTTCTCGTGCTTCATCACTTTTGCTAAAGCAACTTTAAGGGCAGCATGCCCCGCTGGGAAGGTCCCGCTCTTCAACTTCACTAGCGGAGAAACTCATGTCAAACTAAACAAGCGTATTTCCCTCCGATCCATCAAAAAATCAGTATATCAACAAGCCTAAGTGTGAATCTTCCTCGTACGTATCAGTTAAGAAGTTCACAGGTGCCTCTTCTTAGCAACAACACCTGTACGTCTGAGTACATCAAATAAAATGTCTCTAACAAGATTGTGTTTGTATTTTAAAACTTGTAAGCTCCATGCAATGAGCTAAGCACGCCTTACGACAAAACGGGCATGTCAACAAGAAATAAATGAATCATGAGGCGATATCTGAGGGTACTGACGTACTCCACCGGTGACATGTGCATACCAAGTCCATCAATAGGAATAACAAGGAGAAAATCTTGAGCATGATCAGCTTTAAGACACCAAAAAATTGCCTTATGTCTAACAATCATGTCAAATTTTACCTCCATGTCCTTAATTATTTTGTTAAAAAAGACACTCGCCGAAACATTTTGGATCTTTGGAGGGATGGTGCCCTTTCTAGAGAAACAATCGAGGTTGAATGAGGGAATTGTATCATGAAGTCGATGAAGAGCATGATAAAAAATAGAGTCCATATTTGTAAATCTCATGTTTCGTCAAATATGATCATGAAGCTCCAAAGACTGCACCCTGGAAGCCACAAAAGCATACGATGAAGAGACCTGAACTGCCAAGCCGAATGGACAATGAAGCCACCCTCCATTAGAGGTATCCAAAAAAGGAGCATGCACAACCAACAAAGTCTTTAATTGACTCTCGTAAGACTTTGTCAAATAATAATGCTGCCTCTTTCTTGTATATAGGTTGGTAAGTCCTCATGACAAATAAAAGTTTTGATGTACCCATCACGAACGGAGTAAAAGAAGCTCGCTCCGTGGATAACCCAACCGAGGAAGAAGATGCATCAACTTCACAGATTTAACAACCCTCTCCAAGGCCAAATCTTCAATAAAATTTTGGGATATTTACACCCATAACCCTGAGTAATATCGTAATTACCCCCAGGTACCCTTGATAATCACGAATTACATCTAAGACCTTGAGTAATGCTTAACTCTTACTCCCATAACCCCGTGTTAATTTTCGTCCAATTTCCCGTTAACAATGACGGTATCCGTCCCGTATTTTATATTTTGTACACTTTAACTTTCAATTATTTACAAATATGACCACCCCCTTCCTCTTCCTTCCCCCATTCGTCCTCCATGCTGCACATCTGCCTCCCCCAGCCCGTCGGCCGCCCCATCTCCCCCCGCCCGCTGGGTGCCCACCCCACCCCCTCCTCCGGCTGCAACACCAGGTGGAGACCCCCCCGCCACCTCCCCCCGCCTGTCGGTCGCCCTGCCACCAACTCCTTTGCCTCGTGCACAGCCCCGCCGCCCCCTTCCATGCCCCTCTCCTCCCTGCCCCACCGACTCAAATGTCGCGCCCCACCCTCCCTCCCTAACTGCACACCACGCCTCCCTCCCTCCCTGCTTATGCAGCCCCTCCGGAAGGCCCCCCGTCCTGCTCTGCGCTCGTAACCCAAACCCCCCCGACAGCTTCCGGTCGACTGACGGATCCAGAAATGTCGCTTTTAAAAAGTTGTTTTTATCGTGTCGTGCGTTGTAGGCGGCAATCGGAAACGATCAAGAAAAGACCACAAATAATATGTTCAATTTTTACTCTCGTGGTTTTATGTTTATTTTACTTGGGCAAGTCCCAAGGTCGATCACAAGGAGGCAAAGGAACAACCTAGAGTTCAGTCTATCAACGTTCGTGTTCGATTTTCGAGGCGATCTTTTTTTTTTGGAATTTTCAATGCAATATAGGGTGCAAAATGCAAGTTCGGCCTATTTTAGGGACTAAAACGTAAAAATTTCAATCAAACAATGTCCAAAAATACGAAACTTGGCCACAATGTAAATGACGATGAAATGCGTGCACTATAATTTTTTTGGAATTTTTGGATGCAATATGAATTTTTTATGGATTTTTAAATGCAAACAGAATGATTTTCAATATTTAATTATAATAAATATTAAACCTACTTATTTTCAGAAAATAAAATTATCTAAGATTTATCACTATATGATGAATCTCAGAAAAATCCTAAACCTAAAAAATGTAGGGTTTATTACCTATTAAAAATTAAATACCAAAAGATGCAAAATAATTTTTATAGAGCAAACTATGCATGCAAATTCAATTCTTTTTGGGCATGATGTTAAGAACAATTAACTTGACAATGGTTGATTTTTCGAGGATTTTTAGAGCAATGATTAATTAGATATTAATTTCAGAGCAAGAAATGGGTAAAATACGTAAATTTTCACAAAACAATTATTTATTAATTAACCATCAATCACAAAATTACCCACGACATGTCAAAGCGTAGAGAATCAATTAACCAACATCATGCTATTTTTGTATTAATAAAATAATGTAGATAAGATGTTCAAAATAAAATGAGAACACAGGGGTACAGATGCAATATAAATAAAATAAGTAACTGCAGTGGGGGTTTTTGTGTAATTACCAATAACTCGGGGGTGACTTCTGCAAATATTCCAAGGAGGCACGTGTTGCGCACGTGCCTTTGGAATGGAGGGCTAGTGCGTGAAAGTGGAAATCCAGGGGGTATGTGCGCAAATAACCCCGCGGTCACGTGCGGGGCACGTGACCCGGGGGCTGATGTCAGGTGACGTCCCCCCGCCCTCACGCGCGCTGCGCGTGGCGGGGGTCTCGGGCCTGTGGCGCCCGGCCGAGCGGTGGCGAAGGCCCCTTGCGAGGCGGAGGTTCCAAGCGGCTCACGGCGTTGCGGTGTCGCGAAGGCGGAGGTAGGCCGGTGGTTGGCGAAGGGGGATGACGGAGCTGGGCTTCTGTGGCTGTTGGAAAAGCAACCCAGGTGCGACGGGAGTGCTGGGCGACGATGGCCGACACACGGCCGTGGGACGTTGATGGCGCAGCAGCAGAGCACCGGTGAAGGCGCGGCTTCTGGCCAAAGCAGTGGAGGTGGTCGACGTCGGGGATCGCCTGGAGGTGGAGTTCTGGGAGGCGGAGACGGGGCTACAGCACCGGCGTGTATGCGGCGTGGAGGCGAAGTCGACCGGCCAAGGCGGAGTAGTGGTTGACTGTTGTCGATGGCGATGGCGGAGTCGACGAGGCGGAGCGGGGATTGCGGTGGCGGCGAAGAAGAATAGAGAGAGGGAAGGAGAGGGAGAGAAAGAGGGATAACCTGAGATGGGGGCTCGACGGCGTTGGGCGGCCGGAGCGAGCAGCTTGCTCGGGGCGGAGCTGCGACGAGGAGTTGGAGTCCTCGGATCACGCTGGTGGAGGCCTCGCGGTTGTCACGCCCGGAGACGAAGAGCTTCGATGAAGATCGGCGGATGAAGCTCTCTGGAGGCGGAGCGGTTTCTTAAATAGGCGATGGAACAGGCGGCCGGCGATGCCAATTGGGGGAGATTTGATTAGATGGGGGAATCGGAGACGGAGATCTGAAGGGGATTTGATTGGCGAGATCCGCGGGAGGAGAGGCGGCGATCGGAGATGGGCGGGATGCGGCGGAGATCGCGAGATTGGGGGGATGGAGGAGATCCGGTGGCGCGGCGATTTGGGAAAGGGGGCTGGATGAGGACGATGCACAGGCACCGTCCGATCACGTTTGATCGGAGGGCGCCCGTCGCGCCACGTGGCGACAAAGAGAGGGCGAGGTCGCGCACGTGCTTGGCGCGTGCCTGGGTGGCACGTGCCTCGCACGTGCGTGGTTTTATATTATTTTTTTATTTTTTTATAACAAAAACGAGTTTAAATAAAGCCAAAAATGGCTGACACGTGGCGGCACCAGGTGTTGCCACGTGTCAGCACCACAAAATTCGAAAATAAAACATTTTATAAAATCGATAAAAAAATAGTAAACGACCTCGGATCAAAAAAGTTTCTTCACGAAAGTTGCTCGTCTCAATGAGATCTACAACTTTCATGAAGACATCAAAACCAAAATCGATCATTTGCACAAAGTGAATTTTTGGGGTATCCTATGTACATAGAATACCTTGATTTTTGGGTTTTATAAATTTTTTATCATTTTTTTAAAACAGATAAAAATCCGGAAAAATTACGGTAAAATCAAAGATAAATAAAGACACATTAATCTAATTTTTGGATTTTTATTAATCAACAAAATATGTACATAAAATATTAGGTCAAAAATAGCTAAAATATACAATGTACAAAAGAGGCCCAAAACCCAACTTTCACATATGAGCTCCGATTCACTTGAACTTGGTCTTGTTTTGAAGGTAATTGAATGCACATTAGTTCAAAAGTGAGTAGGATAAAAACGGACACTGGATGAGGAAGATATGAGGCTTTTAGTCCGAAAATCCTGAAATTAGGGTTTGGGTTTTTGGTCCACTTATTTGGGTTAGTTATTTTTTTTGTATTTTTCCTTTATTCTTATTAGCGATATGTACACAGTGGAAGTGGTTTTGAGTTATTCGGAGTTAGCATGAATGAGTTAAAAATCTGGGAAGTTAGGCTATTTACAGGTCATTTTGGCTTGGATTTTTGGCTTCTTATTTTATGCAGATTTTTGTGCTAAAATGACATTCTTATGGAAACATGCATGAATGCTAATTATGCAAAATAGATGCAAGAATGCTGTTGATTTTGAAGGTTTTGAGCTTAATAAATGAGATTTAGAGTGATGAATACGAGATTCATCATCCCCCTATACTTAAACCATGCTCGTCCCTGAGCATCAAAAAGAAATGCCATGAGGTGAAATGAGATTGGGTTCCATACCAAGACCATGAGCTGAAGGTGAAAGTGAACCTAAACTCAACCTTTGTATTATTTGTGTGTCGGAACTTCTGTGAGACTTAGAATTTCAAAATCAACAGCCCTCAAGTTCTACACATCATTGCTACAGTTTCGGCTCAGAAGTCATCTTAGATCAATCATCTTCCCAAAGTATACCCTATGAACATTGAATAACCGACTCTTGTGTGTGAAATATTTTAGCTCTTCCCACCCAGAATGCCGGACTACCGCACAAGCCTCCTCTCCAATAACTCGTCCTCGGGGAGTCAGGTATTTCCTTTTAAGGTCTGTCGCGCTGTGTTCACAATCGAATTGGGGGGAGAAGATAGAAGAATGAGAAAAGAACTGGAGGGTGGCCAGTGTAGTCACCTCTCCTTTTGAAGATGGCCAGTGTAGCCGAGTCTCCACCAAGATCTGCAGGTTTCTTGAAGCTTGGACCTTTTTGGTCAGATTTTATTTGGTAGTTGCTTCTTTGTATTTGGAATTTTTGGTGGTTCTGCTTGGATCTTGTTGTGCCCCTACGGATATAGAATCTTTTGTTTCCGTACATTTTTTGGGGTCTTAGAAAAAATTGTGCCCAGCCGTCCATCCCTTTTCCGAAGCTTTATTTCAACCCGTACTCCGGTCTTTAGATTTCCACGCTACCAGAAAAGAAACTCACACAGTCTTCCAACATCCCGTCTGAGTTGAGCTAAGTGCATAGTGCGAGAGTACAAATTAATTCCTTATTACAGAGTTGTACCCAGAATGAAGAGACCAGTTTAGACACTAAGAGTCAAACGCTGTACATTGTCATGTGGAACTCAAAGAATTAAGTCAAAGACCTGAAGACTCTAAAGTCCTATTTCTCGGTGAAGTTCCTCTGAAAATTAGGTGGATTAAAGTTAAGTTCAGACCACTCTCGATTTCGGCTTATAACTCGGCTCAGAACCCAATGACTTTTCACAAATGCAAATGAATGTAATGCTGGATGAAGTGCAGGTGTGTGGACTGCAAACACAATTTTTTTTTAATATGCAAAAATGAATAAGAAGCCATTTTTTTTTCAAAAATTTTGGGCAAAGTCAGTGTTAGTAGCAAAACCCTTTTTTTTATTAATACCCATCCCGTAAATACATATAGACTTAAGCGCAAGTACGAGGTATGGCAAAAATATATACATAGTATATATACAGACCCCCCTATACTTAGCGAGTGCTGTGTCCTCAGAGCACAAGAAGCGCAATGAAGACATAGCTCGGGCTAAGCGTAAGAGAGAAAAATTATTCAATGGCTCGCCCCCCTATACTTAGACTGAGAATAGTCTAAGTATAGAAGAAGAGCGCAAAAAGAGGCGGACAGGATATGTAAATGAGGAGAGTATAAACAGATGGGTGGCGGTTCCCCCTATACTTAGGCTTTGGTCAGCCTAAGTATAGAAGAAGGATGGATATGGAGTGATCGAGAGATAGAAGAGTGATGAGGGAAATGGTATATACAAATGGCATCGGTCCCCCCTATACTTAGGCCTTGGCCTAAGTAGAGGAAGAAGTTGTACAAGGGGATCGATGTGGTCGGGAGGGAGGGTGGGTCTGATCTGATATATCGTCAATGTCCTTGCTCTGTGTGAAGTAAATGACCTCAACTTGCATGCAAAATACCAAAAATGTAGGGTTTTTAGAAAAATAATTTTTATAGAGCAAACTATGCATGCAAATTCAATTCTTTTTGGGCATACACCAAAAGATGTTTATAGTGATGATGTTTATAGTGATCAAAAGATGTTTATACACCAAAAATATAGTGATGAATCTCAGAAAAATCCTAAACCTAAAAAATGTAGGGTTTAATACCTATTAAAAATTAAATACCAAAAGATGCAAAATAATTTTTATAGAGCAAACTATGCATGCAAATTCAATTCTTTTTGGGCATGATGTTAAGAACAATTAACTTGACAATGGGTGATTTTTCGAGGATTTTTTAGAGCAATGATTAATTAGATATTAATTTCAGAGCAAGAAATGGGTAAAATACGCAAATTTTCACAAAACAATTATTTATTAATTAACCATCAATCACAAAATTACCCACGACATGTCAAAGCGTAGAGAATCAATTAACCAACATCATGCTATTTTTGGATTAATAAAATAATGTAGATAATATGTTCAAAACAAAATGAGAACACAGGGGTACAGATGCAATATAAATAAAATAAGTAACTGCAGTGGGGGTTTTTGTGTAATTACCAATAACTCGGGGGTGACTTCTGCAAATATTCCAAGGAGGCACGTGCTGCGCACGTGCCTTTGGAATGGAGGGCTAGTGCGTGAAAGTGGAAATCCAGGGGGTATGTGCGCAAATAACCCCGCGGTCACGTGCGGGGCACGTGACCCGGGGGCTGATGTCAGGTGACGTCCCCCCGCCCTCACGCGCGCTGCGCGTGGCGGGGGTCTCGGGCCTGTGGCGCCCGGCCGAGCGGTGGCGAAGGCCCCTTGCGAGGCGGAGGTTCCAGGCGGCTCACGGCGTTGCGATGTCGCGAAGGCGGAGGTAGGCCGGTGGTTGGCGAAGGGGGATGACGGAGCTGGGCTCCTGTGGCTGTTGGAAAAGCAACCCAGGTGCGGCGGGAGTGCTGGGCGACGATGGCCGACACACGGCCGTGGGACGTTGATGGCGCAGCAGCAGAGCACCGGTGAAGGCGCGGCTTCTGGCCGAAGCAGTGGAGGTGGTCGACGTCGGGGATCGCCTGGAGGTGGAGCTCTGGGAGGCGGAGACGGGGCTACAACGCCGGCGTGTATGCGGCGTGGAGGCGAAGTCGACCGGCCAAGGCGGAGTAGTGGTTGACTGTTGTCGATGGCGATGGTGGAGTCGACGAGGCGGAGCGGGGATTGCGGTGGCGACGAAGAAGAATAGAGAGAGGGAAGGAGAGGGAGAGAAAGAGGGATAACCTGAGATGGGGGCTCGACGACGTTGGGCGGCCGGAGCGAGCAGCTTGCTCGGGGCGGAGCTGCGACGAGGAGTTGGAGTCCTCGGATCACGCCGGTGGAGGCCTCGCGGTTGTCACGCCCGGAGACGAAAAGCTTCGATGAAGATCGACGGATGAAGCTCTCTGGAGGCGGAGCGGTTTCTTAAATAGGCGATGGAACAGGCGGCTGGCGATGCCAATTGGGGGAGATTTGATTAGATGGGGGAATCGGAGATGGAGATCTGAAGGGGATTTGATTGGCGAGATCCGCGGGAGGAGAGGCGGCGATCGGAGATGGGCGGGATGCGGCGGAGATCGTGAGATTGGGGGGATGGAGGAGATCCGGTGGCGCGGCGATTTGGGAAAGGGGGCTGGATGAGGACGACGCACAGGCGCCGCCCGATCACGTTTGATCGGAGGGCGCCCGTCGCGCCACGTGGCGGCAAAGAGAGGGCGAGGTCGCGCACGTGCTTGGCGCGTGCCTGGGTGGCACGTGCCTCGCACGTGCGTGGTTTTATATTATTTTTTTATTTTTTTTATAACAAAAACGAGTTTAAATAAAGCCAAAAATGGCTGACACGTGGCGGCACCAGGTGCCGCCACGTGTCAGCACCACAAAATTCGAAAATAAAACATTTTATAGAATCGATAAAAAATAGTAAACGACCTCGGATCAAAAAAGTTTCTTCACGAAAGTTGCTCATCTCAATGAGATCTACAACATTCATGAAGACATCAAAACCAAAATCGATCATTTGCACAAAGTGAATTTTTGGGGTATCCTATGTACATAGAATACCTTGATTTTTGGGTTTTATAAATTTTTTATCAATTTTTTAAAATAGATAAAAATCCGAAAAAATTACGGTAAAATCAAAGATAAATAAAGACACATTAATCTAATTTTTGGATTTTTATTAATCAACAAAATATGTACATAAAATATTAGGTCAAAAATAGCTAAAATATACAATGTACAAAAGAGGCCCAAAACCCAACTTTCACATATGAGCTCCGATTCACTTGAACTTGATCTTGTTTTGAAGGTAATTGAATGCACATTAGTTCAAAAGTGAGTAGGATAAAAACGGACACTGGATGAGGAAGATATGGGGCTTTTAGTCCGAAAATCCTGAAATTAGGGTTTGGGTTTTTGGTCCACTTATTTGGGTTAGTTATTTTTTTTGTATTTTTCCTTTATTCTTATTAGTGATATGTACACAGTGGAAGTGGTTTTGAGTTATTCGGAGTTAGCATGAATGAGTTAAAAATCTGGGAAGTTAGGCTATTTACAGGTCATTTTGGCTTGGATTTTTGGCTTCTTATTTTATGCAGATTTTTGTGCTAAAATGCCATTCTTATGGAAACATGCATGAATGCTAATTATGCAAAATAGATGCAAGAATGCTGTTGATTTTGAGGGTTTTGAGCTTAATAAATGAGATTTAGAGTGATGAATACGAGATTCATCATCGACCCCCCCCTCCGACGCCTCCCTCCCTGCCTGTACGCAACCCCGCCGCAGCTCCCAATCGAGACCCCTTATAGCTCTCTACCTGCCTGCGCAGCCCCCCATCGAGGGCCCCCCGTTGCCGCTCAGCAAAAGCCCCCACCGCAGCAAGCCCCCCATCACGTCGACACTCATGCCGCCTCGGACGCCTACAAGAAAAAAAAACTGTTTGCATATATTCGATATGAGAGTCGCTTGCCGAGGAAGGAGAGTTGGTTGGTGCGAGTCGGGGTTCCTGGATGAGGAAGGGGAGCTAGTCGGAGGGGGGGGGGACCTGCTGGTTTGATTTATTTTTAACCGTTGGATTGGTGCTAGGTTAGATTAACTCCATGGTTTGGTTAACACTAATAGAAGGTTATGGGTGTGAGACAGAGTAATATTCAGGTTTTCTCATGTAATTCGTGATTATCGAGGATACCTGGGGTAATTACGATATTACTTAGGGTTATGGATGCAAGTATCCCTAAAAATTTTATACATACTAACCGCCCACCAAGCAACTTCACGCCTAATAAAGACTCCCAATATCTCCCAATACCTGTTGGGAAGAACCCTTTGATAAGATTCCTGCCATCATGTGTAGGCCAAAAGAGTTTAGTTTTATGAATACTTAAGACTAGATCCAAGTCTGACACACATTGCTGGATGATACCCATAACCTTGGCCCTCTCATCTGTGTCCCCGATAATAGTACCATCATCAAGATACTAAGTATGAAGAAGTAGCTTGCAATTGTTCCTGATATAATGAATAAGTGGGTGCAGTACAGAGGAAAAAAAGGAGCGTCCCTAGAAGGTCACCTTGTTGAACTCTAGTTGATGACTAGATATGCATGTCTCCAAGGTATAACCTTGCTGACTGACCATATAAGAACTCCACCCACAAAGAGATAGATGGACATCTCACCCTCACATGATGTAACAAGGCAGACCTATCAATCATATTGAAGGCATTAGAAAAATCCACTGTGAGCATGGAAAGAGAACCATCGCTTTGACGAGCGTTCAACACTCTACTGACTTTGTGCGAGATAGCCTCAACCCCACCAGAAACCCCCACTCCAATTTGGGAAGTCATTCAGATATTTGGTCATATCTCTACTTACCCCCTCCATAGCAACTTTAGACACTAGCCGCCTCCAAATAGTATCGACTGCAATAGGATGAATGCTGTTGCCCAGCTTAAGTAATGGTGTAAGCAATGCATATGCTATAAATTTTGACAATCACATTGGACATCCCCCCCTCCCCCCAATCATAAATTAACCACAAGAGTGATGGTATGTAAAAGTTGCATAGCCATGACAAACCCCTCTCCACACATAGCATCAAGAAAGTGGTGGGGCCTCAAACCATCTCTACCACAGGAAGACCCTTTAGGGAAAGACTTGATACTCTCAAGAACGGTGTCAACTTCTGCAACAAGAGGAGCTTCAGAAAGAGGATAATCTGGCAGGGACAGAGTGGATTGCAAGGGTGCTTCGCCTCTAAATCTCTTATTGTATCTCCATTGAAAAGTACCACACCAGAGGAAGCAACTTTTACCGTTATTGTAAAATGGTCATCTGCAACCTTGAGAAGGCATTGCTTGATGTTGGGATTTATTTTTTTTATCTCCTATAGTGTTGGAATTTTGATTTAAACGCATCTACTTTGTAATTACACCAGATTTTGCCAATAATGTTGGATACAATGAATGCATACACCAATATATTTGTAAGTATACATTGTAGCTACTTCGATTACTGTATACTAGAAGTTTCAGAGAGGAATTTATCCTTTTATATTTTTAAAATGCTAATTAAATTCACATCATAATCTATATTTTACTTCATAGTCTCCTTGCATTAATTAATGGAAAAAATGAGACTGCTCCCAGGTGGCAGCCAATGTACTGTCCCCGCACTCTTTTTCCGCGATTTTTATTTTTTACAAAATATCACAATGTATATTTATCTGTATATCCTTTCAACATACCATTCGAATTTCACCAGAAACAGAGACTCCCGTGCCCTCCATCTGAAACATGTAATTTTAACGGTATAAATATTGTTGTAATCAACCTATTCTAGATAGAGGGCATAGGAGTCCCCGTTTGTGATGAAATTCGAAAGATATATTGGAGGGATATATAGATGGATATATATGATGATATTTTTAAAAAAATAAAAAAGTTTTATGGAAAAATGACGTAGGGGCAACCCCTTGGCTACTTCCTGGGATAACCCATCAAATCCTTAATTAATACTCTTTGACAAGTGTACATAATAGAGAATCAAAGGATATTCATTCTCAGATTCATTATTTAACGACTCCGAGTAATCATGAATTATTCTACATTAACTGATTATATAATAATATGACATCTTCATTATATCCAATCCAATAACAATATGAAATTTTTTTGCAATAATGACATTTCACTTGAGCTCGAAATGTATATAGGGAGGCCCACTCATATGTACTTAATACGTCTGAATACACAATCAACTAGTAACTACAATACGGGTCGCGCGGGTCGTAAACCAAGCCGGTGTCGGGTCGGGCTTGACCCACGAACCCGGTTCAATCTATCTATCAAACAACCCGGTTCAACCTATCCATAAAACAACCTGGTTTAAGCCTTTACACGTGGTTTTAAGTGAGTTCAACGCTTTACGGGCCTGTTCCATAAACTACGCGAACATCACAACTCTGTTGATAAAGATCGAGGGAAAAAACGGGAAGGAGACTGATGTCGCTGGTGGACTACGCCTCTTCTTCAGGGGAAGAAGACGACGACGACGTGGAAGCTGATGCCATTGCCGTTGCTCCCGTCGAAGGGCTTCGAGGGGTCGACTCTGCCCCACCGCCACCATCTCATTCCGCAGATCGCCCAACCGAGTAATCCCCATCGATCGATTCCGTTCCTATTGGGTATTTTTCTAGATGCAATAGGTGTTTGTTTCCGCCTAGCCGATTCGACTGTAGTGCCCAGTGTCCAGCAGAATATATTGTTGAAGCCACACGTGCCCTTGAAGCTGCAGGCATGGTTTCTGGCCCTGCTGATTGTTAGGAAGCTTAATTTAGCGAAGAGAACTGACGGATTGGACTAACTCCTGCAATCAATTTTATTATGGTAATAGTGAGTGTGTCGCTATTTAAATTCACTTCATATAACTTGTTAATACGAATACTAATGCGAGCCGTAAACGGGAAACTTAATTCCCCACAAACGGTTCCCACACTTTTTTTGTGAAGTGCGGTGACCAAGAAACGACCCCAAGCAACGACTTTTTTCGCAAGGAAGCCTTTGCTTGAGGCCATGGCTCTCGTGCCCCACCTAATAGTGAGTCACGCCTTGATGAAACGACGTAGGTGGGAGTCATTGCCTCAAGCAACGGCTCAGAGTTGCTGCTGCTGATCATTGTTGTGACTATGCTCGTTGCACCCCAATTTCTCCTAGCTTCTGTAAAGTCTCGGGCTTAGATTTTGAACTGCCATTAGGAAAACTTGCCCCAATAACTTGTTGGGATTGCGCCTCGCAGGATCCGCTAACAACCACCCAAAAGGTTTAAGTTCAAGTTGCCAATTAGTAATGCCTCACTCTCATAATCCACTCTCAAACTTCATAAGTTTTAAATGTGGGATTATTTTTGGGTGTTACAATCTCTCTAATTTATTGTCGCAATGTTATCGTTACTATGGCTCATCACTTATTCCCAATGATCGAGGCAACTGCATGCTCTAGGCTTAGGTCTACTAGGATATCCCTTTCCACTATCAGAGAGAATCATTCCGATATTATTTGTAACGTCCCATGCATAGGTCTCCGAACCATTATCGAGAAATTTGATCTTGAAAACTTGTTGAGTTTCAGTCCAACTGGAACTTGTTGACACAACAACAACAATAACAAAGCCTTTTCCCACATTAAGTTGGGTTGGCTACTTGGATTTTTTGCCTCCATTCAGATTTATCTCTGGTCATTCTCGGGTTTACATCCAAAAAACCGAGATCCCTTTGAATAGTTTCATTCCAACACCTCTTGGGCATTCCTCGCCCTCTCTTAGTTATCTCAACATCCCAAAACTCACATCTTCTAACTGGTGCATCAGCTGGCCTCCTTTGCAAATGGCTGAACCATCGTAAGGGGTTTTCTCTCATATTATCTCTATTGGAGCTACACCAACTTTTTTTCCGAACACATCATTATGAATCCGATCATTACCTGTATGACCACACATCTACCTTAGCATTTTCATCTCTGCTAATGTCATTCTCTCGCACCATTCCGACCGGACCTTGTTAACAACCGCTCAAAATGTTGAAGTCCAAGTTGTCAAGTAGTAATCACCCATTCTTATAATTGACTCTCAAACTTTTGTAAGTTTTAGATGTAGGACTATTTCCGGGGTGTTACAACTTCACACAACATAATTAAATCCATGAATCAATAAAAGCATTAACTATTTTTTGGATTTAACCCATCATGAACACAATCATGAACATAACCATTACACTTCGACTTATCAGAGAATGATTTCGTTCGATGCTTTTTTCAAACATCAACCTCAAAAACACACTTTATTGATTCGTGACCGAATAATTTTTACATCACACATATTCCATCAATCTCAAGTACAAAAAAGAACTACATCAATGATGTTTCTTCATATGGAAGTATTTTAACTTTATCGCTCTTTCCTCGTGTTCTGACTAGGTTATTTGATGCATCGCATGGTCAATAGCTTATAATTGACTATCGTGGTTTATCTCGTGAAATATGTGAAACTTCATTGTCACCAATGTTCTCCATGTCAAGTGCCAGTAATTAGGAATGTTGAGAAGAACCAATGTTAGGATGCGTCCTCTCCTTTTCCGGGGGTGACGATGTCAACGGGCTACGTGATGGGGCATGCTCATGAAATTGAGTTTCAAAATCAAGTCCCGATGATGCCTTCACCATCACTTGTTGTGTAAAGTCCCCAAAATCATTAAGTTGGTCGCAAGCCTAGCCTGCACCTTGGCGACTATCTCTTCCTCATCTCGATTATGGATCTGTCTTTGAGAAGAAGAAGAAGATGCTTCAGTTGCACTCTCATCATCATCTCCTCCGCCATCCTCCTTGTCATCAAGACCTTTGTGAAATTATCTCTGGATGGCATCTTCTATTAGGTTGCATGCATCTGGTGCCACACATGAAATCTGGTCATTTGGCACTGCAAATCGAACAATTTTGTCGAACCGTGACACTTATAACATACTCATTGTAGAAAATTATTTTTAAAATTGTGAGAGGAAGATGTGGTTGAGAAGTTGAGCTTACGACAAAGTCGAAGAGGCATTGTTGTCTATCAATAAATCGCTATATGACATGATCGTACTATGCCATATAATCATCAGGAACGCCAGCACCTTCTGGCACCATGGTGACTACAATTATGATGTAGTCCTTGTCATGGCCTCACATTTCAGCGAAATTTAGTCGAATTTCTGTCGAATAGCGATATCCTGTCGAAATCGAAATTTGACCGAAATGGCCGAAATATGAGGGCCCTGGTACAAAAAATGACCGAAATGATCGAAATTTCAATCTAATTTCAACCGAAATTCCATCGAAATTCTGTTTCGATCGGTCACCGAAATGGTGACCGAAACCGACATTTAGGGCCTTGGTCCTTGTAGGTATTCCTTATATTCAAAAACCTTATATAATACTTTACTTAATCCACAATGGTCTTTCCTCGAAGGTCAGTGAATGGAAATGCATACATGTATTTCACGATGTAGGATTCTGTTGCACCACTTCGAACTGAAGCAAGACATGCGGAAATGGACTAGAAATCATTGATACATATACATAGATTGAAATTGAACCTTTGGACGATGTACTGCCTCTCTAAATACCATGAGCACGGTTCGATATCATACAAATCGGACCTCTACAATCCGTCAAAACATAGAGATGAACCATCCCTAGAAACCGTACCCATTTAAGTTCATATCCCTTGATAACGAATGTAAAAGTAAGAGGGATAATGCCATTAGCTACATCAACACGCCATGCAATAAGAATCTTTAGCTTGCACTTTCTGCACATGTAGGTCCCATTGATGCTATCGGCATGCCTGTAATGCCTAAAAGCATTAATACATGGACACAAATGTCTAAAATCTCAAACATTTTTCAGTATTAACCATGATTGTCTTCATATCTGTCACAATACCTGGGATATACGTCTCCAATGAACGTTTCTAGCAAACCAGATGGCCTAACACAGAGCAAAAACTTCGGTCCGTTTAGATCTAGATGGAGGTGATGACTGCTGGTGAGTGGGAGGTCGTTAGGTGGAGGAAATGACCATTGAGATCTTCGAGCTCGTCTACGAACCAGAAGCCCTTGATGATGGACGGGAGGATGCTTGCTTAGTCCTTGGTTTCAAGGTTTCTAGGGAGATGCCTATGATATGGAGGGTGTGGTCCTTCCTCGTCTGAGCCAGTCAGTTGTTTCCAAGTCGACGACCTCTTCTTTGCGAGTCAAGAAGGGGAGTAACGAACTATAGAGATTGGGCTCTGAAGATGGAAAGAGGGGTTTGCCCCTCACTTAGTGGAATTTGCAGAGATGGTGGATCCTCACAATGGGATGCCATGGAAGATATTAGAATTGCTATTGGAAACTCGTCTGCGGGGGTGTTGCCTCCACAAGGGAGACGATGGATTGTGCTCGGGGCCTTTCCGAAAATGAGATGGGGAAGCTGTTAGAGATGAGTCTGACGCAACAATTAGGGTCCGCTGGAGAGGATATTGAATTAGGGATGACACTATGGACTTCTCTACTCCTAGAGTCCTTCGTATAAGAGGGCTTACCCTTCTCAATTGATCCCCTTCTTCAGTGAAAGAAGCCTACAGAAGATAGGTGTTGTAAAGAAGATCCTATCGAATGGCTTCTTGCGAGTACAATCATTAGATGTTCTCATTTCTGTTTTAGATGTAAAAACGTCTCTCCCTTTAGTGTGTGAGAGTTCGATTGGTGGTCAGTCGCTGCACTAGCTGGCTAAGGAGGTTCTCCTTCCATTTGTTGATGCCAAAGGAGCCGTAACCTCACCGCTCGAATCATGGCATCCATCACCGGATTGGAGCCGCAGTTGTTGGAAGCTCGAGAGACACTGTTGGATGTTGAAGGGTCGTTGGGTTGTGGTAGATTGAAGATTCCTAAGAGGAGCCTGCGTTGAAGATCTTTGTTTGCTCAGAGAAAATCTTAGGAAGGTATTTGCAATCGTCTTTGATAAAGGAGCCACCTTTACATCCCGTACCTCCTATGTAGAGATAGTATATGTGTATCACTATTGAGTCGTGTTATTTAACGATGATCGACATCAAGGTTGCAGAAATCAGTAGTCGGTACTCGATTAG
This sequence comes from Ottelia alismoides, assembly GCA_037367405.1. Lineage (NCBI taxonomy): Eukaryota > Viridiplantae > Streptophyta > Magnoliopsida > Alismatales > Hydrocharitaceae > Ottelia > Ottelia alismoides. The sequence continues at coordinate 626,530 of JAZKJV010002687.1, forward strand.
CGGGGTCACTGACTAAGGATTAATTGTGCGACTAATCGGATTTAGTCGGCCATTAGTCAGTAATTTAAATATATAAATCATTTTTATACATGTATTCTTATATATTTACATAGATTTGTACATTTTCTATACAATCATAATGAAACAAAAGATGTAATTAACTTTAAATATAACATTACACATATTAGAATAAGTTTGTTTTATACAACAAATAAAATAAAAATAAAAAAGCTTTCTGTACAAGTCGGCTGACTCGTCAGCCCGATTAGTCGGGCTGACCAACTAATGGCCGACTAAACCTAGTCGAGTCAGCTACCCCCCGACTCTACAAGTCGGACCGACTAGTTGGCCTAATCGATCGACTTTTACAACGATGATCGACATCATGGCAAATCGGACCTCAAAACGCTGCTATTATTCAATCAATTCTCGTTGTTTGACTCACCAAAGGATTCCTCTGCTAAATACCTGATTGAAGATCTACCTGTTACATGCCCATCGCCCTTGGTTGGTATTTCTTTGTGGGCCACTGGGAATGCCCAACTTAAGGCTCACGATCTAAAGGTGGACCTTATTGTAGCCGAGTATATTGGCCCCATTTCACATCGTGCTTTATCGTCTCCAGATTTAGCATGTCAGGCCTCTGCAACGGAGGGGATATGGAGACTTCCTTCGTGTGCAGCTCTCACCCACAAGAATGTGGGGTAGATTCTATGTAAGAAAGATATTGGGTAAGAGTCGATGCCTCCAGAGGTCTCCAATCCCAAAGGTTGTATTGGATAATCAAGTCGTGGAGCATCTCGGGTCTTGTGACCTCTATCACTCCTAGATCATGTGGAGAAGGTTTTAAGGTGTTGGCGCTTGGAGGGTCCTCGTTGAACGGGTTTTCTTACCATCCTCAACAAAGGATTTTTTGGAGGAATTGGCTGCAAATGTGGATATGGTTCGCAGAGCAGGGTATAAGTCGTTTGTTAAAGGAAAATATTGTCTTGGAATATCATAGGGGTCGGTAGACCTGAAAAAAGGTGGGGTGTAACTACTCTCCTTTCAGATTACAGACTAGATTTCCTCTTTTTCAGGATACCAAGGTTCAAGATTGGAGGGATTCTCTTTGCAACTCCCTCAAGGGCTGTTCTTTATTGAGATTTTGGACTATCACATCGAATGAGAGATCTGGTGGTGTTCTAACTAGTTTTTTTTGAAGTTCAAAAAAAGGGGGAGACACTCATTGGTGTTCACCCCAATATATTAAAGATAATGAAAAGAAAACGAAATTACAAAAACAAGGTAAAAGAACTGTACAAAGAGGCAACAACACCTCCACCACGCCCACAGGCAAAAGAGAACACCGCCAAGTCCTACGACGCGTCCCAGTCCTCCACCAATCTTGCGCTTTGGATAATCACGTTCTCCTTGTAGAACCTTTGGCTTGGTCTGCAAGATTAAGGGGATATATCTACTCTCGTTGTTTTTTAGAAATAGTGCAGATGGATGTACCTTTTTGTTATCCAATGTTTATGTCTAGGTTGATGATTCATTGAGGGCTACATTATGGGAAGAGATTCGACAGCTTTAGGAGGAATTCACTGAGGTTCCCGGGTTTCTCAGGGATGATTTCAATGTGGCACTCTTCCCTGATGATCTGCCCGAGTAGGGAGGGGTATGATCATGGTTCATATGGTTTCACAAACTTGGTGAATGTGCTGTATCTTGAAGTTTTTGATGCCAACAACTGTCACTTTACAAGGTGAAATAGAGCCTTTTGCTTGCGTATAGATCGAGTCGTGGCTTCGCTAGATTGCCCTAAGATATTCTAGCAAAAATGGGCAAGGGATTTGCCCCATGCTCAATCGGTGACTCTCTTGCTACTTGTGTTCAAATTTAAGAAATCCTAGATGTTAGAAGAGGGTTTCTATGACACGGTAGCCACCTTTTGGTTACATTGTGTAAGCTATTGATTGAATTTAAAAGAGAGACACATAGTAATATTGTAAAGAAGCAATTCATTGGCTGCCTCTAATTGTCTGGACAGAATTGGGGATATGAGATTCTTATGCCTGAAGAGTTGAAGGACCACCTCCTGCAATAATTTATCATCTTGGAGGAGGACAAAAGATTGAGCTGCCATGGAAGCAAAGGTCTCGACAAAGATGGTTGAAAGAAGGGGATGCAAATATCAAATTCTTCCATAGCATGGTTAGTGCTAGAAGGCGATGTAATCATATCCATTCGATTGAGGTTGGTAGTGAAACTATTAGTGCTAGAAGGCGACATAATCATATCCATTCGATTGAGGTCGGTAATGAAACTATCACGGGGAGTGATGGGATTGGAATATCTGTATCTGGGTTTTTTTGACAACTTAGTAGGTGGGGGCTTTGCTGAGCCTTGGTTGTAGAGAGGCGGAGATGTTAGAGGCAGAGAGGTTAATAAGATTTTGGAGAATCAATGTTATGAGCTTGCATTGGTAATTTGCATATTGGAGGTCTTAATGCAGATGATGCGTATGGAACTGACGGTTTCCCTATAGCGTTTTACATGTCCTTTTGGGATGTAATTAAAGAGGATTTCATGGAGGTTGCAGAAGAATTCCAGAGGGGCAACAATGGACTTGAGCTGCTGAATCAAGCTCTCATCTTTCGTTTGCCTAAAGGTGATTTATCCACACGTATTGAAGAGTATAGTCTTATTGAATTATCTAATGGGATTTATCTTGTCCGTCTAAAGTCCTTGCTAATCACCGTCGTTGGGTCCTTGGTATTATTTTCATATGTAATTGACTTATATTTCGGGTCGTCCTATGATGGATAGCCTGGTCTTGACTAATCAGATAACCACGTATTGGAAGAGGCACTAGACGAAATGTGTAATATGGAAAGTTGATTTCACTAAAGTTTATGATAATGTTGATTGGAAATTCATATGGTCTACCTTGTGCAAGGCTTCTCGGACGTCTGGATAGTTTGGTTGAAACATTGCATAACAACCACATCCTTCGCTATATTGGTTAATGGTAAACCCGAGGGGGGATATATCCAACCTCAAAGGGGATCCATCAGGGGTACCCCCTCGTTCCTCTTATATTTGTGATTATTGCAGTTGCCTAGCAATTCTCATGGGTAGAGCTGTATCCTATGGATTCACTAATGGCTATAAACGTGGGGGCATCTCCATTCCATTGCTGTAATATGAGGATGGCATAAATTGCTCCATCAAGGGTAGTGTTCATGAGGCTCGCGGTATGCCAATCTTGTTGGACCTATTTGCGACAATCTCAAGTCCGATGATCAACATGAACAAGTCTTTTTTCCACTATTCTTGTCTCTCTTAGGAGGAGGTTCATGGATGCGGTACTATTCTCGACTCCTCTATTTCCAACCTCCCTATGCAGTGTTTGGGCCTTCCTCTCACCTAGAAGCAACTCGCGAAATCTCAATGGCTCTCCGTTGATTGAGCAGCTTGAGCAGCATCTGGCTGGTTGGATTTCCTCTACATTATCAAAGGGTGGTTGTCTTGTGCTCGTGAATTCGGTTCTTTCGACCATACTCATTTTATTTCTATCAACTAGGCTTCATTTGGTAGGGTTAAGGCAACACCTTGACAAGATTATGCCATGCTTCTTATGGGCTGGTGCCGATTAGGAGACATGCTATTGTGCACATGTTGCTTGGAATACAGTCACTGTGCATAAGCTCCATGGAGGCGTTGCCATCAAAAGGTTAAAGGAGATGAACCAGGCTCGATTGATGAAGTAGATCTTTCGGGTATTGGGACCAGAGAAGTATATATCTAGATTACTACGAGACTATCTATAACGTGGGCATGAGCTTGAATGTCTCTCAGAACACGAGTTCGTAGCCATCGATTTTTCGCAGGGGGATCAATGAGGTGCTTCCAATTTTCATGGGAACGATGATGCCTATTTTTGGTAACGATACTCTATTTCGTTTTGGGAAGGATGATTGGGCAAGCGATAGGCCCTTGGCAGACTGCTATCCCCGACTTTTTTCCCATGTTGTTGATCATGATGGTAACGTTGATGAGGTATATGTGGATGTTGTGGTGCCCAACTTTCCGTTCGAGGTTCTTTGACTAGAGTTTTGAGGATTTCATGAAGTTGATGAAGGACTTAAACGGTGTGGATACTCCTTTGGAAGGGGGAGGCAGTTGTAAATGGGTTGATGGCAATTTCTCTGTCAAGAAGGCATACCATTTTCTTACCCCCGGCACTTGCAAGGTGTGAACACTAAAATGCAATGATACATAGGTTCATCCGGTGTTCTTCCTAAAGATGTTCTTAGGGCCGATGAAGGACATATTGACCACTAAGGTGCTCACTGCTCAGAGCTAGGTGGTCTCTTACGGGCAATCCTATTGCACGCGACATGCTTCCTCCTCAAAATACGCGAATCATCTCTTTTTCATGTGCCTGTTCTCCAATGATCTGTGGACCCTCTTGGATGTATCTTGGTTGCAACATTCATCATTAGTGGGTTTCTAGACTTCCATGCTTGAGGCCTATACCTCTTCACGTGATGATTGCGTGCGACACGTTCTTGTTTATGTGTGATTTGGCTCCACGGAAATGAAATTGTATTATGCCGTGAACATTGTAATGTTGAGAATATGCCCGTCCACTATGTAAGGCATGGTCTATGTAATCACTCACCTTTATAATTTAAATTCTCTTAGGGTATGACTCACCTCGGGATCACACCCTTCACTTTCTCAAAAAAGCAAGCGTCTCCAATGCTAAAAACAAAATGGCAATACATTATGTGATTCATCCTAGTCACATTACATTGTCTTTATGCTCTTTCGCCTAGCATTCTAAATCCTCCTATGATTGGTCGTGTACGCAATCATCTGAAACCAACCTTTGCAATGTCAAAACATTCACGAACAACGATATCTTGATTTGATTGAGAAATTTTTGGGCCATGAAGTTGCAATCAAGTTGTGGATGATCTTGGTTTGCCACTTGATGCAAGCAAGTATTTGGTGCTTCCACCTTGGATATCACCAACTGTCAATCTAGCGACTGGCAATGCTCATGCAACCACCACATATAATACACTTTATCTCTCTCGCTGCAATATACAACTCAAACATTCCTTTTGGATTCATATATAGAAAAATTATAATGGCCTTTGCTGTAGAAAAAATTCACTGAGTACACCAGTGACCAGACTAGCTTTTGAGTAAACATCATCTCGTTCTTTAATTCATCTGACATGGTTATGCCATTTTAGTAAGTAATCAAATCATCCTCATTTTTGATATAACCATCACCAGCATGTGTATTGTAAAATGGTACGACCAACTCAACGTGGATTTCATCAATCTCCACCTCATCAGCATTTTCTGTCTCATCCTCCGTGTTTTGTGGAGTAGGCTCCATCATGCGATCAATTTCAAGATCATGTTCCTTATTCGATACAGAATTCTCTATAGGAGTATCAATAGATGTAAATGCTAGGAGTATCAATAGATGTAAATGCTGATGTTCGAGAGAGATGCAGATGTTCTAGGCAGAAATGCGGAAATGTGTTTCTCGATGCGTGTGCATTCAATAATGACCATAAATATAATAGAATTGCTGGGTATGAATTAACCATCATTTTTCGTGTAATCTAGAATATGAGTGACATCACTGTCTTACTCCATGTTTGCCAAACATGTCTCTTGATCCTGCCTTATGAAACACTTGAACTTTTGCAACCTTGGATGGTTCATGTTGATAACAACCGAGTAGTTATAATATGATCATATAATACATGTTAAACAAAAAAACACCTTAAAACTTGCTACATTGTAATAACTCCACATGAACACCCTAAATAACCCTACTCACGTTGATCAAAAATGTGAAGAGAGCTGACACAACAGGCATGCAATGAGTGAAGGCTGCCAACGATGCGATCGACAGTGACAAATGAGTGCATTGATGGAGGCGACCAAGCATGGTTCACTAGTAGCAACAAAGACATGCAGATGCTCAATATTTTCTTGGTTTATTCTAATATTTTTGGCTGAGCTATGAGAAATGAGATAGAATGGTTTCAACTGTCCACTCTAGTTCGCCAGTAGAAGGGGTGGGCTTGAGAACTAGAATGGGTGGGCTTGCTTTCTTGAAATATTATCTCGAGTGTGTTGTAATTTCTAGGGGCGAAAAGTTAAGTAACTTTATGCCAGAAAGCTACATTGTCCTTGTTCTATATGCGGGGTTGAGCTTGGAGGAAGGTTGATGTTCTTGGCTCTGTACCATAAGTGGGGTCCTCGAATTTTCAGCTCTCTTGATGGCAAACTGACAAAAGGGCTCGCACGCTTCCGCAACTACTTTTATTATGTTGTCCATTCCATGTGTAAACGAGACCATGACCATGCTGCCATGATGATTAACCTCATCCTAAGCATAACAAACTGGGATGCCACCCAATTTTCTTTAAAAAAAGCATGACAAAATAAGCCCTCTTAGCTTGGTGATGTTGGTGAGGGTTTCCGAGTAATACAAATAACCTTTGGGTTTTTTCAGATTTGGTGAGCATCCATAATAACCATTGAATTACAACTTTATTGTACTACAATTGGTGCGTTGGTTTTTGCAGTGTTAATGTTTATTGCCATCTTGGTGGGAATCATCAACTTTACGATGTTTTAATGACAACTTACACATGTTTAACGATTTTTTTCATGTTGATGCCAAAGATGGTAGGTGGATTTAGTGGAGGAAAGAGCCACACAAAAAGCAATTCTCCAATTTTTACTTTATGCCCAGTTTTATTTTTATTTCCATGTTATATAGCGGCATCCCCATTCTATACCCCGTTAAGATTCATACCATGGCTGAGAAGAACATATATAAGACAACAATGCGAGATTTAGTGAAGATTGACCTTGACAGTTGGGGTTTCATCGGTCATGGTGTTTTGTAACTGTTGGTGGGAGCACAAGGTTCCCTATTAATGTTGGAGCCGAAAGTGGCAGTGGCCGCAGAAATGGTGCAACTGAAGCACCACTACAAATATAACCTCGACTCTCACCAGAGCTCCTAACGACCCTCCAAGTTGTGGTGTGTAGCATCTGGATCCGCACAAAACCAAACCCGATCTGATTTGGGTCCAATTAACCCAATAATGTTGTTGGTCAATGCCCAACAACCTAAATCGATCAACTGATCATGAATCAAAAGTTATTCGACGAAATTGATCGAAAATCGGTCGCATCGTAATGTGTACCCGAAAAAGCCACGACGCAAATTCGGAAACCGCGAAACGAATCAAGACCGTCATTAGATCCGATTCGACGAAACAAGACCAACGGAATCGACCGTTCATCAATCGGAGGTCGTTCGATATTTTTAAATCACAAAATTTAATTCAAATCAAAACCATATCGCGAAAAATTCGGGCATGCGAAACCTCATCTAAAGTATATCAATATTATACTTAAATTGATCGTCGTCCAGAGATAATCAAAACATGATATTGCCCGTTGAAATAGAAGGCTCAAGGTGCGCATACGGACAACTTTAACATCTTAAAAATGATTTCTTTCATTCATGCTAGTTACTGTAGCAACAAACTGTTGTAAAAAATTCATAATAAATTTTAATAGGGAGCTGGGAGCCTAAGCCCAGGGTGTAGGTAACTACCTACACTCGGCCTTTTTTGCGTGATTTTTGAGTTTTTTTGAATGAAACCTTAGGGGGATTTTCTTAATATATTGAGAGGAATATGTGTTTCAAGTTTCATGCAAAACAAACATTCCTAACACATTCATCTAGAATGGGTCAATTTCAGTAATTCTGAGACCGTTAAAATTTGATAGTCTTGATGAAGATGATAGGAGTCACGAATTAAGTTGAATTTTGAATGACACCATGGTGGTACATAGTGATCTAATTCCCCCAAGATTTCATTTCAAAAAAATAAAAAATCTATGAAAAAATGAGTCGGGTGTAGGTAGTTACCTACATCCCTGGGTATAGGCTCCCTTTTCTCATTTTAATAAATGTCTGTACAGTGAACTGACGTTGGCACTTTTCTTTCTTTCCACTTGGATTAATTATTATTCCAAGTGTCAAAAGATTAAGAATCCTTTCTTGTGTATTTAAACTCCTTTTCCTTTAAACTTTCCCAACAGAAGAGGCCGAAGACACACTCTCTTCCTCCTTATTTCTAGCTGAGAACAGATTTCTCCCCTTTTTATCTTCTTCCCTTAATCTATTTCTACCTTCTCTCTATTCTATCTCCGAGTTCTGCTAACAGCAGCTGCCCAGCCACTATTCAAAGCCCCTGTTCCTGTTACAACAAATTAGGAGTTGTTGGAGTTCCTTGCTCCAATTCCAGTCTTGCATGCAAGTTCCTCTTCAAATTTGAAGAGATCCAACGTACAATTCCATACCCTATCCTCCTTTGCTGCCATGCATGATGATTTGTTTTTTTATCCTTATTCTAAAACCTTTTTCTGAGTTATGTGCAAGGGGTGTTATTCTTAAGATCCTTACATATTCTTATGAAAAGTAAATTTGCTTAGCTTCATACATTAATCAGAAATTCTATTTCTACATCAATTGTCGTGTTATAATTCTACGAGTGGCACCATTCATAGATATCTTCGTCCCTGTAAAAGATCTAGTCTAAGTTTTAAAACATCCCGAGTGTGTTCTGAGAGATACCTCTGCTCTATCTATAACTTTGTTATTGTATGGTAATCCATATTAAAAGGTTTAAAACCATCCAATCTATGTATGGGATTGGCAGTAGAAAGACAACACTTTACCATGATGGAGTTACTTTGGGGCCGAGCATTAGTTATTTTTGATATTGTCAAAATACTTTTAGGGCTCGTTTGGTTACTGGGGTACCCCGGGGTGTATCCCCCTCCAATCCTTGGTTGGAAATTCATCACAAGTCAAGGTGATATCACATCACATTCCTTATTCCAACCCTCTCCCAACCCTCATAACCATCCAAACACCTACTATTCACAAGTGGATACCCCAACCCATCCAACCCGGTAACCAAACATGCCCTTAGGTTCATCTGAATTAGGTAAGAAGTTTAAAGAGCCATGCCTGGAAAAGTTATTCCTTTAATCATTTTTGTTGTTTTGTGAAATATAGGTTGCAGACGACTATATATGTATAAGTTTCTTTGTGAACTGGAAGGTAAAGAAGAATTCAGATTCATAGACTTAGTCTCATAGGTAAAAAAAGGGGTGCAGATAAATCACACCAGATGTAATATTATAAGAGTAGATAAGAAGGTTCATTTATCAAAGAAAGTAAAAAACATATAAGATTATAAATTAAGTTACTGTTCTATAAATGACAAACTGATAGTTTGAAAAAAATGATGAATTCCATTGAGACATTCGGTCTCTGCTTCTGTACATGCTATGTGGTTAAAATAGGTTATGAATTATTTTTTTAGCATTCTCTATAATAGGTTTATCTGCTATATGAATTGGTACCATTTGACTTTTAAACTTGTATTTTATTAATATAACCTCTGCCATGCGCTGTTATATGCCTAAATGGATTAGCGTTATAAATAAATGATGTCATAAATATAAAGTTATGCAAAGTTGTTTATTTTATGGGGAATATGGTTCCTTGCATAAGAATATAATCGACAAACATTGTTGACTTATAAATAAGAATTTATTTCTAAAATGACATATATAGTATAATTGTTATCTTTCTATTTTAAAAGCTTATGAATAGTATTAATAAATAATAAGGGATTCAATATCTGAAGGTGCGCGAAATCTTAATAACATAACTCAAAGTAATTAAATTGACTTATGAGTTGATAACTCCGTATTAATTATTTAGTTAAAAATCTTCATTCAATAATCCTCTAGTATGACCTACTAATCACATATCACTTTCCGCAATTGACAGTTATTTTCAAAGTACCTAGATCTGAAAGGTTAACCATATAAGAAATTAAGAAAGGAAGGAGAAATCATATACATCTAGTGCCGGTCACGTTGACTCTCACACCTGACCGTGCGAGGGCGCGGTGACCTTGTACTGGGCGGGAGATAGGAAGTCCAGTTCGGGCAGCGGCCACCAAGTGCACGGGTCTAGGATCCCAGTCCTTTTCTCGATTTTCACGCGAGCTCGCAGTGTATTTATGACTCGTTGGGATCCCGACTTTTGACCAATCCGCTGACCCTCTGTTTTAGGATTATCATGCGGAGGATCCTCAGTTTTCAGTTTTTCGTACGAGCTCGTTTGTCCATTACCGGTCATGCCATTTTCTAGAGTGAATTTTCCGGAGAGTCTCTCTCACCCGTCTTTGGGGCGTAGTTTTGGAGTAGACATTTTCTTCTATTGGACCACACTTCCAACTAGAGGGCGAGAAGGAAGAGCTCTTTTGTAGGCTACCTCACCTCTTGAGTTTTGTTTACTTTCACCAGCAGATTAGACGATTTTACATCCAAATCATCCATGTCTACATCTCAGTCATCTAAGGGTAACATCTGAGACAGTTACAGTTGAGTGTTGGAGAAAAAATCAATCAAAGTTGAGTTGGTTGGAAGTGTTTATAATAAAGTTTGATTTAAAATAATATGACTATAATAATATGAGAATATATATACACACTCATACACTTATGAACAACTAATTACAATATAAATATGTTATATATAGGAAATATTGGGATGAAGGGTGAACAGAGGGGAGGTACATACAAGCAAATTTGAAAACTTTTTTACATTTACAAGTAGGTGTAAATTTTAGATGTTTATGCCTTTCTATATGTTTCTTTTGCATCCACTTTAAATACTTTATATATATATATATGATTATGGGAAGTACCAACAACTGCTGATGCCTCTTCGTTCCTAATATGTTTTGGCAGGCAATGAGCCTGCTGCCCAGTAGTTGATGATTCCAAGTGATAGGGTATATACCAGACGACACGCATACTTTTGTCTTAGCTTTTGTTCGATTCATAATGTAAATGATTGCCCTTCTCTTCTGCACAAAATTTTGAGAATACTATATGTACTGACAGACTCCTTGTACATGTTGTAAATATATGAAAATTTATGAATTGAAATATGGGTGGCATTTCTTCTTCTTGTCTATGTGGTTTATTTATTTGAATGTGAATATCATGGATGAAACGCGCAAAAGTTTCCCACAGTTTCAATATTTGTGCGATCTCTAGCGAATATAATATCGCGAAAGTGTTGTAAACGGGTACCCGGATCATAAGGGGTTCACATTTTTGGTATCAGAGCCGTGGTACCCCGATACGTATATTCGTAGTATTACAATTCTGATTGCATTAAGTTTCCGGATAGCGACAGTCTTCCGATTTATCGTGAGTCCGAGAAGGGAAATTTGACATTCATATTCAATTACCATATAAGTCACCAACTTCATTAGTTTTCATATTATATCCCAAGAGAAAAAACATACAAAATAAGTATTTCCAAATGACACTTTTTATGACTAAAAATGGTTTCCATGCAGAGCCATGGCATCCCGACCAGGACATGATATGACTGACCAGCTGACACGTATACTGACCGCTCTCACTGACCTTCAGCAGCAGCAGGCTGCTATGAGAGATCAACATGATCAGATTTTGGCTCAGCAGACAGAGATTGCTGACAGACAAACAGACATGGAGCTCATATTTGAGGAGCTGTCAGATTCCACCTACCGTCCATCTCACGACGGCACACGCTAGGACCATCGACAGTCAGTAGAGGTACAACAGCCTCATTTCGATGATCCACTTGAGATACCCGAGCATGAAGCTGAGGAGGATGGAGACTATGACAGGGAACAAGACCCTGTTGACTTTGCAGACGAGGGCATACACGAGCACTTTGCCATTCACAGGCATCAGTCCATCTTCACTTCCTACCAGCGGGCTAATGTGCGCTTGTTCGAGGGCACAGGGACATCAGATGTGGCAGAGCAGTGGCTCAAGAGAGTGATAAAGGTGCTGAGGATGATACGCGCGCCACGAGACTCGTTGCTGTCTTTCACGGAGTACTCACTGACAGATTTTGCTGAGAGATGGTGAGATGCAGTGGTTTCTGAGCTAGGCCGCGAGCCCACATGGGAGGACTTCGAGACACGATTCAGATCCCACTTCTTTTCTGCGAAGTAGAAGGAGTCACAACACCGACTTTTTGCAGAGCTTCGTCAGAGACGGATGACAGCTAGAGATTACTTCGTCAGATACACTAAGCTGTCACGACATACACCAGCAACTGCTGCATTTTCAGAGGAGAATCTGGAAAAGTTAATCAGAGGCACGAAGGAAGAAGTGCATGAGAAGTTATCTGGATTGCATATCACTTCCTTCTCCGAGACTACTGATGCAACGAAGAAGTTCGAGGACATCAGAGAGAGACGTTTCGGGAGCTCGTCTGGAGCAGCGCCTAGACCGCATCGATCTTTTGGGCCGATTCGTTGACCATTTCAGCAGTAGAGGTCAGCTAGGCGTTTTCGACCTACAGGTTTGACTTTTTCAAGTAGTGCTCGCTCATCTCCATCGACTATTTTAGTAGGAGCACTAGCTGGACGTGACACCGATTCCGCTAGACCATCTGGGTCGCAGCGAGCAGATAGACCCCCAGTAGGACCGGCTCAGAGCACAGACATGACTACTCCATCTACCCAGCCAGTCCGATGTTACTTATGCCATGAGTGGGGACATTACCGGCATTAGTGTCCCCAGAGATCTGGTGAGCCTCAACCACAGCCTTCACTGTCGCAGCATCAGGCACAACGTTTAGGGAGTTTCCGTGGCAGGAACTCCAACTTCAGGAGGCAGCAACAGAGACAGACATATAGTGTGGCAGGTTCCAGTACTGCACCAGTCAGACATGGTCAGTTACATGCAGTTACTGAGGAGCAAGCACGTTCAACAGCTACTGTAGTGAAGGGTATGGTCTCAGTCTTGGGCCGACCTTTCCATAATCTATTTGATTCTGGTGCGACACATTCTTTTCTTACTTCAAGGCTATTCGTTTCTTTAGGTAGAGTTGCAGAGACACTATTTTCTCCATATCATCCAAGGGCTAGGTGGCTAGTTGTTTATCATTTCCCTGATAGTACGACACTTTCCCGTACTGATTGGCGGTCACGAGATGATCGTAGAATGTCTAATCCTACAGCTTGATGAGTTCGACTTGATTTTGGGCATGGATTGGTTATCCGCTCATCATGCACTTGTTGATTGTTTTAGGAAGACAGTTACCCGAGTTCACTTTTGAGGGTACTATACATGACTCCACTATGGAGTACATTTCCGTGTTACGAGCTCATCAACTTGTTGATCAGGGTTGCAATTCCTATCTAGCATTTGTTCGAGAGGTATCTGATTATGAGCCTATAACACAGGACATTCGAGTAGTATCAGACTACCCAGATGTGTTTCCTGATGAGCTACCAGGATTACCTCCTGAGAGAGAGATTGAGTTCGAGATCACATTGCTACCAGATACACAACCGATCTCGATGGCTCCTTATCGCATGGCATCAGCTGAGCTGAGAGAGCTGAAAATGCAGTTACAAGAGTTACTTGACTTGGGATTCTTGAGACCAAGCACTTCACCTTGGGGTGCTTCGGTTCTATTTGTCAGGAAGAAGGATAGATCCATGAGGTTATGCATCGATTATCTACAGCTGAACAAGAGAACGGTAAAGAACCGTTATCCTTTGCCGCGCATTGATGATTTGCTCGACCAGTTTCAGGGATCTTCGGTATTCTCGAAGATCGATCTTCGTTCAGGCTACCATCAACTGAGGATTCAAGAATTTGATATTTCGAAGACCGCTTTCAGGACTCGTTATGGACACTACGAGTTTGTGGTGATGCCGTTTGGGCTCACCAATATACCTACAGCATTTATGGATATGATGAATAGGATTTTCTGTCCATATTTGGACAAGTATGTGGTGACGTTCATTGACGATGTGCTCATATATTCTCAAAATGAATGGGATCATGCGAATGATCTACGGATTGTTTTGAACACATTGCGGGAGCACAAATTATATGCTAAGTTGAGCAAGCGTGAGTTCTAGTTATCCCAGTTCTCATTTCTAGGGTATGTCATTTCTGGAGCAGGCATCGCAGTTGATCTTGCGAAGATAGATGCAGTTATGTCTTGGGAGCAGCCCAAGACTGTCACGTAGATTCAGAGCTTCCTTGGGCTAGCAGGTTATTACTGACGCTTTGTTAGCGGATTTTCACGCATTATTCACCCTTTGACGCGATTGACACAGAAGGGAATCCATTCATCTGGGACGATTCATGCGAGCAGGCCTTCAGTACACTGAAGGAGAGATTGACTACAACACATATTCTTGCTCTTCCTTCAGGCACTCAGGACTATGCTGTTTACACAGATGCATCTGGAGAAGGTCTAGGAGTAGTGTTGATGCAAAGAGGACAGGTGATTGCTTACGCATCACGACAGTTGAGACCACATGAGCGGAACTACCCCACGCATGACTTGGAGTTGGCGGCAGTTGTCTTCGCCTTAAAGATCTGGCGTCACTATCTATATGGGGTGAATTTCGAGATCTTCACAGACCACACGAGCCTGAAGTATATCTTTGATCAAAAGGAGCTCAACATGAGATAATGCAGATGGATCGAGCTACTGAAGGATTATAACTGCACGATCTCTTACCATCATGGTAAGGGAAACGTGATGGCTGATGTACTTAGCAGGAGAGCTCATGCATACGGTATGGCGAACTGGCTATATACATGGGATATGCTCGCATCTTTGACCGATTGGCATCCTCAGGAAAGCGCATCCATTTCTACCGCCATACCTCCACGATTCAACAGTTTGTGGGATCGCATTGTCGAAGGTCAGAAGACAGATCTATGGATTCGAGATAGATACATGCGAGCCGTCAAGGATGAGGTTGATGATTTTGTTGTGGCGGAGTTCATTTTATGGAAGGCCGGACGGGTCGTTGTGCCCAATGGCGAGCAGTTGCGCAGAGATTGTCTTGATGAGGCACACAGTTCACAGTTATCGATCCATCCAGACAGCACAAAGATGTACCCTGATATGCGTCGACATTTCTGGTGGGATGGAATGAAGCGCGATGTGGCGCAACATATCAGCAGATGCATGACCTGTCAGATGGTCAAGGCCGAGCACTAGAGACTACGAGGATTACTGCAGTCTTTCCCCATTCATGAGTGGAAATGGGAGAGGATTTATATGGATTTTGTCACAGGTCTGCCAAAGAGACCGGGTGACCATGATTCCATTTGGGTCGTTGTTGATAGATTGACCAAGTCAGCCCATTTCATACATGTCAACATGACTTACACTCCATCTAGATTGGCCAAGCTCTATGTGCAGAATATCATCAGGCTACATGGTATACCACGAGAGGTGGTGTCTGATAGGGATTCAAGGTTTACTTCGCATTATTGGCATCAGTTCATGTCAGCACTACAGACAGAGCTGAAGATGAGTTCTGCATACCATTCGCAAACAGACGGGCAAAGTGAGCGCACTATACAGACACTCGAGGATTTACTTCGCGCATGCACTTTGGAGTGGAAAGGATCCTGGAAGGACCATCTGCCGTTGGTTGAATTCATGTACAACAATAGCTATCATTCCAGTATCGGCATGTCACCATTCGAAACCCTATACGGGCGGAGATGCCTCACACCTCTCAGTTGGCGTGAGGTAGGTGATCATGCTCTTTACTCCGTGGATCTCTTGGAGGAGACTGCGAAGGCTGTTAATCTTGTGAGACGGAGGCTTCTGACGGCACGGAGCCGCCAGAAGAGCTATGCAGATTGTTGGAGAAGAGATTTGGAGTTTCAGGTATCCAATCTTCTTCTCTTTCTACTATTACAAATTTAACTTCATCTCATGCTAATGTCATTTCAATAAATTACAGGTTGGAGTTTGGGTATTTCTCCGTGTATCTCCCATGAAGGGAATACAAAGATTCGGTGTTCGCGGCAAACTAGCACCGCGATACGTTAGACCATTTGAGATTCTGGCTCGTGTAGGGAAGGTAGCATACGGAATAGCCATTCATCCACATCTTTCAGCTATCCACGATGTATTTTATGTATCCAACCTGAGAAAATATGTGCACGATCCTCGACACGTCATCAACTACGAGAATTTAGACGTGGAGCTTGATTTGACATATGAGGAAAGACAAGTACAGATACTTGACCGTGCTGTGAAGAAACTTCACTATAAAGAGATTCCATTGGTCAAGGTGCTATGACACCGACATGGCGTCGAAGAGGCAACATGAATGACCGAAGCAGATATGTGGGCATGATACCCGCAACTTTTCTAAGGTAATCATCAAAACATACATTTGTAATTGAATACTGTTGGGAAAAATGAGCAAGTTTTTTTATTCCATAAGCCCTAGGCTCTCTTATATAGGAGAGTAGCCTATGGGTAAATTACATAAAGCATACAATGAAAAAATAAAATAGAGAAGAGGTACAGATACTACTACTATATGCGTTAACACTCCCCCTCAAGATGGAGCATAGATATCAATCATGCTCAGCTTGGACGCACACTTCTGGAATGAGCCTCGTAGCAATGCTTTGGTGAATATATCCGCAGTCTGATTCTCTGATGTAACATGAGACGTAGCAATGAACCCCTTCTGAATCATGTCACGTATGAAGTGGCAGTCAACCTCAATGTGCTTGGTCCGCTCATGGAATGCTGGGTTGTTTGCAATGAACAAGGCAGCCTGATTATCACATTCCAAGTTCATAGGAAGTGGTACATCTAAACATAGGTCTGTAAGCACAGCTTTCACCCACATCATTTCTGTAGTAGCCTGGGCCATAGCCCTATATTCGGATTCAGCACTAGATCTAGCTACCACCGTCTGTTTCTTGCTTCTCCAGGAGACTAGGGCATCTCCAACATAGACGGCATACCCTGAGGTGGACTTCCTGTCGTTGGGACATCCTGCATAGTCTGCATCCGCACATGCTGAGATAGAAATCCCCTTTCCTTTCTTGAATAGCAGACCTGCACCTGGAGAAGACTTGAGATATCTAAGAATCATATGTATTGCATCCATATGCACCTGGCGTGGTTGCTCCATGAACTGGCTCACACGACTCACTGCAAATGATATATCTGGTCTAGTGATCGTGACATACAACAGTTTACCTACCAGTTCTCTGTATCTTCTCCTGTCCACCTCCTCTGTGTCATCTTCATAAAGCTTCATGCTGGGATCCATTGGTGTCGTAGCAGGTCGACACCCAAGCATACCTGTTTCACTCAACAGATCTGTAACATATTTCCTTTGTGACATTACTAACCCATATGAATTTCTAGCAAATTCAAGCCCCAGAAAATATCTAAGGACACCAAGATCCTTCGTGACAAATTCACTGCCCAGCATTTCTTTCGCCTGCTTTATGCCCTGCTCATCATCTCCTGTAATCAAGATGTCATCAACATAAATCATAATCACAATGATACCTCTAGCAGTCTTCTGTACAAACAAGGAATGATCAGCATTGGAGCGTTTGTATCCTTGTTTTCCGAAGAGATCTGAGAGCTTCTGAAACCATGCTCTGGGGCTCTGCTTAAGGCCATAGATAGCCTTATGTAACTTGCATACCTTGGAACACTCCCCCTCAACAGCAAAACCAGGTGGCTGTCGCATATAAACTTCTTCCTGCAAATCTCCATATAGGAATGCATTCTTCACGTCCAGCTGATGGAGCGACCAGTCTTTAGCAACTGCAACTGACAACAAGATCCGTAGAGTGGAATGACGTGCCACAGGCGAGAATGTGTCTAGGTAATCTACCCCGTATGTCTGTGTAAAGCCACGTGCAACAAGACGCGCCTTGTACCTGTCAATGGAGCCATCTGCATGGTGCTTCACTGTAAACACCCACTTGCAGCTCACTGGGTTCACATCTGGAGGTATAGGAACCAAACTCCAAGTTCCTCTGGACTGAAGTGCCACCATTTCCTCTTCCATTGCTAGCCGCCATCTACTATCCTGCAGAGCATCTTGATGATTGCGTGGAATATTTACAGCTGACAGTGCCACAACAAATGACCTGAAATCTCCAGAGAGCCTGTCAAAGAACACGGATGCTGATAATGGATATGTAACACATCTCCTCTTCGACTTGCGTAGAGCAATGGGAACATCTAAATCAACTGTAGTCTCATCTGGCCCCTGCAACATATCCTGCTCAGAAATGTCGTCAGATCCATCAACAGTAATATTTTCATTACATACCATAGGCGAACTAGTAGACGAGTCATGACCATGAGCGGGAGGAGGCCTGCGAGTATAATGGAACGGTAGCGGTGATATAGGTGGTGGTGGTGGCGGCGGCGGCGGTGGTGACGGCATCTGTGGTGGTGGTACTGGTGACGGCATCTGAGGTGGTGGTGTCATATATATGGCATCGGTGGATAGAGGTGGTAGCTGCTTATCTCCTGAGGCTGAAAAATACATAACAGTTTCAAAAAATGTAACATCTGCACTGATCATATACCGCCGACGCAGAGGATCAAAGCACTTGTACCCCTTTTGAGTTCTGGAGTATCCAACAAAAACACATTTGACAGCCCTAGGAGAGAGCTTGTCAGTACCAGGCGACAACTGATGGACAAATTCAACCGACCCAAACACACGAGGAGTAAGAGTAAACAGATCCTTGTCAGGATGAATGATGGAAAACGGAATCTATTCATTCAAGACAGAAGAAGGCATGCGATTAATTAGGTAACATGCAGTGAGAACTGCATCACCCCAGTAGGAGTAGGGAACATGACTCTGTATAAGGAGTGATCTTGTGACATCAAGAAGGTGACGGTGTTTCCTTTCAGCAGTTCGATTCTGTTGAGATGTATGAGCACAAGATGTTTGATGAACAATCCCTTTTGAGGAGTAATAATTGGCAAGAACATTGGTGCACAATTCTAAAGCATTATCACTTCTCACAAACTTCACAGATGTGGAGAAAACATTTTGTATTTCATTCAGGAAATGGATAATGATATTTCCTGCTTCAGATTTATTTTTCATCAGAAACACCCATGACACTCTAGAAAAATCATCCACAAATACTATATAAAATCTGTGTCCCTGATGATCAGGTACACGACTCGGACCCCAGACATCAATATGAAATAACTCAAACTTGGAGGTACTACTCCGACCTGGATGATTGGGAAAGGACGACCTGTGATGCTTTCCCAACTGACACGCCTCACAATGAATAGGTGCGTGAGGAAGACCATAAGGTAACACTTAACGCAACTTCTGAAGCGGTAAATGACCAAAGCGCATATGCCACAATAAAGTAGATACTTGTCCAGCAGGAGAGGATGAGGTTCCAGCAAATGGGGTCTGATTCAGGCGGTAGAGGCCTCCGTGCTCATAGCCACGACCAATCACGTTGCCCGTATGGATGTCCTGAAAAATCAAAGAAGATGGATCAAAAATTGCCCGACAATGTAGATCCTTCGTAATCTGACTAATTGACAACAAATTCATTGAAAAATCAGGTGCATATAGCACATTCTTGAGCTGCATAGAAGATGTCAATCTAATCTCCCCCTGACCAGTGATGGGGGAATGTGTACCATTGGCAATTACTACTGTCCGTCCTGGAGGGATCTGAGTGTATCCTGTAAGTAGACTCTGGTCGCCACATAGGTGATGTGTAGCGCCCGAGTCCATAATCCATGGTAATGTATCTGATCTACTACTGTTGAGTGCGAGTATACTACCTGAAGCACTGGTAGACGTAGAGGCAGAAGCAGCGGCATCAGAATGACTCTATGTAGTCGTTGCTGGACCGGATGGTGGAATAATGCCCCTCAGACGGGTAACTAGATCATCGAACCGTTGATCCAACGTAGCAGCAGATGGAGGCTCTATCTGCTCAGCAGCTCGTGCAGATGCAGGAAATCTATGCTTTGAGTAGCATGTGTCTTCATTATGTCCAACTCGGTGACAGTAGGTACATGTTGGCCTAGTGCGGCCACCTCTTCCACGAGGTCCACGTCCACGGCCCTGGTGATGAAATCCGCGACCTCTGTTTGCTGCCATGGCTGAAGAATTCTGACTCGCAGCCGTAGAAGGAACTGTGATCCGACTCAATCTATGGAAAGCTTCCTCCATGGGAGGAATAATAGAGTCAACCAAAATCTGTGATCGTGCAGCCTCATACTCTGGATCGAGTGCAGCCAGGAACACACCTACCATGGTCGCGTTCCTGTATGTCTTCTGCTGTTCTGGCGTGGCTGTAAGAGGCATGAAGCTATAGAGCTTCTCGAACATCGCTCTCAGTGATGTATAGAGAGAATGTAAAGGGCGACCATTCTGCTTTATTGTGAATATATCATGCTGAAGTTGCAGAATCTTCGTCTCGTTCTTCGCCTGAGAGTATGTTGCCGCCAGAATATCCCACATATCCTTGTCTGTGGGTTGATGTAAGATGTCATTGGCAATTTCAATAGCCAACGTACCAGATAGCCAAACCTTGGCATATGCATCATCAGCCTCCCAGGAGGCATTGACTCCAGTCTTCTCAGTAGGCTCAGGTTCAGTAAGGATGTGTTTCTTGCCTGTTGACTTCATCATGCTCATGAACTGCATTGCCCACAGTTCATAATTTGTACCATCCATCTTTACTATAGGCACTGGACCACGAAAGGCGCCAATAGATTGGATATCTGACTTGTTTTCTGACATCTTGGATACTGAAGACTGGAGATATTGACCAATGATTATCTTCGTCTACAATGACATTGGCGGTTAGTTGCACGTGTAGACCTCAAGCAACTAAACCCATGATGATGGTTTTCTGCGCTTTAGGACTTGGAAGCGTGCACGCGTACAGGAGCTACACTTGCTGGCGTACTGGATGCGCACTGGGCACGCGCACTGGATGCGCACTGGATGCGCACAGCCGCACAGGAGTTCACGCGCGCACAGGATGCGGGAGATCACGCGCGCACAGCCTTGCGCACAGCCTTGCGCACAACCCGCAGATCACGAGGAGGCACACGATGGAAGAAGCCCGCAGACCACGCACTCGCTCGCGCGATCACGCGCAGGAGATGCGCGCTGGCACGGAAGGGATGTGCCACCGGAGATGCGATGTGCGGCGCTGATCGGAGAGGAGGAGCGCCGATCGGATGAAGAGAGAGAACGAGAGAGGCCGGCGGGTGTGGTGGGGTAAGGTTAGGGTTTCGAGAACTCTGGTATAGGACCGTCGCTCTGATACCATGTTGGGAAAAATGAGCAAGTTTTTTTATTCCATAAGCCCTAGGCTCTCTTATATAGGAGAGTAGTCTATGGGTAAATTACATAAAGCATACAATGAAAGAATAAAATAGAGAAGAGGTACAGATACTCCTACTATATGCGTTAACAAATACGTTAAAATATATGTCTTGTTTTCTCTTTGAGGTTTTTATGAGTTCAAAACCCTTTGAGGTTTTTATGATCAAATGAAACTCAAAACACATAATAACCTTGACTCGAGTCTCGAGGACGAGACTCCCTTTGAGGTTTTATATTTGTAACATCCGGATCCGCACAAAACCAAACCCAATCCGATTTGGGTCCAATTAACCCAATAATATTGTTAGTCAATGCCAAACAACCTAAATCGATCAATTGATCATGAATCAAAAGTTGTTTGGCGAAATCGACCAAAAATCGGTCGCATCGTAATGTGTACCCGAAAAAGCTGCGATGCAAATTCGGAAACCGTGAAACGAACCGAGACCGTCATTTGATCCGATTCGACGAAACAAGACAAACGGAAACGACGTTCGTCAATCGGAGGTCGTTTGATATTTTTAAATCACAAAATTTAATTCAAACCAAAATCGTATCGCGAAAAGTTCGGGCATGCGAAATCTCATCTAAAGTATATCAATATTATACTCAAATTGATCGTCGTCTAGAGATGAAAACAAGATATTGCGCGTTGAAATAGGAGGCTCAAGGTGCGCATACGGACAACTTTAACATCTTAAAAAAATGATTTTTTTTCATTCATGCTAGTTACTGTTGTAGCAGACTGTAGCAGACTGTTGTAAAAAAATCATAATAAATTTTAATAAATTTCTGTACATAAGCCTGTACAGTAAACTGACGTTGGCACTTTTCTTTCTTTCCACTTGGATTAATTATTATTCCAAGTATCAAAAGATTAAGAACCCTTTCTTGTGTATTTAAACCCCTTCTCCTTTAAACTTTCCCAATGGAAGAGGCCCAAGACACACTCTCTCTTCCTCCTTATTTCTAGCCGAGAACAGATTTCTCCCCTCTTTATCTTCTTCCCTTTTTCTATTTCTACCTTCTCTCTATCCTATCTTCGAGTTCTGCTAACAGCAGCTGCCCAGCCACTATTCAAAGCCCCTGTTCCTGTTACAACAAATTAGGAGTTGTTGGAGTTCCTTGCTCCAATTCCAATCTTGCATGCAAGTTCCTCTTCAAATTTGAAGAGATCCAAGGTACAATTCCATACCCTATCCTCCTTTGCTGCCATGCATGATGATTTGTTTTTAATCTTTATTCTAAAACCTTTTTCTGAGTTATGTGCAAGGGGTGTTATTCTTAAGATCCTTACATATTCCTATGGAAAGTAAATTTGCTTAGCTTCAGACATTTATCAGAAATTCTATTTCTACATCAATTGTCCTGTTATAATTCTACGAGTGGCACCATTCATAGATATCTTCGTCCCTGTAAAAGATCTAGTCTAAGTTTAAAACATCCCTAGCGTGTTCTGAGAGATACCTCTGCTCTATCTATAACTTTGTTATTGTATGGTAATCCATATTAAAAGGTTTAAAACCATCCAATCTATGTATGGGATTGGCAGTAGAAAGACAACACTTTACCATGATGGAGTTACTTTGGGGCCGAGTATTAGTTATTTTTGATATTGTCAGAATACTTTTAGGTTCATCTGAATTATGTAAGAAGTTTAAAGAGCCATGCCTAGAAAAGTTATTCCTTTAATCATTTTTGTTGTTTTGTGAAATATAGGTTGCAGACGACTATATATGTATAAGTTTCTTTGGGAACTGGAAGGTAAAGAAGAATTCAGATTAATAGACTTAGTCTTATAGGTTAAAAAAAGGGGTGCATATAAATCACACCAGATGTAAATATTATAAGAGTTGATAAGAAGGTTCATTTATCAAAGAAAGTAAAAACATATAAGATTATAAACTAAGTTCTCATAGTTTGAAAAAAATGATGAATTCCATTGAGACATTCAGTCTCTGCTTCTGTACATGTTGTGTGGTTTAAATAGGTTATGAATTATTAATTTTTTAGCATTCTCTATAATAGGTTTATCTGCTACATGAATTGGTACCATTTGACTTTTAAACTTGTATTTTATTAATATAACTTCTGCCATTCGTTGTTATATGCCTAAATGGATTTGCGTTATAAATAAATTATGTCATAAATATATAGTTCTGCAAAGTTGTTTATTTTATGGGGAATATGGTTCCTTGCATAAGAATATAATCGACAAACATTGTTGACTTATAAATAAGAATTTATTTCTAAAATTACAGATATAGTATAATTGTTATCTTTCTATTTTAAAAGCCAATGAATGGTATTAATAAATAATAAGGGATTCAATATCTGAAGGTGCGCGAAATCTTAATAAAATAACTCAAAGTAATTAAATTGACTTATGAGTTGATAACTCTGTATTTATTATTTAGTTAAAAATCTTCATTCAATAATCCTCTAGTATTACCTACTAATCACATATCACTTTCCGGAATTGACAGTTATGTTCAAAGTACCTAGATCTGAAAGGTTAACCATATAAGAAATTGAGAAAGGAAGGAGAAATCATATACATCTATATGGTGGTGAATCAAGTGATATCGATTAATAGTGTCTGTCACGTTGACTCTTACACCTGACTGTGCGAGGGCGCGGTGACCCTTAACTGGGCGGGAGATAGGAAGCCCAGTTCGGGCAGCGACCGCCAAGTGTACGGGTCTAGGATCCCAGTCCTTTTCATGGTTTTTACGCGAGCTCGTAGTGTTTTTACGTCTCGTTGGGATCCCGACTTTTGACCAATCCGCTGACCCTCTGTTTTAGGATACCCATGCGGGAGATCCTCGATTTTCAGTTTCTCGTACGAGCTCGTTTTCCCGTTACCGGTCGGGCCGTTTTTTAGAATGACTTTTCCGGATAGTCTCTCTCACTCATCTCTGGGGCGTAGTTTTGGAGTAGACCTTTCCCTCTATTGGACCACACTTCCAACTAGAGGGCGAGACAGAAGAGCCCTTTTGTAGGCTACCTCATCGCTTGAGTTTTGTTTACTTTCGCCAGCAGACTAGGAGATTTTACATCCAAATCATCCTTGTTTCCATCTCAGTCATTTAAGGGTTACATCTGAGACAGTTATAGTTGAGAGTTGGAGAAAATATCAATCAAAGTTGAGTTGGTTGGAAGTGTTTATAATAAAGTTTGATTTGAAATAATATGACTATAATAATATGAGAATATATACACACACACACATACACTTATGAACAACTAATTACAATATAAATATGTTATATATAGGAAATGTTGGGATAAAGGGTGAACAGAGGGGAGGTACATACAAGCAAATTTGAAAACCTTTTTACATTTGCAAGTAGATGTAAATTTTAGATGTTTATGTCTTTCTATTTGCTTCTTTTGCATCCACTTTAAATACTTTATATATATATGATTATGGGAAGTACCAGCAACTGCTGATGCCTCTTCGTTACTATCATGTTTTGGCAGACAAGGAGCCTGCTGCCCAGTAGTTGTTGATGATGCAGGTGATAGGGTATATACCAGACGGTATGTATACTTTTGTCTCAGTTTTTGTTCGATTCATAATGTAAACGCTTCGCCTTCTCTTCTGCACAAAATTTTGGGAATACTATATGTACTGGCAGATTCCTTTACATGCTGTAAATATATGAAAATTTATGAAATGAAATGTGGGTGGCATTTCTTCTTCTTGTCTATGTGGTTTATTTATTTGAATGTGAATGTCATGGCTGAAACGCGCGAAATTTCCCCACATTTTTAATAAATTGTGCGATCTCTAGTAAATATAATGCCGCAAAAGTGTTGTAAACGGGTATCCGGATCCTAGGTGGTTCACATGGTGGAAGCAAACAAGTTGCATGAATGCGGTATAACATGTTAATTAATTATTTAGTACAACTCTTTTTAAAACTATCACGAAGTTTTAGGTTATTTTGGTAAATAATATATGTCACTAACTCGCAATTGTCATTTTAGATACAATATTTTAGGGAAGCTTTGAGTTCTTTTGGGAGAATGATTGCAATGAGTGGACAGAGCTACATTTTTCTAGTATTAACTGTTGAGATAGATGTTTTGTTTGTTCTTTATTTATGTTTACTTATTCTTCTGTCTATCCTATGTATTTTTTATTTTTCTCCTATATAAGAGAGCCCTAGGATCACAATGTAGTGTTTCGACTCATTTTCCCTTTCCACATTGTATCATAGTGACTGTCTTAGACCGGAGCATGTGTCCTAGTCGCCCCTTCCCCACCTAAGCCCTAGAAGACGCCATCTCCCCTTCTCGACAGCAGTAGCAACAACCACATGCTACCGCCGCTACCACTGCTGTGCAGCAGCAATCGCAACAGCCAACTGCGACCACCACCGTCGCCATGATGCAACAATAGCAATAGCCACGTGCTACCGTCGTCGCCGCCCCAAGAAAGGGCTCCCAGCGGCTTCTATCGTCGTCCATAGCTGCGGGGGGGGGGGGGGGGGTTATCGCAAACTCTCGTGGCACCATAGAGGTCATCTTCGTCATCTGTTGAGTCCTAGAAATCGTTGCCAATAATGATTTGATTCACTGTTCAGTATGGTTTTGAAGTTTTTAGTATGGTTTTGATCATCTAAACCACCCTAGTTACTCGGAGAAGTCTCTAACAGATGGAAGATGTTGTGGTATGAATCTACACCCACAACCATCCTCCTATATGCCTGTGTAGACACATTCATCCTTGTTTACAACCCTAGTCTTCATAGCAATCGTCATCATGTCAGATAACAGACTCGACTCCAAGATCGATGTCTCATCCTTGTATGCCTTCAAAGGTCCATCACCCATTGTCAAGATGAATGAGATTAATTATGAGTTATGGGCTATGCAATTAATGAGCCTAATGCAGTGCAACGGTAGGCAACCCACTTTGACGCAGGACGAACCAATCGACAAGACTGGGGTTAATGCTTCGTGAGAGGCAGATGGTGCATATGCGCATATCTGTCTGTCTGGGATGGTGTCAGCGGAGATAACCAATGATATTCTGAGTCATCCCACCACAAAGGCGATGCGGGAGATCCTCGTTGCTACTTACTCGCATGCGAAAATGAGTCAAAGATACTGCCACTACATCAGGATATCTTCACATCAAAGCAAAACATGCGTCCTCTTCATACCTTTTACACTTCTCTCAGGGGTATGTTTGAGAAGCTTCATGGCTTCATTCCCACGACTGCTTCGCCATAACATCTCAAGGCTTATAGTGATTCGGTGATGCAGCTCGGTCACAGTTTCTTACTGATGCTACTATACCTCCAATGGAGGAGGCATGTCGTAGATTGAGTAGGCTTTGTATAACATATGGTGGTGCTACTCAGCAATCACATACCTCCTCGGCTATAGTCGCATCTCGTGGTAGCAAGGGTTCTGCACAGTTTAGATGGTGTAGTACCTGTGGCAGGAGAGGGGGCAGTCGACCTTGTTAGTCGTGCACTTTCTGCCATAAACCAGGTCATTTGGAAGATACATGCTATTCCAAGCATGGTTTCCCTGTTTCATCTTGTGTTGCAGAGCAGAATCAACCACCGGGTGCTCCTCTCCCGATATCTGATCAGAGATTCGATGAGCTTGTGATGAGACCGAGAGAGATCATGCCCGCACCTGGGTCGTCTACTACTCCGTCAGGATCCTCAGAGGTAGCTGCATCATCATCCACCACCACATCAAGTACTGCATATGCTTTGAGTAGCTGTTACAAAGCAGATTTATCTCAATGGATTATGGATTTAGGAGCTTCATACCACCTTTGTGGTCATAGAAGGCAGTTTAGTACATACAGATTGATTCATCCAGACAGGTTTGTAGTTATAACAGATGAGACCCACTCTCCCATCACTGGACAAGGGGAAGTGCAGTTGACTTCGGTAATGTGTCTACATAATGTTCTCCATGCTCCTGATTTTTCTATGAATCTACCGTCTATTAGTCAAATCATCAAAGACTTACATTGTCGTGACATATTTGATCCGTCTTCCCTTGTGTTTCAGGACATTCTTACGGGTAGGGTGATTGGATCTGGTCGTGAGCAAGGAGGTCTCTATAGAGTGGTCCAGTTTCCATATGCTGACGCTTCGTCTATTCACATTGGATCGATCTCTCCTTATGTGTAGCACCTCCGATTTGATTACCTTCCTCTGCAGACGCTGTGTTACGTACTTCCTCAGATTTTTCCTCGCTCTACCCTCTAATACGAGGCTTGCCAACTTGGGAAGCACCACGGTTTTAATTTCAGAGTCGTCAGGGTCGTAGTAGTCTTAGTATGTCTGAGTTGACCCGTCTTGACATCTGGGGTCCGAGTCATGTCTCGGACCATCAGAGACACATGTTTTATCTTGTTGCAGTTGACGATTTCTCAAGGTTGTCTTGGGTATTTCTACTTAAAAATAAGTCTAATGATGGTCCTGTCAGTTCGTTATTAATGAAATAAAGAACTTTTTTTCAAATGTCAAGTATATTCGTTCTGAAAATGCATTAAAATTCTGTAGCTTACAACTCTCGCAGTTCTTCAGGACCCTTAGTATTGTACATCAGACTTCATGTGCCTATACATCCCAACAAAACGGGGTGGCCGAACTTAAACATCGTCGCCTTTTGGATAACACCAGAACCCTCTTGATTCAGAGTCGTGCTCATTCCTTTCAGGAAGATGCGATTCTAACTGCATGATACCTGGTGAATTGTACACCCTCGTATGTGTTGGGAGAAATGATTCCATTCTTAATTGTGTTTCCCGAGAAGGATCTTTTCTCCCTCACGCCTTGTATGTTTGGGTATGTTGCCTTTGTTCATCATATGTCTCTGGCCATGACAAGCTCTCTCCTAGAGCTGTCAAGTGTGTCTTTGTGGGGTACTCCAGAACTCAAGGGATACAATTGTTTTGATCATGTTTGATGAAAATATCATGTTAGCGCGGATATCACTTTCTTTGAGTGTGTTATATTTTTCTCTCCTACATGAGATAGGTTGATTCCTTCGGATTATGGAGAAGAGGTATGCATGCCTCTACCTCCGATTTCTTCTACCACGCTTATTACTCAATCCCTCATTCCATTGGTCCCTTATCCTCCTCCACCTCCTCCTCCACCACCACCACCTCCTCCACCATCATCTTCCATCTTTTTGCCACAGGTATACACTCACCGACCTCGTGCTCACGAGCCTCCTCCATCATTTGACACACCCCAAGTATGTTATGAGCACTTGGTTTCTACTGATGACACTGGTGATTTGCATTTATGACAAGATGAGTAGGTGGCTATAGATGTTCCTGCCTCGGTCACTGAGGAGGCTGAGGACCTTGTTGTACCTACTGCTTTATGAAAGCAGAGGCATACTTGTGCTACATACCCTCTTGCCTCTCGTGTTTCTCTTGCCCGTATCTCAAATGAATTTCAAAGGTTTGTTGTTGGACAATCTACCATGGAAATACCACAGACATATCAGGAGGCGTTGTATATCAGTCAGTGACGCCTTGCTATGGAAGAGATGGCTGCGTTACAGTCTTGTGGTGCGCAGAGTGTTGTTCCTACTCTACCTAGTGTATCTATTGTGGGAAGCAAGTGGGTGTTTATAGTGAAACACCAATAAACACAAGGCCAGTCGTGTCGCTCGCAGGTTCACCCATACATATGTAGTGGACTATCAGGAATTTTCTCATGTAGCCCGACATTCTACATTAAGGATTCTTATTTCTGAGCGTAAAAAAAAAAGGATTCTTATTTCTGTTGTTGTGATTGTGGTACGTGATTGGCATCTCTTTCAGCTGGATGTCAAAAATGCCTTCTTATACAGTGACTTACAGGAGGAACTCTACATGCAGTATCCACCAGGTTTTACTGTTGAGGGGGAGTCTCGTATGGTTTGTAGACTTCACAAGGCTATTTATGACCTTAAGCAGAGTCCAAAGGCTTGGTTCCAGAAGCTCTCCGAGTTGATTGAGTAGCATGGATTTATCAAATCTATTGTAGATCGCTCACTTTTCGTTTAACGATCCCATAGAGGTATTTTTGTTGTTTTGGTTTATGTGGATGACGTCATTGTTACAGGGAATGTTGAGTAGGGTATTCATGTAGCTAAGGATTTCCTTGGACTACAGTTTGTGACCAAGGACCTTTGCAATTTTCGTTACTTTCTTGACCTCGAATTTGCATGGAACCAGCGTAGCATGATGATGACACAAAGAAAGTGTGTTATTGATCTCCTAGCTGAGGCATGCATGACATGATGTAGGACTGCTACTACTCCTGTGGATCCGAGTATGAAACTCTATGATGATGATACTGAGGAGGTCGATAAGATACGATATGGAGAGCTTGTAGGGAGGCTTTTATATGTCACCAATACCAGACCAGATATATCCTTCGCAGTAAGCAAAGTTAGTCAGTTCATGGAGCAACTCAGGCATGTTCATATTGCTGCAGTTCACATGATTTGCAATATTTGAAGACTTCTCCAGGGGCATGCGTCTTGTTCAGTAGAGATACATCCCTTGCAGTTACAAGATATGCTAATGCAGATTATGCAGGATGCCCCAAAGATATGAAGTCTCAGGCTTCGCTGTCTTTGTAGGGAGTTCACTTGTTTCATGGAAGAGCAAGAAACAGACATCCGTTGCTATATCTAATGCCGAATCATAATATAAAGCCATGGTACAAAAGAGCACATAGATGATATGGGTTAGATCTGTCCTGACTGACCTGACTTTGATGTGCTACTTCCTATGCATCTCCAATGCGACAACCATGCGCCCTTTTCATAAACCAATAATCCATCCTTTCATCAAAGAACCAGACACATCAAGGTACACTGTCACTACACTCGAGATATGATTTAGAAGAGATTTATCTCCACTTCTCATGTTACTTCATGTGATCCGACTGCGGATATGTTCACCAAGGCACTTGCTAGAGATACATTCCATCGTTGTTGTTCCAAGCTGAGCATGATTGCCATATATGCTCCAGCTTGAGGGGGAGTGTTGAGATATATGTTTTATTTGTTCTTTATTTATATTTACTTATTCTTCTGTCTATTTTATGTAATTTCCCTTAGGTTTTTTTCTCATATATAAGAGAGCCCTATGGTCACAATGTAATGTATCGTCTCCTTTTCCCTTTCCTCATTAACCATATATGCTTAAAAAGTACTCAGCCTTCTCCCACTATAAGTAGGGTCAGCTACATGGATTCTTGCTCAAATCCATGTTGAAAGATTCGACTATTTTTTACGTTGGCCGTCGACTACCTAACGCAACCCCTGCAAGACTGGATTTGAACCCTGGTCTTTTGTGTGGTAGACACACTGTACTGCCACTAGATCATTAAGTGGGTACACATTAACCATATATGCTTGGATTATTAAAATATAAATTTGTCAAGGAGGGGTAAAAATAAAATCTTGTATTTTTCGTAGCGTAGGTGAATGTGAATTCTCGATGGAATGGATGCTTCCAACTTGCAACAGGTGGCTGTGAAGGTTTTGTTACAAATCGCATCTGCTGGAGGATGCTACATGAACTGAAGTGCATTCAATTTCATCCACTCAAAGAGAGAAAATTCTATGGGGTAGAAAATTCTATGGGCTAAATGCATGTATATTACAATATCAGATTTGAGATGAGGCATGCAAGGGAGGGGCATGATAAGCAAGACTAAATAGACCCCTTTGATCTTGCCTACATCTTCAAAATTCAAGATTCAGATGATGAAGATGAAGACATTTTGCAGAAGTCACACTCATAGAGTCATGCATGATATGGCACCTGATATGAGATATTTCCATATTTTTTCCTGCACCCATAGTGCTTCCAACTCAACCTCCGATGCCCTCTCTTTTGCTTCATCAACTGCATTGCAAGGGTTTGAAGCTGCATCTGTTGGGAAACGTGAAAGAGATAGTCTATTCCATAGCCCTAGGCTCTCTTATATAGGAGAGTAGCCTATGGGTAAATTACATAAAGAGAATGACAAGAAAATAAAATAACAAAACGGTACAAATAAAGCATATGCGTCAACACTCCCCCTCAAGATGGAGCATAGATATCAATCATGCTCAGCTTGGACGCGCACTTCTGGAATGGGCCTCTAAGTAGTGCCTTGGTGAAGATATCAGCAGTCTGATTCTCTGATGTGACGTGAGATGTAGCAATGAACCCCTTCTGAATCATGTCACGTATGTAATGACAGTCGACCTCAATATGCTTGGTCCTTTCATGAAACGCTGGGTTATTTGCAATGAATAAGGCGGCCTGATTGTCACATTCCAACATCATAGGAAGAGGTATGTCAAGGCATAGATCTGCAAGTAAGGATTTCACCCACATCATTTCTGTGGTAGCCTGGGCCATAGCCCTATATTCTGATTCAGCACTGGATCTGGCTACTACTGTCTGCTTCTTGCTCTTCCACGAAACTATAGCATCTCCAACATAGACTGCAAACCCTGATGTTGACTTCCTGTCCTTGGGGCATCCTGCGTAGTCTGCATCCGCACATGCTGTGATAGAAATCTCCTTTCCTTTCTTAAATAGCAAGCCTGCACCTGGAGATGATTTTAAATATCTCAGAATCATGTGTATTGCATCCATATGGACCTGACGTGGTTGCTCCATATACTGGCTCACACGACTCACTGCAAACGATATATCAGGTCTAGTGATCGTGACATACAGTAATTTGCCTACCAGTTCTCTGTACCTTCGCTTGTCGACCTCTTCTGTGTCATCATCATACAACTTCATGCTAGGATCCATTGGTGTCGTAGCAGGCCGACATCCTAGCATACCTGTCTCATTCAGTAGATCTGTGACATACTTCCTCTGTGTCATGACTAACCCATGTGGGTTTCTAGCAAATTCCAGCCCCAGAAAATATCTAAGGACTCCCAAGTCCTTGGTGACAAACTCAGTCCCCAGCTTTTCTTTTGCCTGCTTAATGCCTTGGTCATCATCACCTGTAATCAAGATATCATCAACATAAACCATGATTACAGTAATACCTCTCGCCGTCTTCTGCACGAACAAGGAATGATCAGCATTGGAGCGTTTATATCCTTGTTTCTCAAAGAGGTCTGACAGCTTCTGGAACCATGCTCTGGGGCTCTGCTTAAGGCCGTAGATGGCCTTATGTAATCTGCAAACCTTGGAATACTCCCCCTCAACAGCAAAACCTGGTGGCTGTTGCATATAGACTTCCTCTTGCAGATCACCATACAGAAAAGCATTCTTCACATCCAGTTGATAGAGCGGCCAGTCTCTAGTAACTACAACTGATAAGAGTATCCGCAGAGTGGAATGACGAGCTACAGGGGAGAACGTGTCAAGGTAATCTACCCCATATGTCTGTGTGAATCCTCTTGCAACTAAGCGTGCCTTGTACCTGTCAATAGAGCCATCTGCATTATGTTTCACTGTAAACACCCATCTGCAACTCACTGGGGTGACATCTGGAGGTATGGTAACCAAGCTCCATGTACCTCGAGACTGAAGAGCCGCCATCTCTTCCTCCATTGCTAGCCGCCATCTAGAATCCTGCAAAGCCTCATGGTGGTTCCGTGGAATATCTGTAGCTGAGAGTGCCAATGCAAACGTCCTGAATGGTCCAGATAGCCTCTCAAACGATACCGCAGCTGATACTGGATACTTGGCACAGCTTCTCTTCTGCTTTCGTAGAGCGATTGGGACATCCAGATCCTTTGTAGTAGCACCCTGCTCCTGTACTGCATCCTGCTGAGAAATGTCGTCAGATCCATCAACATTAATATTTTCATTACATACAATAGGCGAGCTAGTTGACTGGTCAGGGCCATGAGCTTGATTCGGCCGTCGGGTGTAATGGAATGGTAACGGGGATATTATTGGTGGCGGCGGCGGCGGCGGTGGTGGTGGTACTGGAGGTGACGGCTGTGATGTTGGTGGTGACTGCTGTGATGTTGGTGGTGCCATGAATACGGTATCAGGAGACAATGGTGGTGGCTGCATGTTCCTGGATTCTGAAAAATACATGATAGATTCAAAGAATATAACATCTGCACTGATCATATACCGCCGACGCACAGGGTCAAAACACTTGTACCCCTTTTGAGTTCTGGAGTACCCCACAAAGACGCACTTGACAACCCTAGGAGAGAGCTTGTCAGAACCGGGCGACAACTGATGGACAAAAGCGACAGACCCAAAGACACGAGGGGTAAGAGTGAACAGCTCCTTGTCAGGATATATAAGTGAGAAAGGAACCTGTTCATTCAAGACAGACGAGGGCATACGATTTATAAGATAACATGCAGTAAGAACTGCATCACCCCAGTAGGTATACGGGACATGACTCTGAATGAGAAGAGACCTTGTAACGTCAAGAAGATGACGGTGTTTTCTTTCTGCAACCCCATTTTGTTGAGACGTATGAGCACAGGATGTTTGGTGAACAATCCCTTTTGAGGAGTAGTATTTGGCTAGATTGTTGGTGCACAACTCTAAGGCATTGTCAGTTCTCATAATTTTGACCGTTGTGGAAAAGACATTCTGAATCTCATTTAGAAAGTGAATAATAATATCTCCAGCCTCAGACTTATTTTTCATTAGAAATACCCATGATGCTCTAGAAAAATCATCCACAAATACAATATAAAACCTGTGCCCCTGATGATCGGGAACACGACTCGGACCCCAGACGTCGACATGAAACAACTCAAACTTGGAGTTAGTACTCCGACCTTGACTACTGGGAAAAGAAGACCTGTGATGTTTTCCCAACTGACACGCCTCACACTGAACAGTTGTGTGAGACAGACTATAGGGTAGGACTAGACGCAACTTATGAAGCGGTAAATGACCGAAGCACAGATGCCACAGGAGAGGAGATACTTGTTCTGCGGGAGAGGCTGTGATTCCGACAAACGGGGTCTGGTTCAAACGGTAAAGGCCTCCTTGCTCATAGCCATGACCAATCACGTTGCCCGTACGGATGTCCTGAAAAATCAAAGAAGATGAATCAAAAATAGCTCGACAATGGAGGTCCTTCGTAATCTGACTAATCGACAACAGATTCATGGAAAAATGCGGTGCATGCAAAACATTCTTGAGCTGCATCGAGGATGTCAGTCTAATCTCCCCCTGACCCGTGATAGGGGAATGAGTGCCATTGGCAATCACTACTGTCCGTCCTGGAGGAATCTGAGTATATCCTGTAAGTAGACTCTGGTCGCCACATAGGTGATGTGTAGCGCCCGAGTCCATGATCCACGGCAATGTATCTGATCTACTACTGTGAAGAGCAAGTGTACTACCTGAAGTACTCGTAGAGGCAGAAGCAGCGGCATCAGTATGATTTTCTGTCGGCGGTGCTGGGCCAGGTGATGGTATAATGCCCCTAAGACGGGCAACCAGATCATCAAATCGTTGATCCAGTGTAGATGCAGACGGGGGTTCTATCTGCTCAGCAGCTCGTGCAGATGCAGGAAATCCATGCTTTGAGTAGCATGTGTCTTCAGTATGGCCGACTCTGTGACAATATGAGCATGTTGGCCTAGTGCGCCCCCCCCTTCCACGGGGAATACGTCCACGGCCCTGGTATTGAGAACCACGGCCTCTGTTGACTGCCATGGCTGAGGGATTCTGACTAGTGGCTGCTGAAGGTATAGTAATCCTGCTCAATCTGTGAAAAGCTTCCTCCATGGGAGGAATAGTCGAGTCTGCCAAAATCTGTGAACGTGCTGCCTCATACTCTGGATCGAGTGCAGCGAGAAAAACACCCACCATCGTCGCATTCCTGTATATCTTCTGCTGTTCTGGTGTGGCGGTAAGAGGTATGAAGCTATGGAGCTTCTCAAACATTCCTCTCAAAGATGTGTAGAGAGAATTTAATGGGCGGCCATTCTGCTTGATTGTGAATAGATCATGTTGTAGTTGCAGGATCTTGGTCTCATTCTTCGCCTGAGAATATGTCGCTGCTAGGATATCCCACATGTCTTTGGCTGTGGGTTGATGTAGAATGTCATTGGCGATCTCAATAGCCAATGTGCCAGATAGCCACACCTTGGCATAAGCATCATCAACCTCCCATGAGGCATGAACTCCAATCTTCTCTGCAGGCTCGGGTTCGGTAAGAATATGCTTCTTACCCGTAGACTTCATCATACTCATGAACTGCATTGCCCACAGTTCATAGTTCGTACCATCCATCTTGACAATTGGCGCTGGACCACGAAATGCGCCCATAGATGGGATATCTGCCTTGCTTTCTGACATACTTGAGACGGAAGATTGGAGTGACCGAGAGAAGATAATCTTTGTCTACACTGACATGGACGAGATTAGTTGCTTGTGTAGACCTCAAGCAACTAACCTCATGTAGATCTGGTGCTGTGCCCTAGTGTTTTGAGACTTAGGGCACGCACGTACGTGTTAGAAACACGCACGCACTGGAGTGCTTCGACTGGAGGATCTCACGCCTATGCGCACAGTTGATTTCCTGTGCCGCTGAGCACGATGATGCGCGCACCTATGCACGATGCGCACAGTTCATGCGCACGATGATGACGATGATGCACAGGCGCGAAGGGGGCCTATGCGCACAGGCGCGAGCAGCGCGAGGCGCAAGGGGACCCAGGCGATGCGCAGGCCCAGGCGATGCGCAGGCGAGGGCATGCGAGGGCGAGGTGCGTCGCCGATCGGCTAGGCGGCGCCGATTCGAGAGAGAGAGAGAAGAGAGAGGCCGGCGGGTGGGGTTAGGGTTAGGTTTAGGTTTCGAGAACTCCGGTCTAGGACCATCGCTCTGATACCATGTTGGGAAACGTGAAAGAGATAGTCTATTCCATAGCCCTAGGCTCTCTTATATAGGAGAGTAGCCTATGGGTAAATTACATAAAGAGAATGGCAAGAAAATAAAATAACAAAACGGTACAAATAAAGCATATGCGTCAACAGCATCTTCTTTACGTCGACCTCGTTGTAATTCTGCCTCCTCTGGTAAAACTTATCCTCATATTGGTTTCCTTGCACATGTCAAAGATTATATATGTGCGGTATCTTACGGACTACAAGGCTATGCACAACTATATAGACATGGGTCAATTATGTTGAATATAGAGATCAAATGAGGGGAAGACATGGAGGACCACATGACGAACATGTCCACCCATACATTCTTCTTGATTCTTCTGATTCTTTTGAATTACTTGGTATACATGTTTTTTTTACCTCGTGAACTATGAGTTGCATTTGAATTGTCATTTTAATTTTTTTTGCTCATGAACATAGTTCTAAACTATCGATGAAGATGTTACTAAAGAATAAATGCAGGCTGGCTAAAGTGGAGAAGAGCCTCTGTTGTTCTTTGTGATAAGAAAAATCCTTTAAAAATTAAAGGAAAGTTTTACAAAGCAGCCGTGAGACCTGCTATGCACTATGGATCTGAATGTTGGCCTATGAACCATAGACATGTGCAGAGAATGGCTGTAGCAGAAATAAAAATGCTAAGGTGGATGTGTAGACACACATATGAAGATCGGATTCGGAATGATGCAATCAGAAAGAAAGTTTGTGTAGCTCTGATCAAGGATAAGATGCGAGCAAATCGCTTAAGATGGTTTGGTCATTTGCAAAGAAGATCAACGGATGCACCAGTTAGGAGATGCGAGTGTTGGGATGTTGAGCCAGCTAAGAGAGGGCGATGACGGCCCAAGAAGTGTTGGAAAGAGACTATACGAAGGGATTTTAGCTTTTTGGATATAAAACCGACATTGACCCAAGACAGATCTGAATGGAGGTGAAGAATCCATGTAGCCGACCCTACTTAATTATGGGTGTTGGAGTACTTTGTTATATGCGTCATGTATGAGGGAGATGGGTGGTGGGACTTGGAGGCTCTGGAGAGGCTATATAAGGAGCCCCAGACCTCCTGTATCCATTGAGAAAGTGCAATGCAAAACACGACCCTTTGAGACCTTCTCCCGTGGTTTCATCCCGCTCCTCACGGAGTAGGGTTTCACGTAAAATCCCGTTGTTCTTCTTTGATGTTTATCTTTTTCCATGTTTCGCTTCTGCTTCCTATTTTCTAACATGGTATCAGAGCGGGTCGATTCTCAAGAGCTTATTTTTTACGGTCTTGATTTATTTGAGATTCAATTTATGGAGAAGT
Source organism: Ottelia alismoides (assembly GCA_037367405.1). Taxonomy (NCBI): domain Eukaryota; kingdom Viridiplantae; phylum Streptophyta; class Magnoliopsida; order Alismatales; family Hydrocharitaceae; genus Ottelia; species Ottelia alismoides. The sequence goes on from JAZKJV010002687.1 coordinate 664,069, forward strand.
TTTTATATCATTCATGTTTGTGAGATCTGAGATCCAATTCTATGGGTTTCTTGAAAAACCTAAGTTCTTTGTTCAAGGATTATCAAAAAGCACGCTTTAGGCTTCGATTATGTTCCAAGCCTCGATTCTGTTCCAGACACAACGCCTGCGGAGCACAAGATCTCCAGGCACAGGTTGCCCTCATCCAGATCCAGCCGATCCCCCGTGCACGACGGCGCTAACGCACCGCCTCTCCTCTAGGCGAAGCTTAATCTCCAGTCGGCGATCCCTTTTCCGATAGTGCGAGCTGCAGGTGGCAACCCTAGCCCCATCGTGCGCTCCTTTGCTGCGGCGCGGGCTCTCCAGGCGATGCGCGCACTCGCACATCTCCTTCTGCGACGCCCCCCTCAAGCACACCGCCAAGATGATCTTCCTCACGCGATGCCGCCTTTCTCTGTGGAGCGTTTTTCCTGGCGCAGGTCCCCATCGGGTGGCGCAGACGAGCGACACCCCCCTTTTCTCGCGCGGCGGGTTCCTGTTGCGCCAGGCAGCGCGTGTGCCTCTCCGCCTTTCCCCAAGCGCCGCCATGCAGCATGAAGGTCGAACCCCCCATCGTGGGCAGCGGTTTCTGTGAGAAATGGTTCCCACGATTGGGAACCCTATTTTTTTTAAAAGGTTGTTGTATGGGCCAAGTGTGGCCGTGAGTTGTAAAAAAAAGGAGAGGGAGAAGAAAAATGAAAAGGAAGTGATGTTGGGTTGAGAAAAATAGGGGGCGACGCCCAATTATAAAAAAAAGAAATAGCCGAGAGAAAAAAAGGTGAAGAAAATGAAAAGAAAAAGGCAACGACTTATTAAAAAAATGAATGATTTGAGAAGCCGTGGAAAAAATAGCATTTGTGATGTTTTTCTCCCCATATTTATGTATTTTTATTGTCTTCTCCCAACTTTGTCGACGTTTGTCATTCCGACCAGTATGAGAAAAGGGGGAGTATGGTGTAGAGTCACAGGTCTTCTTCCAGATTCAGAAATTTCTAGACCATTCAGTTGTTCAGACTCTACAGTTTTCAGATGAAGATTCTCCATGCGCAAGGTTCAGACTTGACATTCAGATTCTGAGTCTAAGTTCGAGGCATTCCATGATGAGAGGCCCATTTTCGAGTTCTCCAGAGAGACTCATTTTCAGACATGCACATGTATGCGGTCTTTTCAGATGAGCACGTGTATGCCATCAGATCAGAGGTCCCCATCTTTTCTTATTGTTTTCGGCCAGAGTTTTCATGTGAGCCATAGGGACTCCAGAGCAGAGGACCATTCCCTATGCCATTGAGGGCAAGGGTTTTCATGTGGTATCATAGGTACACCAGAGTAATGCACCATTCTCTGAGCCAGATGGGAGAGACCCAGTTCTCCGAAGAGGAGACTTCTCAGACTCCATTCTCCAACGACTGTGGATTCCGAAGAGGATTGCACAGCCACGACCTTTTTCAGTTCGACCCTTTTCAAAGATGGAGTAGTTGTCCACATTATTGTGACAGGCCAGAGTACTCCGACGAGGAGACTCATTTCAGTTGCAGTGACTCTGATAGGCGCAGTTCAGAGCACATGCTCTCCGAAGAGGAGATTCAACAGACTCACACTCCAGCCTGTTCGTCCTCCTCACCTGCACGGCATGAGAAGCATCGTCCTCGACTGCAGCAATGTGCGCGTTGGGTTGATATTGTCCGTAGTGTCCTGTAGCGTTGAGTTGAGTATCTTTATGTTTGTCCAAGCTGAGCATTGCATGCTCCAGCTTGAGGGGGAGTGTTGGAGTACTTCGTTATATGCGTCATGTCCCCATCCACCAGTTTAGTCCCACATCTATCAGTTGTGGGACTTGGAGGCTCTGGAGAGGCTATATAAGGAGCCCCAGACCTTCTGTATTCATTGAGAAAGTGCAATGCAAAACATGGCCCTTTGAGGCCTTCTCCCGTGGTTTCATCCCGCTCCTCACGGAGTAGAGTTCCACGTAAAATCCCGCTATTCTTCTTTGATGTTTATCTTTTTCCTTGTTTCACTTCCGCTTCCTATTTTCTAACAGTGGGAAAAGGCTTTATTGTTGTTGTTGTGAACATAGTTCTAAACTATAATTGCATGCCTCAAATATTCAAATATTCTGCATATCGGCCTATCAACTCGTGCGGTGTATATGCCAAAACTACAAACAACTTGTGCCTAGCAAATAAGTGCACATTTCTATCTTATTTATTGATTAATATACAAATAAAACCTTAATTTCCAAAAAAAAACAAAAGTTGTGTGCATTCCCCCATTTTTTGCCGATTGAGCGATATATCGGCGACATGTCGACGACATGTCACTGGTATATCATTTCTCAAGTCGAGCAAAATGCCAATGAAATCTACATTTTGGACCATGAAGGGAATAATGCAAAATGGGTCTAGATGATTAAAGATGATCCCAAGAAAGCCAAGCAAAATGGTGTTGCTAATGCATGTATAGAACTTTGGAGCCTGTGATAGCAGGAGAATACATTCTGGTTTACCAAAGTGATAATTGGGCTGTTGCAGCAAATGCCGCTGCTTACATGATTAATCACGGTCTATCTGCTGTGTTTGAAGGTGAACTTATGGAAGAAATTTTGATTGGACAGGATATATCTCTATGAAACTTGTGTGTTTTTTTGATGTATAGCCATGTTTATATTGAGGTAGAGGATGGAGGGAAAATGGATTGAAAATTGGAAATCTATTTTTGTTGGCTATGGTACAAACTAGCTACGAGTACACTATGAGATTTGGAGAATAGAAAGAGTGAGATATATAGATGTCACTTTCAATGTGTCTATTTTATACAAGGACAAATAGATGGAGGGAAGGAAACTGAGGAGTCTGTTTGTGCGGAATTTGGTGATACTCCTAAATGGATAATATTGTAGTCAAATGACAAAAATATGCAGCCTACACCAATTTGTGTGGAGTTTGGTAGACACTCCTAAACGGGTAATATTGTAGTCAAATGACAAAAATTTGCAGCTCGTCTTATATAAAATCTGCAGACTCCAATAATAAGGAAGTCTCCAGAATCAACAAACATATCGCAATGCACTCACCTTCTTTGAATTAATTTTTGTCGTCCAACAATGGTGAGCCTGAAGTCTACCGGGGTTGATTTTTTGCCAATTTTTTTTATTTGTATTCCCTTTTATTATCCTTTTCAGGGGTTTAGGGATATGGTCCAGGGATTAGCGGTAGTTGCACCTTGAGGCTTGCGTATTTAGACCACGGTGGTTTGGATTGATCCTGTAATTCCTATCAAGCATCTAATTTATGAGAAGTTTGTACATCAATTTTATAATGAGATATATATTATTTTTAGCCTTCATTTTGATACTAAACATATTTTGTCTCGCATGTTAATGGAGCCTCTCTTCAGACTCCATTTCTATTTGCTCCTTTCGGTTCTTTTTGAATTTTCTTTTTCTATTTTCTCAAGTGGACCCTAAAATGTTAAAAGAGAAAATATGAGCAATAAAAATACCGTCCTCATTGAAACCAAAGATAATCTGCGTCGTTTTTCCATGTCCACCAACATGAATAAACCGGGGAGGTTAAATCTTTGTTGCTAGGACATAATAGATCATCTCTCATGAGAGAACATATGACTAAACCTTTTGGCCTGAGCAGGAAGGCTCAGCCATTGGCTGTAAGCAACATCTAACACTGAAGTGCAGGCTTATACATGTTCGGTATTATTTCATTGACTTTCATTTTCTCTACTTATTGCTGAATGTAAACAGGATGTATGCTGTGCAATCTAACAATTTATGTTAACATTGCAGGTTTGCAACATCAGCAACAAGGCAATCAAATATCTCTCAATCATCTGAAAATGTAATGCCTACTATTGAACTCCCTGATGCTTCACTTCTTTTTGCTTCACCAATTCCAGCTCAAACAAGTGCAGCAGGCAATAACCATGCTTCTAGAGTGGCAGCTGCCATTTCTGAAAATGCTGCTAGAAAGAGGGAAGCAAATGGTACATCCGTCCAACTGCCACAAAATAAACATCCTAGAGGAAATTTTCCTTCAAGATACGTGCCTGGGAGGTCAAACAGTTTGATTCCTCCTCAACTTCTTGGGAGGTCAGGCTGACTCTATTTTAATGTTTGGTTCTCTTATGCTATTAAATGCTTTATTGTTCATTTAACAGGATATATTTTTTTAATTAAGTTATTTCTTTTCCCCCCACAAAAAAGCTTTGTGACTTATTTTGCTTTTAGTGGATGACTGCTCAACAGTTTTATGCATGTCAATTAGGAACAAATGCATCTGTATGGTATATACTTGTAATTGTAAAGGATGCTTATGAGCACTTTGATCGAGCCGTGGCATTTCCTGCCGGTCATTGTTTACCATTTTTTTAGCTTTGTATCTGCCTTAGATGCACATGATTTGAAACTAAGTTCTTACACTTGTACGTATTCTTTTAAGTACTTCAACAGAGGGGGTATTCCCTTCTTCCTTGCTTGGGTGAAATTTCCTGGAGGACATTCCAACCCAGTTTATTTCAATTCTCACTCCAAGGTACACTGGAGTTTCTCCACAATCCAAAATTTCCATGTCACCTTTTGCAACACCCTTATACGACCTTTTGTGTGCTATTTGTAATTGTCACCTATTGTACAACAACAACGCCTTTTCCCACAATTAAGTAGGGTCGGCTACATGGATTCTTCGCCTCCATTCAGATCTATCTTAGGTCAATCTCGGGCTTATATCCAAAAAAACTAAGATCCCTTCGTATAGTCTCTTTCCAACACTTCTTGGGTCGTCCTCGCCCTCTCTTAGCCGGCTCAACATCCCAACACTCGCATCTCCTAACTGGTGCATCTGTTGATCTTCTTTGCTAATGACCAAACCATCTTAAGCGGTTTTTTTGCATCTTATCCTCGATCGGAGCGACACAAACTTTCTTTTTGATTGCATCATTCTGAATCCGATCTTTACGTGTGTGTCCACACAATTGTCACTTATTGTACTATCTAATTGTTTTTTTGGAGGGTGTGATCTCGAGATGAGTCATATACCCAAACTCCAATAAAAAGAAAAGGTGTATAATTACATGTGCCATGCTCGAGGTTCCAGATTTCGTGAGATTTTGCCGAATTTTTGATTTCGGTATGTGATTGGAATTTCAAGCGAAATGACGATCTGGGGCATTTTCAGGTCATTCCTTTCCAAATACTGGTCGATATGGGTGAAATTTTGATGAAATATCGTATTGACATGGTGTCAATATGATAGTTGTAAACATATATTAGTTACTTTTGTACTTCTCTGTTATTTTCTTTTCTGCCGTACGCTATATGTAATTTACCCATAGGCTACTCTCCTATATAAGAGAGCCTAGGGCTGATGGAATAAACATCTTCTTCTCTTTTCCCAACATGGTATCAGAGCGACGGTCCTAGACCGGAGTTCTTGAAACCCTAACCCTATCCCCACCCCCCACCCGCGTGCCTCTCTCTCGCCGCCGGCGCCTACCCACGCCACTGGCCGTGCGCGCCTCTCGCCTGCGGTGATCCGCACACCGCGCGCGCCCCATCGCGCGCCTGCGCCCCTGCGCCTGTGCCCCATCGTGTGCTTGCGCCTCCGTGCGTGTGATGCAGCGTGATCTCAAATTATAGGGCCGATTTTTTTTAATTAATTAGTGGTCAATTTTATTTACGTTTTTTTTAATTATCATATCTCTAATTAAATAATTGAGATCGCCTGTGGTCTCCAACGTTTATTCGTAGATTTAATTTTAAATTTGGTCGGTTAATTAGTTAGAGTCCAATTAGGATAAATTGGTTGTCAATTTTAATTAATTTGCTATTTTTATAAAATCATCCCTCCTATATAAAGGGATGAGGGTCCAATGTATTAGGCAGTGAAGCATTAAGAAAAAATTGAGTTTATCTCATTATCTCTCTCTATCTCTCCTCTCTCCTCCCGCGATCTCCGCGTTCTTCTTCTTCAATCCCTCGTTACCGACGAGTTCTTCTTCGAGTCAAATTCCTAAGTAGTACCTGGGAATTACTTAAATACCCAGGTATTACGGAATGTTTTTTTTTTACTTGAAAACTACAGAGGTGTCGCATGTTGAACATGCGACACCACTTATGTTTTTTTTTTACCCAGGAACCGTGCTGGTGACGCATGTTGGATGTACGCTATACATAACGCATATCCAACATGCGTTATATATCCAGGGAATTGATCCCGAAATGTTCTGTAGAGACATGAGGTCTCGAATGGCTCTGTAAAGGTAACGCATGTTCAATATGCGTTACCATTACAGGAAAATTTCCTCGAAATGGCTCAGGCAGGTGGGGCTTTGAAAAATGAACAGATGACGCATGTTCAAAATGCGTCATCTTTACAGTATTTTTTTGGCGAAAATGGCAGTCCAAGTGGGGGCTTTGGAATTTCAAGTTTTTAAAACACATTGAAAAGGCATGCCAATCTCATGTTTTTAATTTAAGTAGACATATTTTTGTAAACATCCAGACATTCCAAACATTGTATACATTCCAAACATCAAAGAAGACTCTTCAGTATGCGTCATCATCGAATAGTATGTATACACATTCCAAATAGAGTTGTTCATCAATACACATTACAATTTTTGCATCATATTAAAAAGTACATTGATTACAATTCAACGTTTCTTCCTTCGATGGTATGTAATTGTAGAATCAGGAGGATTGAACGGTAATAGACGGTTCGCTTCGTCTATCATGTTGATTTGAGAGGGTCCTGCGGCATCTTCCTCGAATGTTGGCATAGACGGCGGCGTTAGTGTGCAGTAAGTAGGTCGTGTCTGGCTGGGGTCCAATCCATGCCTTAACGGTGCTTGAGGCGTCGACAATTCTTCTCTTGGTCGCTCGGTGGCAGGTGTGAAGTAGTCTGCTTGCGCCATGTTATCATCATCCGTAGCGGCTTCTTCAAAGTCCATGGGTTCCGCGACTTGTTCACGCGCCCTACCTCGACCTCTTCCTCGTCCCCGTCCTCTTGCCCTTCCTCGCCTTGCCTCCTCCCTAGCCACATCTGCACGCTCGTCATGTAACGTGACTGCATCTGCAAATTGTAATGACAGCCACTCCGTCATTTCTGCCTTCGCTTGTGCCGCAATCTCGCGGCATTCCGCGTGTCCAATGTCGTAGACACGGCTCCACAGAGCGAGCTGCATCCAAGGAAAAGACGTAGATGTAAATTTGAAACAATTTTGTTAATAATTTTACAAAAAAAAAAAATAGTTCGAGTACTTACATTGCTTGCCAGGGTTGCACCCAAACGTCCGACAAATCTTCGAGTAATGGTACCATACCATTGCTCGTATGCGGGCGTTACGAATACCCCTCTGGACCGATCGATGCGAATAATTCTAACTTCCCGCTCCTCCCAGCGGGCAATATGCAGGCTGTGTTTCGCCCTCCAATCCACATGTACTTTCCCCCTCAAATCAATAGCGTGGAGTTCTGGAAAGGTGGAGCAATGACTTGGGATATCCTGAAGACCCCCAAATTGTCTCTTGAACCGATCTGGATAGTAATACTCCACAATGTGGAAGTATATCAAAGGCACTTCAGCGTTCCAAATGTGTTGGCCTTCAAGAGAGTTGGCTGGGAGATGGGCGAGGATCTCATCCGTATAGGGAGTCCAAAATACCTGAATGCAAAAATTGTATTACGATTAGTATTTCTTTTGTTGATATAGGGAAAATTTGTAAATGTAAAATTACCTGGTCGGGTGATTGCATGTCAAATGCATCCCTGTAGGGTCTCACCACGTGTGTGGGCTGTCTACGATGGGCAAACGCCGTTTCCCAGCGGACTCCTAGCGGGTGCCCGTACCATTCCCTGCAATCCCTAACAACTGGAGCGATGTGGGGAAAATGCTCCCAAGCCCAGAGCTGAAGTAGTATGACCGAGCCTCCAATCTCCTCGGTCGCCATGTCCGCTGCCAAACATAGATGCCTGTAAAGATAAGCAAGTACGGCTGATCCCCAGCTCAATGTCCCAGAGAACTCAAAATCCTGTAGAAGTGGTAGAGCTATAAGTGAAACGAGGGACCCAGACTTGTCCGTGAAAAGTACTCCACCCAGCAACTGCAAAATATACGCTCGAGCGTGTCTCTGTACGACTAACTCGTCTGCATCCTCAGCCAACTCTGAAAAATTCGTCGACAGCCAGCTTGCTGAAACCCTGCTGCCAACTATGTCTGCGGGCAAGGGCCTTACACCCAACAATTCCTCGCATGTATCTGCCCATGTAGCTCCAGGTGTTGTCTCTCCGGTAACCACGGGCCCATCAATACGCAGTCCCAAAATGAATGCCACATCCTGCAAGGTGATAGTGATCTCCCCACTAGGCATGTGGAAGGTGTGCGTCTCCGGTCTCCACCGCTCAACTAAAGCCGTCACCAGATGCCAATCAAGCGTAATGAACTCCAGCTCTGAGATGCATCCAAATCCTGCTTCTACCACGTATGGAAGTAGCCGGTCATCCAAAGGGATCCGACGTACATGTGTCTCTCGCCGCCGGCAACGTAACCACGAAGATTCCTACAAGAAAATTGTTAGGAAAAAAATTTGAATGATGGAAGATATTATAATTACTTACATCGCCAGCCCAAACTCGACGTGAACGATGTCGCTCCTGAAGGTACAAAACTGAAGGATCAACTGGTCCGGGATCCATCTGAAAAATTCAATTTCCAATGTTACACAATACAATTAAAAAAAGTATATGAAAAAAAATCGGACAAATAAACAAGTGTTTAACACAATTAAATTTATTAATATACGAGGGTAGCAAACTTACTCGAATTTGGACATTTACGTCGGTTGTGACCTTGGCCCCCACAATTTCCACATTTATTCTTATTCCAGTCACCAAATACAATACCGATGGCCTTCCTTCGAGCATCCCAAGCCCTTTTCCTTGAAACCCAGTAGTTGTACATCTCGTGGATGTGAGCTCTACAACTAGATACACGAACATTAGGGTCATCCCTAACAAGAGTTAGCAATGATCTGGACATGAATTTGTAGTCCAACTGAGGATGATCCTGATTAACTGTTGGGTTGATACAAGTGTGTGCCCCAACAACCTTGGAGATCACCCACAGTCCATCAAATTTTCTAAAATGGCCTCGTAAATACCAAACGCAACCATTTTCTCTCTGCGAACAAAAAACCGACCATATCAAGCTGGTGGATTCTTTGACAATGAAGTCATAATGTGATAGAATGTGGAACTTCTTCACAGCGTACACCAAATCCTCCCTACATTTGAACGTCCTGCCCTTGCGGACTTCGTCAGCAACACCATCAAGTCTAGACTTGCTTCGAATTTCGTCCTCATATGTTGAACGAGTATTAGACCCTCTAACCCCAAAGAAGGGTATACGAGGTGTAATAGTATGCGCGGCTTGTTCATCAGTTGGGAGCTCCTCGTCCATCAGATCATCTTCCACATCTTCGCTACCTTCTTCCAGGTCATCATCAGTCCCCCAAGGGATGAAATCCTGATCCATCCGGTTAACCTCTCGCAGCAACGGCTCACTCAAGCCCAAATCCTGAACCGTGCTTGGCTGCGTTACAGGCGCATCCGTATCAAAGTTTGTGTGCTCGGGACTGCGGGTCTGCATTACAGGCGTGCTGCGGACTACTGCTGCTTGTGTGCTCGGGACTCCAGACGGTCCCTTATTAGTCATAACAGTTGGGACTTCGCTCACAGATACATCTTCAACATAAATATCGGTAGGCATTGATCTCCCAATGGTCTGAGCGTACACCACAACTGCCTGCACATCATCATCATCGATAATAGATGAAAATGATGGTTCCTCCCCTGGGCCTCGAGGGATGCGATGTAATAATCGGATCCTTTGACTGTCAATATCCAAGTTGAACTTACGGTAAACCAAGTTCAACATCTCATCGAACGTCATATTAGGAGTCAACACAAACCCCCTCACGTTGGTTGACGATCCGGACATGAGTGTACTACTCAAATGGCACATACAAAACAACTGCTCCATTCTAACCTAATACGTGACACAACAGATCCGGACATGAGTGTACTATTCAAGCAACCGTCATACATTAGAGAAATGAAAAAACATGCAAATGATACAAAAAAAAATAAAGAAAAAGTTTTACCAAGTAATTAGCCCTAACGAGAAGCGGGGACGGCTAAGACGGTACCAATCACTGAAAACACGGAAACGGATTGTCCCGCGGGGCTAGAAGTGACAAAAAATGGTGTTGTTGAGAGGGGAGGAGTCGAAAAAGGGAGAGTGCAGTGGAGGGCGTCGGGGGGCGGCTGGGTTTGCTGGGAAGGAAGAAGATCGGGGAAATGAGAAGGCCGCTGGGCGCGGGCCTTAATTAGGGTCGATATCGCATGTTGGATATGCGTTATGTATATCGCACATCCAACATGCGACACCAGCGCAGTTTTTGGGTAAAAAAAAAACATAAGGGGTGTCGCATGTTCAACATGCGACACCTCTGTAGTTTGTGAGTAAAAAAAAAAACATTCCGTAGTACCTGGGTATTTAAGTAATTCCCAGGTACTACTTAGGAATTTGACTCGTTCTTCTTCTCAACCCCTCTCTTTTCTTCTACCAAATATTTTCCACCGTCAAATTCATTCTTCCGCGACGCGCCGAATCTTGTTTGCATCAATTGGTATCAGAGCATGGCCTACAGATCGTCCTCACGATCTGACGATCCGTCCAGGCGCTCGCACCGTCATGCATCCAGGGATCATCGTTCATCCGAACAAACACGACAAACCATCTCCACCATCGACGCCTACACCAAGGAGACGACGCACATGATACGTGATTTGCAAACCAACTTCAACTCCCTGTTTCGAGATCTAATGGCCAACTTTGAGGCCTTCCGCGACGTCCAATCAAAGCCGTCAACCGTCGAAGCCGCTGCCGCAAGTTTTGACGAAGAAAACCCCGCCGTAAATGAAGATCCGGCCGCTGTCCAGACCGCTTTAGGAGAAAAAAATGAAGAAACAATGGCTGTCCAGAAGATTTCAGATCATCCGTCTTCACCGAAAGCGCCCCCGATGTCCGCCCCAGGCCCATTCCAGCCCAACAGCGGCCAACCCTCACCCCTGGGGTCCCGTCGCCCTCCACCACCGACCCCTCCGGCACCTGTGGGGGAAGTTTCGACTCTTGTCTGTGACATTCCGGAAGAAAAAAGGAGCAATCCGGGCGCTGTTCAGGTATGTTCAGACTCCCAAAACCCCTCGAACCTGACCCACAAGCCGCCGCTTCTCCACTCCCCAACCCCCGCCGCACCTCCGCCTCCCCGCGCCATAGCTCCTCCCCCGTACAGGCCCTCTAGCCTACAGCCCTTCCTCGCCATCAACTCCCCCACCCGCATCTCCTCTCCCTGCGCCCTCGCAAGCCGCCGCTTCTCCACTCCCCAGCCCCCCTCTCCCTCGCTGGTCCTCCTCACCCCCAGCCCTCTTCCCCCCCAGCGCCGTCACCCCCACGCCCGCATATGGAGTCCGCCATTCGCCCCCCACCAGTTCTTCCAGAAGATGGCGGACCATGCAGATTCGACCTCCAAGCCTACATCGAGCAATTCGTCGGGAGACGATTTTTTAAAAGCGGAGGAGAGTTGATGCAGCGTGATCTCAAATTATAGGGCCGAATTTTTTTAATTAATTAGTGGTCAATTTTATTTACGTTTTTTTTAATTATCGTATCTCTAATTAAATAATTGAGATCGCGTGTGATCTCCAACGTTTATTCGTAGATTTAATTTTAAATTTGGCCGGTTAATTAGTTAGAGTCCAATTAGGATAAATTGATTGTCAATTTTAATTAATTTGTTATTTTTGTAAAATCATCCCTCCTATATAAAGGGATGAGGGTCCAATGTATTAGGCAGTGAAGCATTAAGAAAAAATTGAGTTTATCTCATTATCTCTCTCTATCTCTCCTCTCTCCTCCCGCGATCTCCGCGTTCTTCTTCTTCAATCCCTCGTTACCGACGAGTTCTTCTTCTCAACCCCTCTCTTTTCTTCTACAAATATTTTCCACCGTCAAATTCATTCTTCCGCGACGCGCCGAATCTTGTTTGCATCAGCGTGTGTGCCCTAACGCCCTCCAGCGCGCCCCTGTGCACGCCCCTTAGCGCCCCTGTGCGCTCCTGTGCGTGCCCCATCGTGTGTGCGCCCCTGAAAGTGCATGCCCTAGCCCCCCTGTGATTTCTCTCGCGCTATCTGCTGTGCGTGCGTAACTCCTGAATCAGCCCTACACGTTTCTAGCGCGCACACCGTCAACTAAATGGGTTTGGTTGCTTGAAGTCTACACATACAACTAAACCCGTCTATGTCCGTGTAGACGATCTTATCTTCAGTCTATCGCTCCAGTCTTCTGTCTCCAGTATGTCAGAAAGCAAGGCGGAGATTCCATCTATAGGTGCCTTTCGTGGTCCAGTGCCTATTGTAAAGATGGATGGTACGAACTATGAACTGCGGGCGATGCAGTTCATGAGTATGATGAAGTCAACTGGTAAGAAGCACATTCTTACCGAAGAAGAGCCTGCTGAGAAGACTGGAGTTAATGCCTCATGGGAGGCAGATGCATACTCGAAAGTCTGGTTATCTGGAACTTTGGGAATCGAGATTGCCAATGATATTCTTCATCAGCCCACGGCTAAAGACACGTGGGATATTCTGGCGGCCACATATTCTCAAGCGAAGAATGAGACAAAGATTCTGCAAGTCCAGCATGACATATTTCACCATTAAGCAGAATGGTCACCCTCTACACTTACTCTACACATCTCTGCGTGGGATGTTCGAGAAGCTGTACAGCTTCATGCCCCTGACAGCCACGCCAGAGCAACAGAAGACCTACTGGAATGTTATTATGGTGGGAGTTTTTCTTGTTGCCTGATGAATCTCGGATTCATCACTCTAAATCTCATTAATTAAGCTCAGATCCCTAAAAAATCAACAGCATTTCTGCATCTATTCTGCATAATTAGCATTCATGCATGTTTTCATAAGAATTGCATTTTATCCATCATTTTTGCACAAAATAAGAAGCCAAAAATCCAAGCCAGAAATGACCTGTAAATAGCCTAACTTTCCCTAATTTTAACTCCTCCATGCTAACTCCGAATGACACAAAATCATCTCCACTGTGTACACATCACTTACAAGAATAAATGAAAAATACAGAAAAATCACTAACCCTGATAAGTGGACCAAAAACCCAAACCCTAGTTTCAGGATTTTCGGACTAAAAGCCACATATCTTCCCCATCCAGTGTCCGATTGGATCCTATTCACTTTTGAACTAATGCTCATTCAATTACCTTTAAAACAAGACCAAGTTCAAGTGAATCGGAGCTCGTATGTGAAAGTTGGGTTTTGCGCCTCTTTTGTACATTGTATATTCTCGCGGTTTTTGATTCTTATTTTTTGTACATATTTTCTATACTAATAAAAATCCAAAAAAATTAGATTTAGATGTCTTTATTTATCTTTGATTTTTCTATATTTTCCGGATTTTTATCGGGTTTAAAAATGACAAAAAAAATTAGAAAACCCAAAAATCAAGGTATTCTATGTACATGGGATACCCTAAAAATTCACTTTTTACATTTGATAGATTTTGATTTTGATGTCTTCGTGAAAGTTGTAGATCTCGTCGAGACGAGCATTTTTCGTGAAGGAACTTTTTCGATCCGAGGTCATTTGTTATTTTCTTTTGATTTTACAAAAGATTTTATTTTCGAATTTTGTGGTGCTGACACGTGGCAGCACCTGGTGCCGCCACGTGTCAGCGGTTTTTGGGGTTTTTATTACTCGTTTACATAAATAAATAAATAAATAAATAAATAAATATATATTAAGGCTCACGCACGTGCGTCGCACGTGCCTCCCAGGCACGTGCTCCGCACGTTCCCCACGCCATCCTTTCCCCTTTCACCCCTCGCCACGTGTCTGGATCGGGGCCGTCCGATCTCGGCCGATCGGACGGCCCGCCCTCATCATCAACCTTCCGCGCCCCTGCCCCGTAACCTCCGCCGCCAATCTCGCGCGCCCCCCTCTGCAACTGCCGCCCCCGCTTTCGCCGCCAACGACTTCCTCCGAGAGCTCCGCCTCCGTCAACCTCGCAACCTCCCTCCATCTCGGGCCTCACCCTCTCCCCTATTTAAAGAACCTCCGACCACCCCAGACGATCATCCGCTGATTGCTTGAAGACTCGACGACGGTGACAGCGCTGTCGCCTTTGGCCGGCGAGATCCGAGGATCTTTGGTCCTCGATTGCAGCACCTACCACCGACCGTACTGCCCTCGCTCCGCCCCTCGGCGTCGAGCCAACAACGATCCTCCACCGCCTACGTTTTCTTCTCGCCAACTCCCGCCTGGGTCGATCCATCAAGCTCCACTGACAACACTTATCTTCTTCGACCTTCTCCAGAGCTTCATCGCCGCCAACGCCACCGTCGACATCCAGGAGATCCTCCGACGCCCACCTCCATCGCTACGCATCTTCGACAACGCCTGGAGCTTCACCCTCACCAGCCGCTCCACCAACGTCGACTAACGCCGACAGCAGCTTCGACGACACCGCAAGTGGCGGTGCACTACCCTCCGCCTAGACAAGCAGCTCCAGGCGCATCCGCTCTGGCCTCCCTCCACCAACCACTGGGCGGTGCTCCTCAGCCAAGCATCGGCCCTCGACCACCCCTCGCCGGCCTCGCTTCCACCGCGGAGTCCCGCTCCGCCAGTCCCTCTCCGCCGGCCGGGACCAGCCCGAGACCCCCGCACGTGATCCGCACGTCGTGGGGGGACGACATCAACAATACGTCATTGTCCAGGTCACGTGCTCCACACGTGACCGTGGGTAAATTGCGCAGAAAGCCCCCGGGGATTCCTTATTTGCAGACAAGTCCAAGAAGCTCAGGGTCACGTGTGTGTCACGTGATTCGTGTGAATTTTGCAGAGAACACCCCATAGTCTCGGTATTTACACTTAGGCCCCCCTCTGAATTTTATTTATTTATTTAAATTGCATTTGTACCCCTGTGTTCCCCCGTAACTTTGGACCTCTTTATTACATTATTTTATTAATCCAAAAATTGCATGATGTTTATCACTTCATTCTCAAAATTTTGACTTATTGTGGGTATTTTTATGATCATCGGCATGGTTTTAAAAAGCACCGCCTCGAGGCGCAGAGGCGTACGCCTCGAGGCGAGGCGTGGCCAAAACGCCCCGAGGCGCACGCCTCAGGGGTATCCAAGGAGGCGTACGCCTCAGCCTCGCCTGAGGCGCTCGAGGCGTGAGGCGCTCGAGGCGAGGCTGAGGCGTAAGCCTCAAAATTGGTTTTTTTTTACTTTTTCCGGGTCACGTGCAAAGCACGTGACCTTTTTTTAATACATTCGAAGGGTCGGGGTTTGGGGAAGGTTCTGTTCGACAGAAACCCTCCCCCTCCCTTCCCCTGAGCCCCGCACCTCCCTGTCCCGGCCCCGCCTCGCCGCCAACCAGCCATCGCCGCCCTCCGGAGTCGCCGCCCAGGCCTCCTCTCCATCGCCGACCCTCTCGCCGTCCAGCCGGAGTAGGTATGCGCCGCCGCCTCCTCCGAGTTTGTTTTTTTTATTTTTTTCATTTTTTTTGTGTTTTCCAATTGTTGGGTTACATTCTTACATATGCTATGACTATTAGTAGAGAGTTCTCTATTTTTTTGCAACATTATGTTCTTTCTCTTTGACATAACACCTAGGGATAGGATGTCATGTATGTGCAACTATGATGTATGTGCAATTGTGCATTTTTTTGCTAGGCTATTTTTTGCAACTATGATGAAGGATTACATGTATGATGTATGTGCATCTTGTAGTTAGTATATATCAATATGTGTATGTTATTGTATAACTTGTAGATATGGGAAGGAAAGGCCAAAGTGGGGGGCGATCGGATCCCGGATGGAGATACTGTCGAGAACTTGAAATGGACGAGCATCACAAAGGGAAAGGATATGTATATGTTGAATGCAATTTTTGTTCGATGAAGATCACCGGTGGGGTGAAGCGGCTAAAAGACCATCTTGCAAAGACACGCAAGAATGTGAGAGCTTGTCCAAGCGTTCCTATTGAAGTACAACAAGAGATGAAGATGTTCATGGACAGCAAGGGTAATGAAAAGAGAAGACGGTTTGAAGAAATGGAAGAAGTTTGTCGAGTTGGGATGCAAGGGCCATCTGGAGGTGACGAAAATGAACCGGCACAAAGAGCACCGACAGATTCTAGTGGTATCAAGCAGCTCGAGGACCGATGGATTTTTTCATTGCACATGGAGGTAGGGGTGCAAGTAGTTCGGATCCTCCCGCTCAACAAGTCACTTTGAATGCAAGCTGGAAAAAAGATGAGAGACGGAGGATTTGCAGGAGCATTGGGAGATTTTTCTTTGAGAATTCATTGGCATTCAACATAGCCAATAGTCCTTCTTATCTGGCGATGATGACTGATGTATGTGGATATGGAAGGGGTTTCAAGCCACCAACCATGCATGAACTCCGAACTTGGATTTTGAAAGAAGAGAAGCAGGCCATTACCACTCTTGTTGATGAGGCGAAGGCTTCTTGGATTGCCACGGGTTGTAGCATCATGTCGGACGGTTGGACCGACACGAAAGGACGCACTTTGATTAATTTTTTGGTGAATAATCCCAAAGGCACTTACTTCTTGAAGTCAATTGATGCATCCGATCAAGTTAAAGATGCTAAGATGCTTTTTAAAGTGCTGGATGAAGTTGTTGAGGAGGTCGGAGAGACGAATGTTGTCCAAGTCATAACGGACAATGCATCCGCTTACAAAGCTGCTGGACAAATGTTGATGGATAAAAGGAAGAATCTTTATTGGACACCTTGTGCAGCGCATTGTATAGATTTGATGTTGGAGGATATCCTCAAATTGCCACTTCATGCATCGGTGTTCAAAAAAGCCAAAAAAATTATCAATTTTGTGTATGCTCATGCTTGGGTTTTGGCAATGGTGAGAAAAATTGCAGGTTGTGATTTGGTGAAACCTGCCGTTACAAGATTTGCCACTGCATTTCTTACGTTGCAAAGCTTGATTAGAGCCAAGGATTCACTTGAATCCTTCTTCACTTCCAGAGCATGGAAGAACAGTTCTTATGTGAATCGCCCATTGGGCCAAAGTGTGGTGAACATTGTTGTGAAAGAGCAAGTCTTTTTGGCCTGGTGTTGCATATGTTCTCAACACCACGAAGCCTTTGGTCACCGTTTTGAGGTTGGTGGATTCTGAAAAATTTCCACCAATGGATTTATTTATGAAGCCATGGACAGGGCCAAGGAGGAGATTGCTAGAAATCTTGAAAATGACGAGACCAAATATAAAGTTATTTGGGATATTGTGGATAGCCGTTGGGATCGTCAACTTCACAGGCCTTTACATGCTGCTGCTTATTTCCTCAATCCCCACTTTCATTATGAACCGACATTCTCCAACCACTTAGAGGTGAAAATGGGATTGTTTTCATGCATGGAAAGATTGATCATTGATCCAGATGCGAGGATGAAAGCAGATTCACAACTTGATTCCTTCATGCATGCAAGAGGTTTTTTTGGATGGGCAAATGCAGTTAATTCAAGGAAAACAAGAAGTCCTGGTGAGTATTGTAAATAAATTTTAAGAGTTTTCCATATACTACATAATTACTAAAATGTGTGGTTGACCTTTACCAGCGGATTGGTGGACGTTGTTTGGTGATGAAACACCTGAATTGGCAGCATTTGCTATTAGGGTGTTGAGCTTGACTTGTAGTGCTTCTGGGTGTGAGCGTAATTGGAGCTCTTTTAATCAAGTAAGTGGTTAGTTAAAGCATTATTTAATTTTATGATAGTGTTTTTGTTTCATGTTAATCACTTAATCCGTACGTATGTCTATATAGGTCTACACTAAGAGAAGAAATCGTTTGTCACAAGCGAAGCTCAATGATCTGGTTTATATCATGTTCAATTTGAAATTGAAACATAGAGAATTGAGGAAGAAAACAATAGAAGATCCATTATGTTTGGAAGACATTGACTCTGGTGATGAATGGATTTCAGAAGCACACGATGTCGAGGCGTATCAGGACCTTGATGCGAACATACCCCTTGACGATGATCCTCTTGAGGAGGAAGGAGGTCAAAGAGGTGGAGGAGCTCAAGTCGCTCAGCCTAAAAAGAAGGGGAAGAGAAATGACAAAGGTGCAATACAATATTATAAATTAAAAGAATGTTCGATGCTTTTTTGTGAATTGTGTTTCAAATGGTTGACTATGCAATATGCATATTACTTTCTTGATTAGGTAAAGGAAAAGCTCCAATTAATGTTGACGAGGAAGAGTACTCCAATTCTGAGGATGGAAGCGAGGATGAAGATGAAGATGATGTGAACTTGAATTTTATGGATGACTCCGATGATGATCCAATGAGTAGCAGTGACGATGACGATGGCGGCGACAACACTGCTGAGGGGCGAGATGATTGAAGTTGATTCGTTGAATCAATTTTGATGATTTGTGATTTTGATGTATCACACAATAGTGATGGAACATATGTTGCATTAATTTCATGCTTGTGTGAAACTTTATTTCCTACTTTGTGTTTTCTTTTCTACTTTCACAATCGTATTTGAACTTTGGACAATCATAGTTGTAGTTTGTAGTTTGTATTGAACTTTAGGACAATATATTGCAATTGTTAGTGTTGTTAGTATTTATTCCAATTTATTTTGCTTTAATTTTAATTTTTTCTTTCCAAAAAATTGAGGCTTACGCCTCGACCGCCTCGAGGCTTACGCCTCGCCTCACATTTTGGGAAAACGCCTCGGACCGCCTCACGCTTTTTTAAACCTTGATCATCGGTTAATTAATAATTAATTGTTTGGTGGAAATTAGCATATTTTGCCCGATTTGCTCTCTAAAATTCATAGTTGATTAACCGTTGCTCTAAAAATCCCCGAAAAATCACCTAGTGTAGAGTTAATTGTGATTAACATTGTGCCCAAAAAGATTTGCATTTGCATGCATAAATTGCTCTGTAAAAATCATTTTGCATATTTTAGTATTTAATTTTTAATAGGTATTAAACCCTACATTTTCGAGGTCTAGGATTTTTCTGAGATCCGTCACCTAGTGATAGATCTTAGATAATTTTATTTCCTGAAAATAAGTAGGTTTAATATTTATTATAATTAAATATTGAAAATCATTCTTTTGCATTTAAAAATTCATAAAAAATTCATATTACATCCAAAAATTCAAAAAAAAAATTACAGTACACTCATTTCATCATATCTTACATTGTGGCTAAGTTTCATATTTTTCGGACATCGTTTGATTGAAATTTACATTTAGTCCCTAAAATTGGCCAAAAGTGCATTTTGCATCCCTTATTGCATTGAAAAATTCCCAAAATTAACCGCATCGAAAACCGAAAACGAAACGGTCAAGAAATAACCACAAATTTTATTCAATTTCAATCAAGTGGTTTTTATGTTTATTTTACTTGGGCAAGTCCCGAGGTCGATCACATCGAGGCAAAGGAACAACCTAGAATTATGTCTATCCAATTTCGTGTTCGGTTTTCGATGCGGTTTATTTTGGGAATTTTTCAATGCAATAAAGGATGTAAAATGCACTTTTGGCCTATTTTAGGGGCTAAAATGTAAATTTCAATCAAACGATGTTGGAAAAATATGAAACTTGGCCACAATGTAAGATATGATGAAATGAGTGTACTTTAATTTTTTTGGAATTTTTTGGATGTAATATGAATTTTTTTATGAATTTTTAAATGCAAAAGAATGATTTTCAATATTTAATTATAATAAATATTAAACCTATTTATTTTCAAAAAATAAAATTATCTAAGATCTATCACTAGGTGATGGATCTCAAAAAATCCTAGACCTCGAAAATGTAGGGTTTAATATCTATTAAAAATTAAAAACTAAAATATGCAAAATGATTTTTACAAAGCAATTTATGCATGCAAATGCAAATCTTTTTGGGCACAATGTTAATCACAATTAACTCTACACTAGGTGATTTTTCAGGGATTTTTAGAGCAATAGTTTATCAACTATGAATTTTAGAGAGTAAATTGGGAAAAATATGCTAATTTCCACCAAACAATTAATTATTAATTAACCGATGATCATAAAAATACCCACAATAAGTCAAAATTTTGAGAATGAAGTGATAAACATCATGTAATTTTTGGATTAATAAAATAATGTAATAAAGAGGTCCAAAGTTACGGGAGAACGCATGGGTACAAATGCAATTTAAATAAATAAATAAAATTCAGAGGGGGACCTAAGTGTAAATACCGAGACTATGGGGTGTTCTCTGCAAAATTCACACGAATCACGTGACACACATGTGACCCTGAGCTTCTTGGACTTGTCTCCAAATAAGGAATCCCCGGGGGGCTTTCTGCGCAATTTACCCACGGTCACGTGCGGAGCACGTGACCTGGGCGATGACGTATTGCTGATGTCGTCCCCCCACGCACGTGCGGATCACGTGCGGGGGTCCTCGGGCTGGTCCCGGCCGGCGGAGAGGGACTGGCGGAGCGGGACTTTGCGGTGGAAGCGAGGCCGGCGAGGGGAGGTCGAGGGCCGATGCTTGGTTGAGGAGCACCGCCCAGTGGTTGGTGGAGGGAGGCCGGAGCGGATGCGCCTGGAGCTGCTTGTCTAGGCGGAGGGTAGTGCACCGCCGCTTGCGGTGTCGTCGAAGCTGCTGTCAGCGATAGTCGGCGTTGGTGGAGCGGCTGGTGAGGGTGAAGCTCCAGGCGTTGTCGAAGATGCGTAGCGATGGAGGTGGGCGTCGGAGGATCTCCTGGGATGTCGACGGTGGCGTTGGCGGCGATGAAGCTCTGGAAAAGGTCGAAGAAGATAGGCGTTGTCGGTGGAGCTTGATGGATCGACCCAGGCGGAGTTGGCGGAGAAGAAGACGTAGGCGGTGGAGGATCGTCGTTGGCTCGACGCCGAGGGGCAGAGCGAGGGCAGTACGACTGGTGGTAGGCGTTGCAATCGAGGACCAGAGATCCTCGGATCTCGCCGGCCAAAGGCGATGTCGCTGTCACCGCCGTCGAGTCTTCAAGCAATCGGCGGATGATCGTCTGGGGTGGTCGGAGGTTCTTTAAATAGGGGAGAGGGTGAGGCGCGAGATGGAGGGTGGTTGCGAGGTAGACGGAGGCGGAGCTCTCGGAGGAAGTCGTTGGCGGCGAAAGCGGGGGCGACAGTTGTGGAGGGGGGCGCGCGAGATTGGCGGCGGAGGTTACGGGGCAGGGGCGCGGAAGGTTGACGATGAGGGCGGGCCGTCCGATCGGCCGAGATCGGACGGCCCCGAACCAGACACGTGGCGAGGGGTGAAAGGGGAAAGTATGGCGCGAGGCACGTGCGACGCACGTGCGTGAGCCTTAATATATATATATATATATTTATAAAAAACGAGTAATAAAAACCCCCAAAACCGCTGACACGTGGGGGCACCAGGTGCTACCACGTGTCAGCACCACAAAATTCGAAAATAAAATCTTTTGTAAAATCAAAAAGAAATAACAAATGACCTCGGATCGAAAAAGTTCCTTCACGAAAAATGCTCCTCTCGACGAGATCTACAACTTTCATGAAGACATCAAAACCAAAATCGATCAAATGTAAAAACCGATGTGTGGGAGTGCGCAAGGTTTGCATGGGGGTCGCGATTCTCGCTCTTTCGCGCCGGTGGTTGGCGCTGGCGTTTCATTGCATGGCTTCCAGGCAGGAAGCGGTTCGGGAGTCGCGGTGGAGTCTGGTGATGCGATCCCATCGGAAATGGGGGTGGAAGCCGAGCCCGAGATGGTGGTGGGTAAGGTGGCGGAAACGACGCAGGTGATGCCTCTGGGGGGGTCGGGGGAAGCTTTCGTAGGTGGCGGCGCGAGAATACTTTCGTTACCAGACGTCGGGTCTTCGGATAGGAGGGGGGGTGGTGTGGAGGAGTCGCAAGGGGGGCGGGTGCTTGATCAGAAGGGGAAGGCGCCGGTAGTTGGAAGTTTGGGGGGGTGGAGCGACCAGGCAGGATCGGCCTCCTCGCTCTCCATCGTGATGGGGGTTTTGCAGAAGCATGATGATGGGTGGGAGAGCATTCGTGCTGGTACGTTGGACTTCTTGGGTAAAAGTTTTGCTGGGGATTTCGTCATCCTGGATGCGGGTCGCTGCTGCGTTCGAGGTCTCTCCCCGGAGCAACGGGAGAACCTTCTTCGTTTCCATGGTTTCGCCGGAGTCAAGTGGCGGAGCTTGAGGGTTTCTGATGGTGGCACCTCCTCCACGGAGATTTGTGTCGCAGAAGTGAGGGGGGTGCCCTTCCTCTCGCGAACGGTCCATGCTCTTTCGAAGGTTATTTCCCGTTGGGGGCAAGTTCTCAAAATTCTTGATGATGGCCTTGCACCTGGTGCTGATTGGAGATGCTCCCGTGTTCTGATTGAAGTTTCTTCAGCCTTCATTGCCGAGTCGGCAGGCAAGGTTCTCTATGAGTTTATGTCATTGGGTCGCTGGACCTTCAGGCTTGAGTTCTTTTTTCCTCCGGTGAGGGCGGTGCCGGTTCCTCTACCTCCGGTGGCGACTTGGCGGGGGTCTTCCTCGGCTTCTCCGGCTATGCAGGATCCTGGCTGAGGGGTGACGGTACGTCTTCTTCATGCCACGTGGCGCCTTCGAGGGCTGTTTCCGAAGCGTCGCCATGCATGTCCATCTGCTCACGTGGGAGCGAAGAGGCACCTCGGGTCTTGCAATCGCGCGGTGCAATCCTTGATTTGGTGGCTTTTGATCTTCTCGACAATGATACGCTTCCCCTGAAAATTCCTTTATGACAGCGGGTCCTTCTCACGTGGACCACTCCACGCACATGTCGTTCATCCCTTGGGACCCACTTGGTACAAGTATTTGGGCTCCTCAGAGGGCCTTTTCGGAGCAGCTTCTAGCGGATCCTCTATCGTTATCGGATCATCTTTCGCTCTCGGAGCGTCTTTCTTGGGGCCCGATGTTTTGTGTCCTCGGCCTATCAGCTCGGTGCCTTTCTCTTTCGAGATTCATCTGGAAGGTCCGCAATCTCCTCCCTCCCCGCGGTCGCGGCCGCTGGCCTCTTATCCTGGTCGTGATCTTCCTTCGACCGTTGCGGGGGACGCCTTGCTGATCCCTCCTGTCACTACGGGGTGGTCCCCTCTTCCGGAATGCGATGATCTTGAATTGCTGGCCGACGGGGTGGCGACGACCCCCTCGGCTGTTGATGCTATGGGTGTAGGACTCTCTCCCTCGTCCCGTTATGGTCGAAGCTACTCTCGTAGGCGGCTCTTTCGCTCTGATTCCTCTCTCCTATCTTCCTGTCAGTCTTTGCGCGAGGCGGTGGCGGAGGCGGCAGGCCTCTTCCAGCTCGGTGACCGGTCCCATGACGGTCTTTGATGACCCCTTTCTGCCTCGTTGCGGCTTTTGGGTTTCTTTTCGGTTTAATGAAGATTTTGTCCTGGAATGTGCGTGGTCTGGGTGACCCTGATCGTCGGCGTATTTTGGGCTCGCGCCTTGTGGAATGGGACTGTGATATTGCTTTCATTCAGGAGTCGAAGCTTTCGGCATTGGATGATGATGTTTGGAGGTCTTTTGGCGCTGGTCATCTAAATGCTTTCCGTGCTTTGGATGCGACTGGTGCTAGGGGTGGTGCTATTCTGGCTTGGCGCTCGTCGCGTTTTTCTTTTTCTTCCATGAGGATGGGTCGTCACTCCATCTCGGTGGTGTTGAATTGCTGTATATCGAATACTTGTATGGCGTTTACTTGTGCCTACGCCCCTACTTGTCATATTTCTCGCTGCGAGCTTTGGGAGGATCTTCGCGAGGACGCAAATATTTTGGGTGACGTGCCTTGGTTGCTTGGGGGTGACTTCAATGTCACTTTGCATTCGCAGGACCGCCCTCGGGGTCGCGGTGGTCTCGACCCGGGTTCATCGGATTTTATGGATCTTATTAATGATTTGGCGCTTGAACCGCTTGTCCCAAATGACATATCCTACACGTGACGGAACAATTCCCGCGGTCGTGGATCGATCGTTTCTTGGCGAATAACAGTATGATGGATTCCTATTCTTTTTGTGTGGTTACTTCGAGGCCGCGTTCTTTTTCGGATCACAGCCCCATTATTTGGGAGGCTGGCGATGATATTCAGCCTCGTGGCATCTTTCGTTACGAGCGTTCTTGGCTTCTGGAGCCTGGTTTTCGGGACTTGGTTCGGCATCATTGGACTCAGGATTCTTCGACGGGCAGTGCCACTCGCCGTTTTGATCACAAGCTTTCGTCCCTCAGAAGGCTGCTGGCGTCTTTTAAGAAGGAAACTCGCTCTGCTCGCATCGCCACTCGCCTGGCGGCTGACGAGGTGATTTTGCGCTTTGATCGCATTGAGAACGACAGGGATTTGAATCAGGACGAGTTGGTCGTGCGCGCGGATGCTTTGGATAAGGTGAAGCTTGAGGATCGGAAGCGTTTGGTTGAGTGGCGCCAACGCTCTCGGATGCGGTGGCTGAAGGCGGGCGATGCAAACACCGCGTTTTTTCACAGGATCGCTAGTGGTCGGCGGCGTTCTAACTCTATTTCTTCTTTGATGATTAATGGCGCCCATGTCCAGGGGGAGCAGGACTTGGGTCACGCACTGGTGGCCTATTTTAAGGAGTGGTTCGGGCGCCGGTCTGTGCGCCGGTGGCGTTGGTCGGGTGGTAGGGCTAGCGTGCTCCCTCACGCGGATGCGATGAGCCTAACTCGTATTATATCTATGGAGGAGCTGAAGGAGGCTGTTTGGGCCCTCAACCCCGACGCGGCGCCGGGACCCGATGGGTTCCCTGTTTCTTTTTATCGGGAGTTTTGGGATGTGCTTTCTCAGGATGTTTTGGATGTCGCCCGCGATTTTTGTGATGGTAACCACGGGTTTGATAAACTCAACCGCTCCCTTATTGCTCTCATTCCCAAGTCTTCGACCGCCATCCGTATTGAGGACTTCCGGCCGATATCCATCTCCAATGCCATCTACCTTATCATTGCTAAGGTCCTTGCTCGGCGTCTGGCACCGCTTCTCGACTCTCTCATCTTGCCTTCTCAAGCGGCTTTTGTTCGGGGGCGGCAAATTAGTGATTGCTATGCGGTGGCGTCGGAAATTATTCATGCGTGGAGCAAGAACGACGTTAGGGGGCTACTGTGGAAGATTGATTTTGCGAAGGCGTACGACTCATTGGATTGGCGATTTCTTTGGTCTGTTCTGAAGCGGCGCGACTTTCCCTCGCAGTGGATCTTGTGGGTGCGTCGCTGCGTTTCGACGGCCTCTCTCTCGCTTCTTCTCAACGGTCGTCTGGCTGGGGGTTTTTTCCAGCCTCGCCGGGGGATTCGGCAGGGATGTCCCCTAGCCCCACTGCTATTCGTCTTGGCCGCTGACGTCTTACCGTGCATGATTCATAATGTGGCTGCGGCTGGCCTTACCCGTGGGTGCTCTCTTGGACCTTACGATGTACCTATTATTCAATTCGCGGATGATACTATTTGCTTCATCGAGGGCGATGCTTCGAATGTGGCGGGTATGGCTACCACGTTGGAGCTCTTCCGCGAGGCTTCGGGCCTCCTCATCAACTTTTCTAAATCCTCTATGGTTCCCTTCTCCACTCCGCGGGATGAGGTTGCGGAGTGTGCGCGGATTTTGGGATGCCCGGCGGGCGCTCTTCCCTTGGAATATTTGGGGATTCCCTTGACGGTTGGGCGTGCTCGCCTGCGTGACTGGCAGGCCATGGTTGATCGGATGGAATCTCGCTTGGCTGGCTGGCGTGCGGCCCTTCTCTCCCGTGGTGGTCGCTTGGTTCTTCTCAAGTCGGTATTATCTTCGATCCCAATATATTTCTTCTCTGTGAAAGGAATGCCTAAGGGGATCTGTCGGAGGCTTGATTCGTGCTTGAGGAGATTTCTTTGGGGGAAGAAGGGGGATGGGAGGAGGGGAGTGCATTTGGTTGCCTGGGATGAGGTTACTCGGCCGAAAAAGGAGGGGTGGCTGGCGGTGAGAAGGTTGGAGGTGGTTAATGAGGCCCTTCTTCTCAAATGGGTGGCTCGTCTTTGGGGCAGGGAGGATAATTTTATGCTGAACTTTTTGAGGGTGGCGGTGGGGGTTGACCGGCTCTTTGATGTGAATGGCCGACTGACGGGGTCTTCCTCTTCCTTTTCCCGTGATATCGTCAATACCCTTTCTCGTAATCGTTCCCTTTTTGGCATTAAGGTGGGGGATGGGTCTTTGATCCGTTTTTGGGGTGACGATTGGACCGGTAGGGGTCCTCTTCAGGAGTTATTTCCACGCCTTTTCGCGCTGGTGGCAGATAAGGATGCTAATGTTGCCTCCTGCTGGGATGGTGCTTCTTGGGGCCCCAGGTTCGTGGCTAATCTCTCTGACCAGCGGCAGGTGGATTTCATGGCCCTACTTGCTATTCTCGCGGATGCGCCCTCGCCCTCGGTCGGTCGCGATCATTTGTCTTGGAAGGACGACACTTTCTCCACCCGTGCGGCGTACGTGGCTATTCTTCCTCCTCTGGCTGCGGCTGATGCTGCACTTTTTCGGGATTGTCAATTCTTTTGGGGCCTCCGGGTTCCCGAACGAATCGGCATTTTCCTGTGGCTCTTTCGTCGTGGGCGTCTGCTGACTCGTAGCCGGTGTGCCTTGCTATTTCCCAACGTCTCTTCTATATGTGGCCTTTGTGATTTGGAGACAGAGACTATCGACCATCTATTTTTTCGACGTGGCAAAACACATGATATCTAGCCTGATATGGACTGGCTTGACGTGTCGAATTCTTTATCTTTTTGTGAGAGCTTGGTTACCTCTCGGGCCAGGGCGAGGACAGACCTGCTTACATCTATTGCTCGGCTATGGTGCATATGGAATGGTAGAAATAAAGCCCTTTTTGCTCGTCAGAGGTTCTACTCCGAAAACATGCTCATTTCGGCATCTCGATTACTCCGCGACTGGTCTGATGTTTAGGGGATCTTTGATGTAATGGAGGTATCTGATATCGATACCTTCTGTCTTTGTTCTTGTTTTTCTACTGTACGCATACCGAATGTAAGTTATCTCTTAACTTTTTAATAAATTGGGGCGAGCACCTTCGAGTGCGTCCCCCGCTTTTGAGTGTCAAAAAAATGTAAAAAGTGAATTTTTGAGATATCTCATGTATATAGAATACCTTGATTTTTGGGTTTTCTAATTTTTTTGTCATTTTTAAACCCGATAAAAATCCGGAAAATATAGAAAAATCAAAGATAAATAAAGACATCTAAATCTATTTTTTTTGGATTTTTATTAGTAAAGAAAATATGTACAAAAAATAAGAATAAAAAACCGCGAGAATATACAATGTACAAAAGAGGCCCAAAACTCAACTTTCACATACGAGCTCCGATTCACTTGAACTTGGTATAGTTTTGAAGGTAATTGAATGAGCATTAGTTCAAAAGTGAGTAGGATCCAATCGGACACTAGATGGGTAAGATATGTGGCTTTTAGTCCGAAAATCCTGAAACTAGGGTTTGGGTTTTTGGTCCACTTATCAGGGTTAGTGATTTTTTTTGTATTTTTCATTTATTCTTGTGAGTGATGTGTACACAGTGGAGGTGATTTTGTGTCATTCGGAGTTAGCATGGAGGAGTTAAAAATAGGGAAAGTTAGGCTATTTATAGGTCATTTCTGGCTTGGATTTTTGGCTTCTTATTTTGTGCAAAAAATGATGGATAAAATGCAATTCTTATGAAAACATGCATGAATGCTAATTATGCAGAATACATGCAGAAATGCTGTTGATTTTTGAGGGATCTGAGCTTAATTAATGAGATTTAGAGTGATGAATCCGAGATTCATCATCCCCCTATACTTAAACCATGCTCGTCCCTGAGCATCAAAAAGAAATGCCATGAGGTGAAATGAGATTGGATTCCATACCAAGACCATGAACTGAAGATGAAAACGAAACTAAACTCGACCTTTGGATTAATAGTGTGTCGGAACTTCGGTGAGACTTAGAATTTTAAAAACAACAACCCTCAAGTTCTACACATCATTGTCACAGTTTCGGCTCAGAAGTCATCTTAAATCAATCCTCTTCCCAAAGTATACCCTATGAATATTGAATAACCGACTCATGTGTGTGAAGGGTTTTAGCTCTTCCCATCCAGAATGTCGGACTACCGTGCTCCTCTCCTCTCCAGTAACTCGTCCTCGGGGAGTCAGGTATTTCCTTCTAAGGTCTGTCGCGCTGTGTTCACAATCGAATGAGGGAAAAGATAGAAGAAAGAGAAAAGAACTGGAGGGTGGCCAGTGTAGTCACCTTATCTTGTGAAGATGGCCAGTGTAGCCGAGTCTCCACCAAGATCTGCAGGTTTCTTGAAGCTTGTACCTTTTTGGTCGGATTTTTATTTGGTAGACTGCTTCTTTGTTTTTGGAATTTTTGGTGGTTCTGCTTGGATCTTGTTGTGCCCCTACGGATATAGAATCTTTTTGTTCCGTACATTTTTGGGGGCCTTAGAAAAAATTGTGCCCAGCCGTCCATCCCTTTTCCGAAGCTTTATTTCAACCCGTACTCCGATCTTTAGATTTCCACGCTACCAGAAAAGAGACTCACACAGTCTTCCAACATCCCGTCTGAGTTGAACTAAGTGCATAGTGCGAGAGTACAAATTAATTCCCTATTCCAGATTTTTACCCAGAATGAAGAGACCAGGTTAGACACTAAGAGTCAAACGCTGTACATTTTCACGTGGAACTTAAAAAATTAAGTCAAAAGACCTGAAGCTCTTAAAATCCTATTTCTCGGTGAAGTTCCTCTGAAAATTAAGTGGATTATGGTCATGTCCAGACCATTCTCGGTTTCTGCTCACAACTCGGTTTAGATTCCAATGACTTTTCACGGATGCAAATGCATGTGATGTTGGATGAAGTGCAGCTGTGTGAAATGCAGACACATTTTTTTATGCAATGGATTTTTTTTGTTTTTTTATGAAAAAATGAAATAAGAAGCCATTTTTTTTCAAAAAAAAATTTGGGCAAAGTTGGTGTTAGTAGAAAAACTTTTTTTCCTCTTTTTTTGTTGTTTTTTTCAAAGATTACCCACCCCGTAAATACATATAGACTTACGTGAAAGTACGAGATATGGGTAAAATATATACGAAGTATATATACAGACCCCCCTATACTTAGCGAGTGCTGTGCCCTCAGAGCACAAGAGGCGGAAAGAAGACATAGCTCGGGCTAAGCGTAAGGGAGAGAGAAAAGAAAAAAAATGAAAAGAAAAATGAAGTGGTAGGGATATGTGAATGAGGAGAGTATATTCAGGTGGATGTTGGTTCCCCCTATACTTAGGCTCTGGACAGCCTAAGTACGGAAGGAGGGTGGAAGTGAAGTGATCGGGAAAAGGAGAAGGATGGTATGTACAGATGGCATCGGTCCCCCCTATACTTAGGCCTTGGCCTAAGTAGAGGAAGGAGCTGTACGAGGAGACCGATGTGGTCGGGAGGGAGGGTGAGTAGTCGATTATTAAGGCGGTTTTCGGCTGATCTTTTTGTGAGCTTGCGGTGGGAGATCGTAATGATGAGTCGGAGATGAGGCATATGATTCCCAACTATGATCAGTGTCATCCTCAGAAAAATCATGATGGATAATAGATGAAGTGTTTGAGTCAGATGAAAGATATCCATCATCAGAGTTATCCTTAGAGGAATAGTATTTGAAAGTGGACATACTCCAAGTATTCTGGTCTTTTATTTTCTTCCGTTGTTTCCTCAGAATTCGTTCCTTCTTGGGGTCAATCGGTTTGTCCTCGGATGAATACTCAGAAGCACCGGTCTCAGTCAGCTCATACGAAATAATTCCAGTATACTTGAAGAGGGCAGAAGCATCAGCCTTGGATGAGTAGTAATTTGGAACGGGAGTTGTCCAACGAGAATTGAATTTTGGATCCTTGCGAAGATATGGCTTTAGAGCTGTCGAACAGACTTCACTCATGTAGGCCACCTTTTCCAGACCTGATGAGGGATCACCAGTTGATTCCTCTTCCGAAAGGTCAAAGGTGACTCTCTTTTTATTTCGTCGTGAAGGTGTCGGTTCACTTGAGTATCCGGATGAATAGCCATTGGAATTCTCCTTGGTCGGTGCTTGGTCTACGTGTTTGTTCTTAGTCTCCCGAATGTTTGAGCACTCTCGATTTGGGATGATTTGGTCAAGATATTCAGAGAATGTTGCTTCAGGGTGTGACCATGCATATGTCTCAGGATCATAGAAGAAGGATTTGTCTATTTTGAGATCCGCGGGAATTAAAATACTGGGGAGAGTCTCTGCATGTTCTTTCTCAATTGATTTGATGTTGGAGCATTCCTGTGTCGAGTTGATGTAATCCATGTAGTCAGAGTAGGTTGACCCATGGTGTGCCCATGCATAAGTCTCCGAATCATATGATTCATATACATGATTCTCCATGGTGAGAGCGGCTGAGAATGGAGCAGGGGGAAGATTCTCTAAACCAATAGTTTCATCAACAACCGCTATCTCAGGTGTGGCTGCAGGGTAGGGCTATTCTACCGTTTCATGGTTACGGTTGTCGGGGACTTCATGGGTTGCCTCAGAAGATCGTGGTTCCTCAAAGATATGGTCAGATCTAAGTGCTTCCAATGCTGTGAAATTAATTTCCCGAGTCTCACAATCAATAATTGCCTTGGCCAATGCCAAGAATGGCTTTCCGAGAATGATTGGAGACTGGGTAAATTCTCCTTGATGCTCAATATCAATGATCGTGAATTCTACTTTGAGCGGAGCACCTTGGAATTTCATGATGACAGAAATGATTCCTTTCGGCCGCTTTATAGATCGGTCCGCCAATTGAACAATCTCTCGTATCTTTCGAATCGGTTCGAGTTTGAGTTCGTGAAATACAAAGCTCGGGAGGATATTGATCGGTGAATCGTCATCAATCCGAGCATGAGTGAAAATTTTATCTTTGATTTCACAGTCAAATTTGGGCAACCGCTTCACTATGCGGCTCTTGGTTTTTCTCCTCAACTCCAAGGAGGAGGCCATTGACAAGATATATCTCTCGGTCTTCGTTCTAATCCTGTCCGACTTTTTCATAGTTAATTTGTCAATTACAAATCTTTTAAGATCAGGGAAGTGTTCAATGGCCTGTAGAAAGGGGAGTTCAAAAATCAATTTCGTTCCTAGTGCTTCCCGTACAGCAGGATCCAAATTCTGCAGATCTTCTTCAGTTTCAATTTTTATGTATTTTTCGAGATTTTCAATTTTTTTGTGATTTTCAAATATTTCTATTTTTTGGTATTTTCTGTGTGGTGTGGGGGTGTGGTGTGTTCTTCAGATGACCAAGGGTTCTTGTGTTCCGGGTGATGGTCAGCGGCATAATCATTTCTAGGGAAATAATATGCAGAAGTGATATTGTCAGAATCGTCCCTAGGTCCCTGAATATCCTCAGAATTTTCAATCTCAGATCCAGTCATTTCTTCATTCATTTTACTGTCCGAGCCACCATAGAATGCGATTAATCGGTCGGTGAATTTTTGAAATCTATCCTCTATTGAATTGAATCTCTTATTTATCCTCGAAATATCATCCTCAAAATTCGGTTCATGATCAATCATGGGAGCAGTCGGTGTGTGTTCGATAATTTCATCTTCCATTTTCTCGTTTGTACTGAGAGGAGAATTTTTTGGAATATCCGACATATGATCATTATTTTCTGAAAATTTCTCCTCAAAAATAATGGAAGGAGACTGCTCATATGGTCCAGGCATGTGTATTTGATCTGAGTGGAGTTCAATCCTTTGATCATACTTGGTCAGATTTTGATATTATGGAGTCAACATACATGGTTTATATGTTTTTAGGAGGTCAGTCCAGTCCTTTGTATGAGTATCATGTCTAACGATGGGCCTGTCATGGTCAATCCAATGTCGATGATCATTCAGTGCATGTGTTTCCATCTGGGTTTGGTTTCTCTGCCAGTTATGAGACTCAAAGGGATTTTGATTTTGAAATGTTTCATTGGCGAGAAACTGAGAATGATGCGGTTCCGTCCAAGATGGTAGGTGGTTATGTGTGGTTTGATGATTCGAATAGAAATTTAATGAGGAGGTTGAATTCATCCGTAGGTGAAAGTCTTCTGCGAATGTTGGAGGATTATTGAAAGAAGAGGAGTTGGTTGATTTGGGCCTTACCGAGATAAATTCATTTTCATAGTATAGCTCTGATGGGTGTTCGGTCATTTTTGAAAGGAATGGGGGGTTGGATCTGCGAGAGTTTTTGGACAAGAATTCCATTATCAAGAAAAGAGGAGAGATGATTGCACGGGATAGTCAAGAGAAATCAAATGTGCGGCTATTGATCTTCGATATCGGTTCACGCACACCAATGCAAACACAATTCAAACCCCGGGTTCACCAACTCAATTCAAAGTGAAGACCGTGAAGGTTCGGTCAATTATCTTGTCAATTTTAGAGTTTGGTGATAATACAATATATCAGAGCGGTTAAAGCGAGCTGTTAGGAACCTAATGCTCTCAGGAGACTGGCCTATCTCAAATTAGATCTTTCCCAGCCAGTATGAATTGCGGACCCTTTACCGGCTACCCGATCAACTCAATCTGTTAAGGATGTTACGGGCCGCTTTACCGGCTACCGAAGAGATCCTCACTGGAGAACAACTAACCCAAGATAGTTGTCTGAAAAGAGTCAGGGCGTGGCTTTATCTTAGTGTGCGGGTCGCTCTCTCGCTCAAGCAAACCAAACAATGACGGGGTTGCTCTCCCGAAAAAATTCTTGATTTTATGGGTTCTTAAGATCAACTTTATTTAGCAGTCCCAATTTTAATTAGGTGATCACTGAAGAATTTAGATGAGCACAAATACTCGTCTACCGTCCAGTCCCAATTTCCTTTAGAATTATGTGATAAAAAAGAGGGAGAAATTCGAGAAAAGACGATGCATGCGGAAAACTATGATGAATGCTCAGTTAGAAGACTTACAGTGAATCCTCGCAATCTTCATGTAGGATGCTAGACAGAATTGAAAAATTATTGTAAATGAATGCAAGCCGATGAAAACCGCATCTAAGCAGAAAATTCTATTAGCGGGGAAGAATTGAGTTAAATTTTGGCTAAGTTGAACGATCTAATGTGCGTCTCAATTAATGTGCAGTGTGGCTTAAGATCCTACGAACACAATCAAAAATATAAAAAATACTCTAAGAGCCGTATGTGCAGGTCTATCCTAATCGCCACTCAAGTCGGGCCCCACCCTCATCGGAGAGGGAAACAGGCCACGACACACCACAAAAGAGTTCAAAGTCTTTTTACACACGCGAGAGTCCAAACAGACACCGCTATAAATGAGCAGAAATTAAAATTTGCAGAAATTTAAAACCTAGACTCTACGCTCTCTGACGACTCGACTCGATCTTAAATTAATTGCGGCTTTTCGGATGTCGGTGAAGATGCGTCGGTTTCTTGAAAATCGCTCCACGTGCATCGGGTACCTCGCAAGAAAAATAAGAGAAGATGTAAGAGAGTGACTCAAAAAAAATAATTAAAAATAAAATAAAAGAAATAAATGCTGAAAATAAATGCAGGAAATAAAATGGGATTTACAGTGACAAATTCGGAAGAGGAATCAGCTGGTGATCCCTCATCAGGCCTGGAAAAGGTGGTCTACATAAGTGAAGTCTGTTCGGTAGCTCTAAAGCCATATCTTCGCAAGCATCCAAAATTCAATTCTCGTTGGACAACTCCCGTTCCAAACTACTACTCATCCAAGGCTGATGCTCCTGCCCTCTTCAAGTACACTGGAATTATTTCGTATGAGCTGACTGAGACCGGTGCTTCTGAGTATTCATCCGAGGACAAACCGATTGACCCCAAGAAGGAACGAATTCTGGGGAAACAACGGAAGAAACAAAAAGACCAGAATACTTGGAGTATGTCCACTTTCAAATACTATTCCTCTGAGGATAACTCTGATGATGGATATCTTTCATCTGACTCAAACACTTCATCTATTATCCATCATGATTTTTCTGAGGATGACACTGATCATAGTTGGGAATCATATGCCTCATCTCCGACTCATCATTACGATCTCCCACCGCAGGCTCACAAAAAGATCAGCCGAAAACCGCCTTAATCATCGGCTACCCACCCTCCCTCCCGACCACATCGGTCTCCTCGTACAGCTCCTTCCTCTACTTAGGCCAAGGCCTGGGACCGATGCCATCTGTACATACCATCATTCTCCTTTTCCTGATCACTTCACTTCCATCCTCCTTCCGTACTTAGGCTGTCCAGAGCCTAAGTATAGGGGGAACCAACATCCACCTGAATATACTCTCCTCATTCACATATCCCTACCACTTCATTTTTCTTTTCATTTTTTTCTTTTCTCTCTTCCTTACGCTTATCCCGAGCTATGTCTTCTTTCCGCTTCTTGTGCTCTGAGGACACAACACTCGCTAAGTATAGGGGGGTCTGTATATATACTTCGTATATATTTTACCCATATCTTGTACTTTCGCGTAAGTTTATATGTATTTACGGGGTGGGTAATCTTTGAAAAAAACAACAAAAAAAGAGGAAAAAACGTTTTTCTACTAACACTTACTTTGCCCAAAATTTTTTTTGAAAGAAAATGGCTTCTTATTTCATTTTTGCATAAAAAAAACAAAAAAATCCCTTGCATAAAAAATTGTGTCTGCATTTCACACACCTGCACTTCATCCAACATCACATGCATTTGCATCCGTGAAAAGTCATTGGGTTCTAAACCGAGTTGTGAGCAGAAATAGAAAATGGTCTGGACTTGACCTTAATCCACTTAATTTTCAGAGGAACTTCACCGAGAGATAGGATTTTAAGAGCTTCAGGTCTTTTGACTTAATTTATTAAGTTCCACGTGAAAATGTACAGCGTTTGACTCTTAGTGTCTAACATGGTCTCTTCATTCTGGGTAAAATTCTGGAATAGGGAATTAATTTGTACTCTCGCACTATGTACTTAGCTCAACTCAGACGGGATGTTGGAAGACTGTGTGAGTCTCTTTTCTGGTAGCGTGGAAATTAAAGACCGGAGTACGGGTTGAAATAAAGCTTCAGAAAAGGGATGGACGGCTGGGCACAATTTTTTCTAAGACCCAAAAAATGTACTGAACAAAAAGATTCTATATCCGTAGGGGCACAACAAGATCCAAGCAGAACCACCAAGAATTCCAAATACAAAGAAGCAGTCTACCAAATAAAAATCCGACCAAAAAAGTCCAAGCTTCAAGAAACCTGCAGATCTTGGTGGAGACTCGGCTATACTGGCCATCTTCACAAGGAGAGGTGACTACACTGGCCACCCTCCAGTTCTTTTCTCTTTCTTCTATCTTTTCCCTCATTTGATTGTGAACACAACGCGACAGACCTTAGAAGGAAATACTTGACTCCCCGAGGACAAGTTACTGGAGAAGAGAGGAGCACGGTAGTCCGGCATTCTGGATGGGAAGAGCTAAAACCCTTCACACACATGAGTCGGTTATTCAATATTCATAGGGTATACTTTGGGAAGAGGATTGATCTAAGATGACTTCTGAACCGAAACTGTGACAATGATGTGTAGAACTTGAGGGCTGTTGTTTTTAAAATTCTAAGTCTCATCGAAGTTCCGACACACTATTAATCCAAAGGTCGAGTTTAGCTTCGTTTTCACCTTCAGCTCTTGGTCTTGGTATGGAATCCAATCTCATTTCACCTCATGGCATTTCTTTTTGATGCTCAGGGACGGGCATGGTTTAAGTATAGGGGGATGATGAATCTCGGATTCATCACTCTAAATCTCATTAATTAAGCTCAGATCCCTCAAAAATCAACAGCATTTCTGCATCTATTCTGCATAATTAGCATTCATGCATGTTTTCATAAGAATTGTATTTTATCCATCATTTTTTGCACAAAATAAGAAGCCAAAAATCCAAGCCAGAAATGACCTGTAAATAGCCTAACTTCCCCTATTTTTAACTCCTCCATGCTAACTCCGAATGACACAAAATCACCTCCATTGTGTACACATCACTCACAAGAATAAATGAAAAATACAAAAAAATCACTAACCCTGATAAGTGGACCAAAAACCCAAACCCTAGTTTCAAGATTTTCGGACTAAAAGCCACATATCTTCTCCATCCAGTATCCGATTGGATCCTACTCACTTTTGAACTAATGCTCATTCAATTACCTTCAAAACTAGACCAAGTTCAAGTGAATCGGAGCTCATTTTCTTTACTAATAAAAATCCAAAAAAATTAGATTTAGATGTCTTTATTTATCTTTGATTTTTCTATATTTTCTGGATTTTTATCGGGTTTAAAAATGACAAAAAAATTAGAAAACCTAAAATTCAAGGTATTCTATGTACATGGGATACCCCAAAAATTCACTTTTTACATTTGATCGATTTTGGTTTTGATGTCTTCATAAAAGTTGTAGATTTCGTCGAGACGAGCATTTTTCGTGAAGGAACTTTTTCGATCCGAGGTCATTTGTTATTTCTTTTTTATTTTACAAAAGATTTTATTTTCGAATTTTGTGGTGCTGACACGTGGTGGCACTTGGTGCCGCCACGTGTCAGCGGTTTTTGGGGTTTTTATTACTCGTTTTTATATTATATATATATATATATATATATATTTAGGCTCACGCACGTGCGTCGCACGTTCCCCGCGCCATCCTTTCCCCTTTCACCCCTCGCCACGTGTCTGGATCGGGGCCGTCCGATCTCGGACGGCCCACCTTCATCGTCAACCTTCCGCGCCCCTTCCCCGTAACCTCCGCCGCCAATCTCGCGCGCCCCCCTCCGCAACTGTCGCCCCCGCTTTCGCCGCCAACGACTTCCTCCGAGAGCTCCGCCTCCGTCAACCTCGCAACCACCCTCCATCTCGCGCCTCACCCTCTCCCCTATTTAAAGAACCTCCGACCACCCCAGACGATCATCCGCCGATTGCTTGAAGATTCGACGGCGGTGACAGCGCCGTCGCCTTTGGCCGGCGAGATCCGAGGATCTCTGGTCCTAGATTGCAGCGCCTACCACCGGCCGTACTGCCCTCGCTCCGCCCCTCGGCGTCGAGCCAACGACGATCCTCCACCGCCTATGTCTTCTTCTCCGCCAACTCCGCCTGGGTCGATCCATCAAGCTCCACCGACAACGCCTATCTTCTTCGACCTTCTCCAGAGCTTCATCGCCGCCAACGCCACCGTCGACATCCAGGAGATCCTCCGACGCCCACCTCCATCGCTACGCATCTTCGACAACGCCTGGAGCTTCACCCTCACCAGCGCTCCACCAACGCCGACTATCGCCGACAGCAGCTTCGACGACACCGCAAGCGGCGGTGCACTACCCTCCGCCTAGACAAGCAGCTCCAGGCGCATCCGCTCCGGCCTCCCTCCGCCAACCACTAGGCGGTGCTCCTCAGCCAAGCATCGGCCCTCGACCGCCCCTCGCCGGCCTCGCTTCCACCGCGGAGTCCCGCTCCGTCAGTCCCTCTTCGCCGGCCGGGACCAGCCCGAGACCCCCCGCACGTGATCCGCACGTGCGTGGGGGGACGACATTAGCAATAAGTCATCGCCCAGCTCACGTGCTCCGCACGTGACCGTGGGTAAATTGTGCAGAAAGCCCCCGGGGATTCCCTATTTGCAGACAAGTCTAAGAAGCTCAGGGTCACGTGTGTGTCACGTGATTCGTGTGAATTTTGCAGAGAACACCCCATAGTCTCGGTATTTACACTTAGGTCCCCCTCTGAATTTTATTTATTTATTTAAATTGCATTTGTACCCCTCTGTTCCCCCGTAACTTTGGACCTCTTTATTACATTTTTTTTAATCCAAAAATTACATGATGTTTATCACTTCATTCTCAAAATTTTGGCTTATTGTGGGTATTTTTATGATCATCGGTTAATTAATAATTAATTGTTTGGTGGAAATTAGCATATTTTGCCCAATTTGCTCTCTAAAATTCATAGTTGATTAACCATTGCTCTAAAAATCCCCAAAAAATCACCCAATGTAGAGTTAATTGTGATTAACATTGTGCCCAAAAAGATTTGCATTTGCATGCATAAATTGCTCTGTAAAAATCATTTTGCATATTTTAGTATTTAATTTTTAATAGGTATTAAACCCTACATTTTCGAGGTCTAGGATTTTTCTGAGATCCGTCACCAAGTGATAGATCTTAGATAATTTTATTCTTGAAAATAAGTAGGTTTAATATTTATTATAATTAAATATTGAAAATCATTCTTTTGCATTTAAAAATTCATAAAAAAATTTATATTACATCCAAAAATTCCAAAAACATTACAGTACACTCATTTCATCATATCTTACATTGTGGCCAAGTTTCATATTTTTCGGACATCGTTTGATTAAAATTTACATTTTAGTCCCTAAAATAGGCCAATAGTGCATTTTGCATCCCTTATTGCATTGAAAAATTCCCAAAATAAACGGCATCGAAAACCGAACACGAAATTGGATAGACATAATTCTAGGTCGTTCCTTTGCCTCGTTGTGATCGACCTTGGGACTTGCCCAAGTAAAATAAACATAAAAACCACTTGATTGAAATTTAATAAAATTTGTGGTTATTTCTTGACCGTTTCCGATCGCCGCCTACAACGAACGACACATTTTTACTTTCACACACGAAGATAAAAACAACTCCTTAACATCGCGGATTCCGGACTCGTCACTGCCCTTGATCCCGAATATGAGGCAGCACGGTCTCAAATTTTGGCAGATTCTACTATTCCTCCCATGGAGGAAGCTTTTCATAGATTGAGCCGGATCACTGTTCCATCTACAGCTGCGAATCAGAATGCTTCAGCCATGGCTGCCAACAGGGGCCGTGTATTTCATCATCAGACCCGTGGTCGTGGTAGAGGAGGCCGTACTCGGCCGACATGTACCTACTGCCATCGCGTCGGACACAATGAAGACACATGCTACTCTAAGCATGGATTTCCTGCATCTGCACGAGTCGCCGAGCAGATAGAGCCTCCATCTGCTGCCTGTTTGGATCAGCGGTTCGATGATCTAGTTGCCCGTCTAAGAGGCATTATTCCTCCATCTGGCCCAGCACCCACTACTGATAATCAATCTGATGCTGCTGCATTTGCTTCTGCGTCTACCAGTGCATCAGGTAGCACACTTGCATTTACTAGTAATAGATCAGATACTTTACCTTGGATTATGGACTCGGGAGCCACACATCATCTATGTGGCGATCAGAGTTCACTTACAGGATACACTCAGATCCCTCCAGGCCGAACAGTGGTCATTGCCAATGGTACACATTCCCCAATTACTGGTCAGGGGGAGATTAGGCTGATATCTTCTATACAGCTCAAGAATGTGTTACATGCACCTGATTTTTCAATGAATTTATTATCAATTAGTCAGATTACAAAGAATTTACAATGTCGGGCAATTTTTGATCCATCTTCTCTTGTTTTTCAGGACATCATTACGGGCAACGTGATTGGTCGTGGCTATGAGCAAGGAGGCCTTTATCGCCTCAATCAAACTTCCTTTGCTGGAACCTCATCCCTACCTACTGGACCCGTATCTCCTCTGCTATGGCATCTGCGCTTTGGACATCTACCGCTTCAGAAGTTGCGTCGTGTGTTACCCCAGGGTCTGCCTCACACATCCATCCAATGTGAGGCTTGTCAGTTGGGAAAGCATCATCGGTCTACCTTTCCCAATCGTCAGTGTCGGAGTAGTACCTCCAAGTTTAAGTTATTTCATATTGATATCTGGGGTCCGAGTCGTACTCCTGATCATCAGGGACACAGATTTTATATAGTTATTGTGGATGACTTCTCTCGTGTGTCATGGGTATTTTTGTTGAGAAATAAATCTGAAGCAGGAAATATTATTATCCATTTTCTTAATGAGATTCGTAATGTTTTCTCCACATCTGTTAAAATTGTAAGAAGTGATAGTGCCCTGGAATTGTGTACTCATGTCCTAGCCAATTACTACTCATCCCAAGGGATTATCCACCAGACATCTTGTGCCTATACCTCCCAATAAAATGGGATCGCTGAAAGGAAACATTGCCACCTACTAGATGTCACCAGGTCACTTCTTATACAGAGTCATGCTCCTTACTCTTACTGGGGTGACGCGGTTCTCACAGCATGCTACCTAATTAATCGTATGCCATCCTCTGTTCTAGGTGAACAGATTCCTTTCTCCCTTATCTTTCCTGGTAAAGATCTGTTTTCCCTTACTCCTCGTGTGTTTGGATCGATTGCCTTTGTCCACCAGTTGTCTCCCGGTATTGACAAGCTCTCTCCTAGGGTTGTCAAGTGTGTGTTTGTTGGGTACTCTAGAACTCAGAAGGGGTACAAGTGCTATGATCCATTGCGCAGGTGGTATCTTGTTAGTGCAGATGTTACATTTTTTGAATCCGTAATGTATTTTTCATCCTCAGGTGATCACTTGCTACCTCTAGCTACTACCGATGCCATCTATGTGACACCACCACCAGCTCCTTTACCATCATCTGCACCTCCTATTACTATACATGTTTCACTACTACCATTTCATTATACCCGCAGGTCTACTACAGCTCATGGTCATGACTCATCACCTAGCTCGCCTAAGGTATGTTCTGAAGATATTACTCTTGATGGATCTAATAATGTTTTTGAGTAGGATGTGTTACAGAGGACAGATGAGGACACAACTGATTTAGATGTTCCTATTGCAATACACAAATCGAAGCGGAGCTGCGCCTCATATCATTTAGCAGCTTCTGTGTCATTTGAATGACTATATGGGGACTTCAGGAACTTTGTGGTCGCTTTGTCAGCTGTGGATATTCCACGGAATTACCAAGACGCTCTGAAGGATAGCAGATGACGTCTAGCAATGGAGGAAGAAATG
The DNA here is from genome assembly GCA_037367405.1 of Ottelia alismoides. NCBI lineage: Eukaryota > Viridiplantae > Streptophyta > Magnoliopsida > Alismatales > Hydrocharitaceae > Ottelia > Ottelia alismoides. The sequence continues at coordinate 705,174 of JAZKJV010002687.1, forward strand.
GCAGCACTTCAATCTAGAGGAACTTGGAGCCTGGTCCCTATACCTGCAGATGTGTCCCCAGTAAGCTGCAAGTGGGTATTTACAGTCAAGCAGAATGCAGATGGTAGTATTGACGGATACAAGGCTCGCCTTGTTGCTCGTGGCTTTACACAGACATACGGGGTGGACTATCTTGATACATTCTCGCCAGTAGCCCGTCATTCTACTCTACGGATCTTGCTGTCAGTTGCGGTTACTCGTGAATGGCCGCTATATCAGTTGGATGTGAAGAATGCATTCTTATATGGTTACTTACAGGAGGAAGTCTACATGCAATAGCCACCCGGTTTTGCTGTTGAGGGGGAGTGTTCCAAGGTGTGCAGACTTCATAAGGCTATCTATGGCCTTAAGCAGAGCCCCAGAGCATGGTTTCTGAAGCTCTCAGACCTCTTTGAAAAACAGGGATACAAACGCTCTAATGCTGATCATTCCTTGTTTGTACAAAAGACTTCAAGAGGTATTATTGCAATCATGGTTTATGTAGATGACATCTTGATTACATGAGATGATGCACAAGGAATAAAGAAGGCGAAAGAAATGCTGGGTAGCGAATTTGTTACCAAGGACCTTGGAGTCCTTAGATACTTTCTGGGGCTGGAGTTTGCCAGAAATCCGTATGGGTTAGTAATGTCGCAGAGAAAATATGTTACGGACCTGTTGAGTGAAACAAGAATGCTCGGTTGCCGGCTTGCTACAACACCAATGGACCCCAGTATGAAGCTATATGATGATGATACAGAGGAGGTGGATAGGAGAAGATACAGAGAACTGGTGGGCAAATTGTTGTATGTCACTATTACTAGGCCCGATATATCCTTTGCTGTGAGTCGTGTGAGCCAGTTCATGGAGCAACCACGTCAGGTTCACATGGATGCCATACATATGATACTCAGGTACCTCAAATCATCTCCAGGTGCGGGTTTGCTATTTGAGAAAGGCAAGGTGATCTCTATCTCAGCATGTGCAGATGCAGATTATGCAGGGTGTCCCAAGGACAGGAAGTCCACCTCTGGGTTTGCGGTTTACGTTGGAGATTCTCTAATCTCATGGAGGAGCAAGAGCAAGAAACAAACTGTGGTAGCCAGGTCTAGTGCTGAATCTGAATATAGGGCTATGACTCAGGTTAGCACGGAAATGATGTGGGTGAAGGCTGTGCTTACAGATTTATGTACAGAGGTCCCACTTCCTATGACCTTAGAATATGACAATCAGGCGGCCTTGTTCATTGCAAACAATCCAGCGTTCCATGAGCGAACCAAGCACATTGAAGTTGACTGTCACTTCATACGTGACATGATTCAGAAGGGATTCATTGCTACATCCCATGTCAGTTCAGAGAATCAAACTGCAGATATATTCACCAAGGCATTACTACGAGGCCCATTTCAGAAGTGTGCGTCCAAGCTGAGCATGATTGATATCTATGCTCCATCTTGAGGGGGAGTGTAAACATATATTAGTTACTTTTGTACTTCTCTGTTATTTTCTTTTCTGCCGTATGCTATATCCAATTTACCCATAGGCTACTCTCCTATATAAGAGAGCATAGGGCTGATGGAATAAACATCTTCTTCTCTTTTCCCAACAATAGTCGATACCGATATTTAAACCCTTGACCATGCCTCACATAGATCTCCCTACGACCCAAGGCAAACATATAGATCTGAGTTTGAAATATTCAAACATATTCAAAGTGATAAAAACATGAGATGATGATATACATATGTGACATCTAGGAAGAAGTTTTCATGGCCAATTATGCTGTTATGACTAAAAGAAAATTAAAATATTATTTATTTGAATCAAAATTTAGTATTATGTAGCAAAAAAATGGCGAAGCCTTCTCTCACTACAAGTAGGATCAGCTACATGGATTCTTGCTCAAATCCATGTTGAAAGATTCGACTATTGTACAATGGTTCAAACATAAATTTTGGAGGAAAGTGATCCAACATCAATGTTTACTTATAAAGTACATACAATTTGAGAGAGCAAAAGTTATCAAAGGGTCCAAATTTTGACAGAACTTTTGTGATATCTAATTTATTTAGTAGGGAACCATTGTTTAAAGGGATTGTTGGATGAATATGAATCCAATAGTTGTGATTTTTGTTGCATGCTCCCCATTCCCTCTCTACATGTATGTTTGTTGGTGCCTATGCATGTATGTATGTGTCTATATATAATATAATATCAACAGATTAATGGTTCGTATCGGATTTTGATAGTGATACGATGTAATCCATAGTTTAATGGATTTTAAAAAAATCTATCTGATTCGATCTGGTATAAAGATAAAACCAATTCGATCCAATCCAATAGCAACTGATTGGATCAGATTACGGATTTTATCCGACCTGTTTGCATCCCTACACACAACAACACTCTTGATGGAACACAACCCCATTATGAGAAAGCAAAATCATCTAAGAAATTACAAGAGGTGTCTAAAGCAACCATCATGCGATGAAAAGCAAGCTAAAATGGTAGGAGTCCAGAACTCATCTTCATTGACATGCCACAACCAAGGCAAGTCTGCCCAGGTCCATACATAAATAGAGGATGGGCAAGGAAAAAATAGATGGACCCCATCTTCTTCACAAAGTTTGCAACATGGACATATAGAGTCATCTAAATGTGCCCACCTAACTCTGAGTGCATGACTGGTCAACCTGCCCTTCTTCATCCTCCGAAGGAATATCTTCATCCATGGAGGAATTGGACATCGCCAGATAAGCCTATATGGATCCATGTGAGCCCTCACATCTTGTCCAAGGTACGTTGTAAGATATTTGTAGGCCTACATAGAGTTTCACATCAGCCCATAATCATCCATCCCTTGCAGCGGAAGGATTGCTCGCCTCTCACAGGCCATTCATCAAATTTATGAAGTCCTACACCCGCTGCTTCGAGAATCCCTCTTGGAAGGGCACCACGTGCTTGCAACATGAGTCATTTGGTCGCTAGAAAGGGGAGAACAATCTCGGGTATCGGTCTGCTAGACGTCCTTAGCCTATCCAATCATCCCACCAAATCAGGAAAAAGGTGCCATCACCTAAACTAGGTTTCATCATTCACCTTATCTTGAATAGCATCTCGCAAGTCCCCCTCCAAAACATCGAGGGATGGAAAAATGCATTCTGATTAGCCTCCAAGTTCATACCGATATCGTATAACCCACACAGTAGCTTGGCCAACAGATCTTCCCGAAGCCCCCAAATCCGAATGATCCACTTCATAAGAAGAGCCCGATTCAATTCTTTCAGCCTTCTGATTCCAAGATTATACCCACTTCAATGGTATGGTGATAGTGTAGTGTGCCTATCACCCAAAATATCAGGGTTAAGGAGGGATGCGAGGGTTGCCTTAGGTAACTGACATCCGATGTAAGAATATTCGGATCGATCATTGTCAATTGCAAAGATCACTAATCATTGTTTTCATTGCATGATTGTTGGGAGAGAGAATGAATAGGAAAGAGCACGATTCCGAGGGGTGGATGACAGTGTTCACTAAATCGGCCGCACGGGCCGCATATGCCCGTGCGGCGTGCAGACCGCACCGATTACTTGAATCAGTGCATTATGCACCCTCCCCGCATATGCGGCCCGCATATGCCCCGCATACTGCTCCAGCAGCTCCAACTTTTCAATCTTCTCATTCAGGTCCTTAATTTTGTAACTTTGCCTCTTCATTCAATTGTTAGAATATGACGTATTTCTATACAATTGCAATGCATTATACCATTATATATATGCAATGTTTTATGTTTTTCTCATGTATTATTTTCACGAGTATATGCAATGTATCGTCGAATATTTTTTAGATATGCCGATTGAGGTTTTGCTCATGTAGTGCATGTATGTGTATTGAAGTTTTGTTATTACGAATCATATAATGTAAAGTTTTTATGGTAAATGTTCTTTTTGTGATTAAATATGAGGCAATTAAAAGTATAGATGCACACCCATCTAACATGAACCGTTTTTCTTAGATTTTCTTTAACTCCACTTAGATACATAACTTCAGTGGTAATGTTATTCATAGATATTTTTATTTTTAAATTAAAAATTAGAAAACCGCTTAGAACCGCATATACCCCCGCATATGCTCCTGCATACCGCTTAGTCAGTATTCGGTGACCAGTCCGAATGCATATGCATACCGCTTTCCTGAACCTTGGTGGATGAAGATTGGGGGGGGGGCGAAACCGGCAAGCTCGAGGCTCACCATTAGATGCTGCGAGGCAAAGGCACACAAGGTCGACACGATTCTGGGGGAAATGCCTCCGGTGCAGGGGATATGGCCATCGGGCTGCGGAGTACCGTGATTTGGGAAGAATAGTCATCGGAGTTCTCATTGACGGAGGGTCGTGCACGTGATTTCCAGAAGTCTTGCACCACAACAATCGTCGCAGGGTCTGCTCGGGTTTTGGTTGGGGTTTGTAGAAGAGAAAGGAGCTGCTTGGCTGACGCGATGGGGTCATCAGTGACGCGATGGGATGCAGCTTTGGGGGAGATGTTGTGAAACTCGATGGGTCATTGATGTGCGCGCGTGACCTGACGGTAGAGGAGGCTCGGACGCTCCTAATGGGTTCATTGGAGAAACCCCCTGGTAAGGGATGGGGTGTCAGACCCTCATCAGAAGGGAAAGAGGTTCTCGATCAGAGGCCTCCCTTTGGTAGGGCGGAGCCTGGAAGCGATATGCATAATGCTTGCACCGGTGATCAACCTCACGAGCATCCTTACGGACAATCTTCATCTAGGACAACCGCTATAGGCAGTGGCGAGGGTGTCGGTTATCGATCGTCTGCGGTCCTTGTGTCCCGAGGCGAGGTTCTCAGGATGGCCTCTACTCCTGGAGGTTCGGGAGGAGAGTCCAACGACCGAAGTTTTGGGGGGAGATCGGAGATGGGCGGGGATCCATTAAAGGAAAAAGAGGGCGAGACTTCGGGTGCAAGAAACAACACAAAGTCCAAAGGCGAGTGGGACTGCTTTTAGTGTTAGGGCATCCTATGTGGAGGCTCTAGTCGTGTTTGCAGTTTCGATTGGGGGGCGAGATGTCTTACTGGACCATAGGGAGTGCGGATCCGGATTTGTGGAGCCAATGGGTCCACAGACGGAGGAAGCATTTAAATGGGGTCTTCGATCGAAAACCCGATTGTGGTTCTGACTGATTCGGGAGACACATATGAGAGCTAAATTGTTGGGAATGTTCCAGGAAAAAGACAAAAGCGGTATAGAAACATAAAGCAAAAGTCTGCGAGCAAAAAGAAATCAAGAGAAGATGGGGATGGTCATTAAGCTGTGCAAGAGGAAGTTGAGTGAGAAGGAAGCTCTCAAATAAGAAGGTAATATCTAATGTTTCAAGGTGTAGGTGGGTCATGAGATGATGTAGTTGGGTTGAGATGTGTGGTATGATCCAAGGTTGTTTGTCTATGATTGGGCTTAATTGTATGGTGCTTGATTAGGGCCTTCGTTGCAGCGGTATTGGTAGTAGGGATGATCAATGTTGAGAGTTTTAGTGGGGTTTTTGTGTTGCGTGGTTGTAGAAGGGGTCAATCTTCGTTCTTAGACTCTCCTCGAGTCTTGTCCGGAATGTTCCTTCTTAACCTTTTAAGAAAACTTCTGGTGTGGACACCTTCACATGTTTCCCCCTTTTTTGACTAAAAAAAGGCCTACGCTATTAAATATTCTACTGATAAAAAATGATTCAAGGTTTGTCTAATGTCTAAAGGATATAATTAGAATTACATAACCCATTATTATGAGACCTTTGTTCCTATGATTAAGATGAATACCCCAAGAGTCATTATTTACTTACCTGTTCATTTTTCCTGGAAAATGTACATGTCAAATTTGAAAAATATGCATTCTTGAATGAGATCGCAAAGAGATGATGAGTTGCTCCTGAGAATAAAAAAACGAAATGTGTTGCAGGTTAAAAAAAGATTTGCATGTGCTGAAGCAATCTCTAGAACTTGGATTGAATGACTTGACTCATTGTTGTTGTAGTTAGATAGGGCTACACTCAAGTGTATCGATATAATCAAGGTTTGTAAAAACGGAAGGTGGAACGAGGCGTTTTCTCTGAAGGTGAGGTGGGGCATATCCTTGAGGTGGTCGAGGTGTAGGCCTCAGTTTGTATAGAAAAATAATTACAAAAAGTATAATAAATATATTTATTGTTGAAATAATCTAATAGACGTATAATATGTAACATTGTAATATATGATGAAATTATGAAGACAAGAACGTGAAAAAAAGGACATGTCAATTCCATAAACCTTCTACTAAATTTTTACCCAATCAAAAAGGAAATCATTGGCTAATAACTATCACAAAAGTATTTATCAAAGAGGGAGTCATTTGTTATAGCTGTCAATAAATATATCCGATATGTTGATATGATTTGAATCCTAACTGTATGTTCTGTTGAACCCAGTTGAAGAATGGTCTGATGTCCCCTTGTGCCACCATATCCTACCCGTACGGGGATCTTGCTTCCCGATCAATGAGCCTAGGGGTGGTGCAAGTAGCCCCCCCTGCGGGGTTGCAGGGGGCAACGCCCCCATCTCGAAAATTTTTCTTATATGGGCATTCGTATTCCCATGCATCCGAGATTTGCATATTTTTATATGTTTAAGGGTGTAATTAAGAGTTCACTAAAATATTTTCTCGAAAAAAGAGTTCACTGAAATAATTGAACATTTTAATGGTAGATATGAATATGAAAGAGGTCAAATTTAAGCATCCATCTTGCATAAATATATCCTTAACAAGTAGGCCTTTATAAACATCTGAAACTACCAATAAGACTAATTATTGTCTTAATAGTGCTCGGTAAATCCTTATAGCCTCGGGTATTGTCTTGCCCTGCCTCAACCGCCTCAGGCTCTCTGAGGTGCTCGCCTCGAGGCTCTTTGGCTCCGTCCCATTTCACCTTGAGCGTCGTTACACCTCGAGGCACGTTTTTTTCAAACCATGGATCATATAGTACTCTATAATAAAAAAGAGAGGTGAGAAAGATATATTCTTTTGTTCGGCATTGATAACATAATTCTTACATGTAATGATGAAGAAGAACCATCTAACATAAAGAATATTCTTGCAACAATAGGCAAGTTGAAGTAGCTTCTTGGTTAGGAGATGCCTCTATGCCAAATGGTGTCTCTACCAAATGGTGTCCCGTTGGGGGGCGTCGGCAGTTGTTTTAATGAAGGTCCTCTCATGGAATGTGAGGGGGCTGGGGGAGGCTGATAAGAGAAGGGCGTTGGGTTCCAGATTAACGGAATGGGGGTGTGATATTGTTCTAATTCAGGAATCGAAGCTAAGGGGGTTTGATGCTGCTCTTTGGCGTTCCTTTGGTGCGGGTGCTATGGATGACTTTAGAGCGTTGGATGCGGACGGGATGGCGGGGGGTTTGTTTATTGCATGGAGATCTGCGGCGTTTACTTTCAGTTCTTGCCTCCTGGGAAGACTTATGATTTCAGTTGTGCTGGTGAGGGGGTCGTCTGACTCGCCGATCGCCTTCTCTTGCGTCTACGGCCCCTTTGTCGTATTAAGAGGCGCGAGCTTTGGGATGACTTGCGTGCTGCGGGCTGTGCTTTTGAGGGTCTTCCTTGGATCATTGGGGGAGATTTCAACGTTACGCTCCACTCCTCGGATCGTCCCCGATCGAGGGGTGGTCGCGGCCCGGGGTCCCACTTTTTTGCGGAGGTTGTGGACTCTTTGGCTTTAGAGAATTTGGTGGCAGCAGATATTATTTACACATGGAGGAGCAATAGTTCCCATTCTAGGCTTGATCGCTTTTTGGCATCTGGGAGGATGATGGGGATGTTCCCTTGTTGCACGGTTTCCTCTAGGCCCAGGTCTTTTCCGGACCATTCGCCGATTCTTTGGGACTCTGGCGAGGCCGCTTTGGTGTGCTGCCTCTTTAGATACGAGAGGTACTGGATTCAGGAGGCGAGTTTCAAGGATATTGTGGCGGAGCATTGGGCTCAGTCGTGCTTTGTGGGTTTTGCAGCTTCCAGACTGAGTCAGAAGCTTGTGTCGCTGCGGAAGAGGTTGGCTCTGTTCAAGAGGGACTCCAGGTCGGCGAGAGTGGCGATCGGGGCTGAGGCGGAGGACATTATTGCGAAGCTCGATGTGTTGGAGAACGAAAGGGAGCTGTCGCTTGATGAGCTTCGTGAGCGGTCTAGGGCGCATCAACGTGTTGCGGAGGAGGATAAAAAGCGGTCTACTGAATGGCGGCAGCGATCGAGATTGAAGTGGCTCAGAGAAGGTGATGCTAACACGGCTTTCTTTCACCGTGTGGCTAGTGGTAGGAGGCGTAACAATGTGATGCGTTCTATCTCCATTGGTGGGTCGCGGTTTGTTGGGGACAGTGAGATGGGGCGTGCAATCGTTGAGCATTTCAGGTGTTTCATGGCGGGGCGCTCCCGGAGGACCTGGAGGTGGCTGGGGCTTGGGGCTCCGACTGTCTCGGAGGCGGACTGCGCGATGCTGACTAGGTCGATTTCCGTGGAGGAGACTAAAGCTGCCGTGTGGGAATTAAATGACGAGGGGTCCCCGGGGCCTGACGGTTTCTCCGTTGCATTCTATCGTGATTTCTGGGAGGTGGTGGGCGAGGATGTTTTTGAGGTGGTTACCGAGTTCTGCAATGGGAATGCGGGATTTGATCGGATTAACAGGGCCATTTTGTTGCTGATTTCTAAGGTGCCCGCGGCGGAGGATATTGGGGACTTCTGTCCCATCTCACTGTCTAACGCCATTTACTTGATCGTGGCCAAGGTGTTAGCCCGGAGGCTTGCTCAGGTGCTTGATTCGATTGTTTCTCCGATCTAGGCCGCTTTTATTCGGGGCAGACAAATCTCTGATTGTATCGCGGTGGCTTCTGAGTTGGTGGCCGATTGGAGGAACTCGGGAAGGCAAGGGGTGCTTTGGAAGATTGATTTTGCCAAAGCGTATGATAGCCTGGACTGGAGCTTCTTATGGTCGGTTCTCAAAAGGCGGGGTTTCCCTGAGCTTTGGATTTCATGGATGCGGCGTTGTGTGACCATAGTGTCCTTCTCTGTGTTGGTTAATGGCGGTTTGGAGGGGGGATTCTTCCAGCCTAGAATGGGGCTGCGACAGGGGTGCCCCCTGGCCCCGCTTCTGTTTGTCATGGTTGCAGACGTCCTGGCTAGTATGACTGATCGGATCGTTGCTGTTGGGCTCTCAAGAGGCTATTCTAAGGGAAACCTCTCCGTGCCATTGATTCAATTTGCTGATGACACCATCTGCTTCATTGAGGGAGGTGTTGATGAGGTTGTTGGCATGGCGATGACCCTTGACTTATTTAGTGAAATGTCGGGGCTGTTTATGAATGGGACCAAGTCTAAGGTTATTCCTTCCGGAATGACAGAGGACAGGGCGCTTGAGTGCTGTCGGATTCTGGGGTCTACTCCGGGCGAGCTTCCGATTGGATACCTTGGTCTTCCATTGGTGGTTGGTAGGGTAAGGGCTAGGGATTGGTTTCCGGTTGTTGAGAGGGTGGAGGCACGCCTGGCTGGGTGGCGTGCGGCGCTCCTTTCCAAGAGGGGACGGCTTGTTATTCTCAAGTCGGTGATCTCCCCTATCCCGGTTTACTTCTTGTCGAATCGTCGGCTGTCGGTTGGGATTCGTAGGAGGCTTGATACTTGTATGCGTAGATTTCTGTGGGGAAAGAATGGTGGCTCGGGGGGAGGGATTCACCTGGCGTGGGATGAGGGGAGCTGGGGGAAGCTGGAAGGGGGTTTGGGAGTAAGGCGTTTGGAGTTTGTTAATGACGCTTTCTTTCTCAAGTGGGTGAGTAGGGTGTGGGGCCAGGGTGGAAATTTCTTTGTTGAAGTGTTGCGGGAGATCCATGGGGCGGGAAGGGCGGGGGATGAGTGGGTGGGGTTGAGTGGTGCTCGAACGCCTTTTTGGCGTGGTGTGGAGGAGGTCTTCGTGAGGCATCGGGCGAGGTTTAAGCCGGTGCCAGGGAATGGTGAGTCATTCTTATTCTGGAAGGATAGTTGGTTGGGAGGGGATCCTTTGAGTGCTCGCTTCCCGAGATTGTTTGCGCTGGCAGCTGGGAGAATGGGTGTTGGTGCCCGCGCTTCGGGGCGAATTTTTCCGATCAAAGGCTTGCTGACTTTCTTTCCCTTCTTGAAGTCCTCGGTGTTGCTGATGACCCTTCCGTGGGGCGGGACCATTGGGCCTGGAGGGACGGTTTATTCTCGTCGCGCAAGGCCTATGGGGCGTTGGCTCTTCCTCCGCCGGTGCGTTCGGACTTTTTGGTGCGGGACTGCTGCTTTTTCTGGGGGCTAAGATTACCTTTGCGCATTGGCTTCTTCTTATGGCTCTTCCGCAGGAGGAGGCTTTTGACGAAGGACCGCTGCTCTAGGTTCTTGGCGAATGTCTCCGATCTCTGTGTGCTGTGCGACTTGGAGGTGGAAACTCTTGAGCACCTTTTCTTTGAATGCCCCACGGTAAGGGGGGTGTGGGAGGATCCGATTGTGGATTGGGTGGGGGTGGTTGACCTGGAGGCCTTCTGTGATTCGCTTTTGCTTAACAGGAATAGAGCGAGAAGAGACCTTTTGATTCCGGTGGCGAGGCTGTGGGCGATCTGGCTTAGTCGGAATGAGGCCATTTTCTCAGACCAGCGCTTCTACAAAGAGAACGTGCTTATTCGAAGTGAGAGGTTGGTGGAGGACTGGAGTGGCGTCTAGTTCTCGTTTTCCCTCTGATGTGGTGGAGGTTGTGTTGCCTCTTTGTATAGCTTTTGTTTGTTGTAAAACCTTCTCTCCTTTCTTTTTTTTAATATATTGGGGTGAACACCGTTGAGTGTCTCCCCCTTTTTTCGGGCTTCAAAAAAAATGGTGTCTCTGCCTCAACTGAAATACTCTTAAATTGTTTAAAGGATTATGTCATACTAGGATGTAAACCAATCACAAATCCCTAGGAGGTACATCAAAAGTGAGTAAGAAAGATGAAATTCTTGATAATGCATGAAATGAAGATATTTAGATTAGTTGGAAAATTGATTTATCTCACCCTTATCAAACCTAATATTAGATATATTATGAATATTGAAAGTCAGTTCATGCACACTCCTACAATTTTACATGCTAATATCATTACGAGAAGCTTGTGCTATATAAAAAAATCAACTTGAAAAGCTCTTATATTCAAGAAAAAAATTGATGTGATATTTGAAGGCTATATTGATGCAGATTGCGAAGTTTAAGACAGTGACATAAGTTCTACCTCATGTTATGTTATGTACGTGTGGAAACTTAGATATTGAGAAATAAGAAAGAAAATGTGGTATCTAGATTTATTATTGAAATTGAATATCAAACCTTTGCAATTGGTGTGCGTGCTAGTTTGGGCATTGTGACTAGCTAGCATTGTCTTTGGGGTGGGAGATTTTTATTTTGAAAATGTACTCGGGCATGCCAAATCCCTCTGTGAAACTTGGTGTTTGTAATTACCTTACTATTTTTTAATATATTCTCGGATAGGCCTCTAAAGGAGGTCCATCCCATCTTTTCTCAATTTTTTTGGATGAATTAATTGCTAAAGTTAATGCCGATGAAATTTTATGACTACAAAGTTGCGATCAACCTAACCAACAGTTCCGGTATGTATGATAGGACAAAGCATGCGGAGCTTGACATGCATTTTATTCCTGAGAAGATTGATACACGAGAGTTGTGATTTCTATGTATGAATTTAGGTAATCAAGTTGCTGATCTCTTCACAAAGGAGTTGCATATGATGCAATATGAATGGAATGTAGGCAAGAATATGGTGTATATTATCCCCGACTTGAGGGGAAGTGTTCAGTTGTTTTATTATCATAAGTGGGTCAATGGATATTTGGATTAGAGAGTGCGTACTTTTATTATTATGTGGGTAAATAGAACTTTGGATGAGGGATCATTTATCAACCTCTTTGTATATTGTACTCATGCCCCTCTTTTTATTACATGCTAGTGAAGAGTGTCCCATCTCTTTCGACGGAGATTAGATTTTGTGTATGCCCCAGTGGTTTTATCCTTTGGTTGAGGATTTTCCACGCAAATCCACTCATGTGGTACATGCCTCCTCTTCCTTCGTTATAACAATTACTAACATTTTAATTGGACTTTGGATATTTATTTCGTGAGGTAGTTTTTTCTTCCAAAATGGGGTTTCTAGATTTAGATGGTGATAGGAAAGTTGAAATGGGATGTGGATTTCATTCTTTTTTCTTTTGAGTTTAATAAATGAGTTAAACTTTATGTTTTTTTGCGGCTTTCTTTCCTAGTTTTGGACTTGGGTTTTGCGTCAATGGAGTCATTTTGGTTGTATATGAAGAGGATTTTCGCTGCAGTTAGGGTAATCCGGTTATAAATCTTTTTGTGTCACACTGCTAAGTGCTAATACTGCAGAATGAACTCATGCTGTGTGAATTATTTGTGAATGAGGTGGTACCTTCTCTATGGATACATGTACGCGTCAGATCATCGTGCAATCTGACATCAGTTGTTTAGAAAAATGCACTGAATGAAGGATTTGATATACCAATGAAAATGTTTCATGTGGAGATTGTTACATGTGAAGAATGAACCTTTAAACTGCCACCTAGCTTTTCATGTTGGTCATGATGTCTCCTGTTTTGCAGTAGTATTTTTGTCGACCATCTGTGTCACCAACTTTACACTTTTGACCATTTACAATTGTTTGATATTTTTATGCGTGGTGACTATTTAGGTACTACCACGCTTTGTTAAAAACTATGATATGTAACGCAAGTATTTGATTATCGTCTGATTGTAGGATAGAACCATGTGATAGGTGATGTATGCTCAGGGGATAAAAGCTGTTCAAATTGAAAGTTATGATAACGTGTTTCGATTTCTTGTCATATTAGGGATAGAAACATGTGGTTAGGATATCTCTGGATGCGGGTTTTAAGTTTGCCATTTTATTTTTACCAAGCGGAGCCGAGCCTTTTTATTCTCTCTAGTACTCATGATATGTTTTTACTTTTATGATTAATATTTTTCCCATTCTTTTTTGGACAGGAGCAATGTCGCAACGGAGGATATAAGCAAGCTTTTTGTGAGCAGAAGGCCACCTGTATAGCTTGTAAGCATCTGCCTTGTAATGTATCTGTCCATCTTTAGGTTGCACTATTCACCTGCATAAGTGTGCCTTGAGTTTACTAACCAATGAATTCCAGCAACTATTTAATTTGTACTCATTGTTAGTTTGACCTTGGTTTAGATTGGCACCATAGCGTGGTGTTCTTCAGTAAGAAGCATGGTTTCATTATACACAGTCCCACTTATTCTTTGCCTTTAGTCAGTACTAAATTAGAATATCTTTTTCCAACCTTTTTGGATGGTGGACATTAAAATTGTATCTTCACCTCTGAAGGTGATGACAATGCAAGAGAGCTTTATAAAGATGTGATCAATTTTTAAGATTCCTTGGAGGAAAATTTGCCTAGGCGGTGCTTGTGGAAACTTATTCCACGTGCCCCCCAGGCAAATTTATAATCTGATAAATACCGCAAGGAAGCCGTCACTTGAACCCACAGTTTTCTGTTGGGTTTGTTTACACGGGACTTCTTTGCGTGGAAGATGCATCTTCAAGAGGCCTCTTCAAGAGGCGGCTTCCATATGATTTTTTCCCATGTAAACAAACCCCAAAGGAAGGCATGGGTTGAGGTGACGGCTTCCTTGGGGTACTTAACAAATTATAAGTTCACCTGGGGGTCATGTGGAATAAGTTTCCACGAGCACCGCCCAGGCGAATTTTCCTCAGCTTCCTTGTCAAAAGATATGTCTGCTTAATGTCTCGAAAATATGGTCCAACCTGGACAGTACTTCCTTACAATACTACCAGCATCCAAAATCCTTCCCACCTTAGTTGGGCTTGCTATTTGGATTCTTTGCTTTGAAACAGATTTGATTTGAGTGATTTCCTATGCTTAGATCCAAAAATGTCATAAGAAGAATCTCCTTCCAGCATTTATTTAGTCTTGCCCCTTGTACGAGTAATCTTTTTCTAGCAGATTCCATTTTCGAGTCTGAGGACTTAGGCAAGCTTATGTTATTTTATCTTCTATTAGTGCTACACCAACATTTCTTCTGATTCACTTATCGTGAATATAGGGCGTCTCTATATGGCTACACATCTGTGGAGGCATCTCCATCTTGACTACAGACATTCTCTGCATTACATATGTTTATAGTTAGCTATTGAATACTCATATATAGTCATAAACATCGCACTCTCATCGTAGCTTATTTGTATTTACTTTGACTTTCAAAGGTACCTTCTTATCATAGATTACACATGAAACATGTCCAGCAGTTGTTACACATGAAGCATATGGTTATAGTTAGCTATTCAATACTCGTTGTTATAAACATTATGTCTCTCTCTGTAGCTTATTTTATTTACCTTTGTCTATTGAATTTCAAAGTTGTCTTTTGAATCATTTCACTTTGATCAAGTTGAAAGTTAAAGGTGTTGAGGGCACCATAGTTGACCTCTCTTACCATCACTCTTCATGATCATTAAAAGCTCTAAGGTCTAAACGCGATCAAGCATAATGTCCATGCAACTCTTATACCGAATAAGTTTCAAAGAAAGTATAATTTTAGTATGATCTAATATATTATTATTTATTTTAGAAAATTACCTAAAATAATACTTCTCGCTTAGACGTTGATACATCCAACTATCCAATCTTCCTCACAAATGCGAGGCACTAGACAATACCTCACATCTAATATTGGAACTAAATCAAAGATCTAATATATTTTAAAACGATATGAATTATATATCACTGATACTGGTATTTACTCCAATATTGTAGATGAAATAATGATCAGCAAAAAAGATCTAAATCAAAGATTTGATAAATTCGTGCTATTGTGGCGGTCCGTCCAATTCCTATGCATATTCTTGTATAAAAAAGGCTCAACTCTTAAATTGGGTAGGTGTCTCAATCAAAACTTTGCTACAATTTTATAATTGAAATAATAAGAAAATGTAATTTACTTGTAATATATTTAGAAAATATACAACCAACACCTACCTCAAGGCTTTCACATCTTGAGACACATTCTTCCCATCATTGTTATAATCAGGACATGCAGTCACTCTTACTAAGTGAACTAGCAAGGGTAGGATTATCTAGCGCCTCTTCGCTAGTGGTAACCTTGACTAGAAATTTCTTTCCTAGAGGTAGGTGATGTAAATTATGGCACCTTCGACCCCGTCGTCTAAGACGTGTAATAAAATGCTTAATTATCTGAATATCTACAATGTCCATAATGGAAACTTATCATGATACTTTGTCATGTTCATATTTATACACTTATTTTTGAATATGATAATATTACAAAACACACAATTCCACAATTATTTATGAGTGCATTGCAGTCACTTGAATACGCATCGATCCTCTCTGATTTTATTCTCGACTTTTGAAACTCCTTCACATCATATTAACTCAATTTCTCTCTAGTTAATTTGAATCATCTCTATGATACCGGCCGGGTCGTGAGATGTCTAACACCTCTGGCCCATGATGCCATCCCTTTTTTCCCATCCATCTAACTAGATCCCATAAGCCGCTCACGAGAATCAATCACGAGAAATATATAGTACAATCATATATCAACATGCAGTTGAGCTTGTACAGAAGAACCCCACAAGCAACCCACTCCAAGTTAGGAACCCTCAACACCCACTCCAAGTGAGGAACCCACAATGCCCATTGTTGACAGTGCTAGATTCCCTCAAGGTTCGATTGTCGCGTTGTCCCTGCTATGGATCCTCCTGCTTAGGCACATCCATACAAAATGATTAAGGTTCTCTTCTGAGGGGTCTGCTCAGGTTCCAACTGGAAGGGAAGGAGTCATAAAAGAACCCTACTTCTATCTTAGAATATGATGAAATTATAGCGAGGTTACTTGGAATTCTTGCTTTCTAGTTCGTGCGATTATCAATGTCGGTCGGTGCCTTGTCCCCTTGCCAATGAACTCCTTTCCCAATATGGTAGAGGGAATGCTCGAACTAGGGAGAGTCCCAACATAAAAAAAAGACAAACGTGCTAAAATGGTTACAATCCGTGCAACAAATGAATATTGCTCCCATTGGGTCTAGTAGGGGTGTAAGCGGACTGAATTTGAGCGAACCCATAAGTATTAGGCATTGACACAATGGATGTTGTAACTATGATCATAAACTATCCCATTTATCTTGAGATTGTTATACTGAGATAAAGTCTATTTATCCCATAAATATTCATTTATCTCCAGACCATGTTCACTTATCCCGAGATAAAATTGGCTTACCTCGAAATAAGATCCATTTATCCCAGATAAGGATTTGTAAATATGTGTGTATGCATGTGTATCGAACTTTTGATGAATCGAAATTGAGTGTATCAATAATATATAGGTTCAATTTTGTTTATTTATTCGAGCTTAAACTTATGTTCACATTCGATTTGTTTATTTTTGAATTGAATCTAAACTGGACTCCTAACGAGTCGAATCCAAGTGAATATCGAACTTGGGAACTTTCTGATAGTCATAGGGTTGTGTTAAGGTTATTTAGTTATTGTTGATCTGTATCTTTTCATCCGCAATCCTCCCGGAATACGATGGCCTCAAAGCTACACTAGAGAAATTTGTGGGGCAAAATTATCCTATGTCTGATCTAAAGGGTACCAACTCTACTACTAGATACTTTTAAGCAGGTGTCATGCTCTCATATTCCGAAAATATTGAGATAAAGGAATTTCATGATCGAACTACCAAAACATCATAGAAGTTTGATTTCTAAGAATCTATTTATCGGGGGAAAAAATCGGATTTCATAATTCTGATAAACCAAATCTTATCATTGAAATCGCATCCAATGAAACATGAGAGTTATAACTTTCCAGAACGATAGAGAGGAATACGAGAAATAAGTACAAGAAGGGTGGAGGGTGAATTGTACAATACACAATAATCCTACTAACAATATCAAATCGAAATTGCGCAAGCCACAAAGAGATGGGAGTAGAGAAAATGAAACCACAAGTCCACAAAGATTTTTACGTGGAAAGCCATGCGGTAAAAACCATGAACTAAAATGTCATGTTGCAGAATTTCCCATTCGCTCTCTTGGCGAAGCTTGTTTCTACTATCCCACATCATTTAAAGCTTAAACTAGCACCATCTCACATACAACTTGTACCCTTCCTTGGACAAATCCCGCCGTAATCTTTTATCTCTCATGGAGAAAAGATTCCAAAACTTGAATACCTATAAACAATATGCTGAAAGAAAAAAAATAGCAAAATCTTGAGTGTCACAATCTTACAAAAAAGTTAAGCTAGCAAAATCTTGAGTGTCACAATCTTACAAAAAAGTTAAGCGCAAAATCTGCTCGACAATAGAAATGATTGCTTGAGAAAGCATAGAGCTTGAAAGCTTAGAGATCACAGATTGCTTGAGAGCACGAATATAGCACAAAAAAGTACTCTCTTTATTTAGAATGAAGTAGAAATGTTTATGTTGAATATGTTGTGTCTGAAAGAGAGAGGTATTAAGTAACATATATATGTCATTATAATGGTTGGGACTAAAATTCATTGGGGGTACAAATGAAGAAGTGCCAACGTTTAAAAAAAATCAATAACCAAAGTTGATCGACTAGGTGCACAAGGTTGGATCGATTGACACAATGTAATTGATCGATTGGATCATTGGTAGGTGATTAATCATATCAAAGCAGTGATCGATCAATTTCTGACCATTGGGTGCTTCACTTGAATTCGAAATGAACAATAACAAAAGTTGATCGATCAAGATCAAGTGTTGATCAATCATTGGTTGATCGATCATGCATGCCAAATTGATCGATTAGGTCAAATCCAGTATGAAAATTGATCGCTCAAAGCACAAAAAGTGATCGGTCATATTATCTAAAAGATAATCTATCAGTTTTGTTGATTTTGACTTATGTTATCTTGCAGATCAAGTATATGCAAAAACTATAACATTATTTTTTGATATAAATAAAACCAACTCCGCAGATCTTGCAAAAGTGCATGCCTCTTCTCCGTACGCTCTTGGCTTTCAAAGACTTCAAATCTTATCTATAAATGAATTTGAGTTTCAGATTTCGAGTCTTTAGCTGTTTAGATCATGATGGGTAAGCTACATCTTTAGAAATCATGCTTCTTTGCTTTGATACAACTTAAATTATTTCTCTATGCTTTTTTTATGTTCGTCATCTCTTCTACTTGAAATGTCCAATAAGCTAAAAATGCAACTATATAACATAGCTATTAGAAAATCTAAGCCATTCATTGAAAATAGATCTATTGCAACCCGATAAATGGGTAGTCTCCCATCCCAAAGCTACTTTACCATATTCTGAATTCAACGATTTCTGTATATCCCTTACAATAATTCATCTTAGAACATCGATGCAACTCTCTACTGTGCTTTAATCTTAAATAATTTTAGCAGGAACTCCAAGCAACTTATTTTCTATTGCGAACTATATGCACATGCGAATCTTTCAAGATAATCATATTGGTATTGATTCTTGAATATTTTTGTTAAGCGGAGATATTAGTTTCACTCCATGGGCTGTTGATTTCTCTCCTTTCTCTTCATCATATGTGATCCACACCATATAAAATTCATTTATTTACTATGATATGTTCAAAGATAGCAGTATGATCATGAAGAAATATGTTCAAACATCTTTTACATGGATAAGGAATTCAACTAAAATCTAATACTTTTATGAACCTTTCTTTATCACCATAAAATGTCCACTCCAACCAATTAAGAGTACCCAATTTATATTCTCTTAATCACATTTTGTATATTGATAGAAATCTACCCTTTGTATCCGCAATTACGCAAGGTCATGTACATAGTTACGAAATTACTCAGGGTTATATGTGTAAATATCTCTTTAAATATAAGTTTATACATAAGAAATATCATATTTTAGTTATGCTAAAATCTTCATGAACTCCCTTAGTCGGGGAGTTCCAAACAAAGAAAGGCAATACTTATATTACGCAAGATATGATAAGGTATTCATATAACATGAAAGTCTTAACTGGGTATTTAAATAATTTGACTCTCTCAAGGGAGTTGACATGGACTTAAGTGCCCGTGTTCTTCTGCATCAAAATGTGTGTGTATGGCCGGGGGGGGGGGGGAGGCAAGCTAGCTTCCCCATGGAGGCAGCTTCATTTTATCTATATGTGTGTGTGTGCGCGCGCGCTAAAAATCTAAAATTTTGAATTCCTATCACTACATAGAATTTGCATGCACACAACGAAACCTAGGACCATTGAATGTGAATAACTCTTCCTTGAAGGGTCAGTCCAATGGCTTGTGAAAATAAAAAATAGCACTTGAGAATGGGTTTGGTCTCATCAAGTTTGCACACTATTCTGTATGCACAACCGCACATAACCCAATGTGGAGAGACATATATGTGCAATTCTAATTACTTAGTAGTTAACCCGATTAACTATGTAATGAGACTTATATTTACATCAATTTCAAATTAAATATGATAAAGTATCACAAGAAGGACCGTTTAAGAAGTTGCAGGTTCCTCTGTTTATTGAATATTACACCTAAAAGATAGTAATTTTATGCAAAGAAAAAAAGGATGGTAAAAAACAATGGATGCTTGGGCTTTCCTTTAAACAAATCAGTTGTTGCTCGAACCCTAAAAGGTCGCAAGATGATCTTTCACATTCTAATGTTTGCAAAACTGAATCGCTTACGTTTCCTCTATCATGTGTGTGCGTGGGTGCATATGTGCATGAATATATATATATGTGTGTATGGATGTCTTTAGGTATATGTATGTATGGATGGTTGTGCATCCATGCATGCACATATCATTTTAAGACATTCTGAATTTAGAATGTATGAAAACAAGGGAATAAAACCTTGAAAACATATTGGAATTTATAGAATTTATAACAAGATGATCATGAGATGATCAAACTTTAATTATGCATATTTTTTTATTTATCTGATTCTGAATTGTGATGCATGGAACTTAGACATCCAGGGAACTAAATTGTGATGCATGGAACTTAGACATCTAGGGAACTAAAAGATATATCAAAGGATTGAAGACAATCTTTTATCTAAGATTATGGACGTAAAGACATTGTCTTGAGAACACTGGTGACCGATAAAATGATGAGAAAATATGTGTATACACGCATGCATGCAAGGATGTATGCATACATGCATTCATGCATGTACATATATGAGAAACTTTAAATGAGGTAGGGTCTTTCTATGGTAGCGGAAAACCTTCCATCTCATCTCAAGACATTCTAAAATTAGAATGTTATAACACTTAATTATGATATTCTTTGTGTTATCTGTCTGATTATGATTTATGACACATAGGAATTAGACATCTAGGTACTTCGAGGTTGTATGAAATGATCAAAGCCAATCTTTTGCCTAAGATTAAGGGTTCAAGGGCATTGCCTTAGGAACATTGTTTGACCAGTTTAATGATGAGAAAACCTTTCTCAACAAAAGGTCGTGAGTAAATTATTTGTTATGAGCTATTCATACATATGTAGATCACTGAGATACTTTATAACATTCATTAATGATCACTCGGAGTTCTTCTACGCACATCTCTTAGAAAGAAAGATAGAGGCCTTTGAAATTTCAATAAATACAAGACTAAAGTAGACCTATGATTTAGACAATCAATTAAGACTATCGGGACTGATAAAGGTGGAGAATTACCTCAAAGTAGTTCAAGGAATACTGCATTCAAGTAGGCAATTGTGGGTAGATTACGATGCCTTATACACCATAATCGAATGGTGTAGCAGAAAAAGAATAGAATACTAATGAATGTACTAATGTGTATGTTGTCATATTCTTGTGTCTATAAAAATTTTGGAAAGAAGAAATTGTTACTGCTAAGGATAAAAACGAATATGAATATATTCGTATCTGATCCGATATCATATTCATTTTATACATATTTTTTCATTCAAATTTGTATTTATTTTAAAGTGGATGCAGATATGGATATCACTTAACATTCATTAATATTCGTATTTGTATTTGTATATCTGTTTTAGTACATAAATATAGTCATAGATTCATCAATAATATTGTGTAACAATATTTTAAGATTGCAATCACCATTATATTTGGTGTATCTATTTTATGTGTAAATAATCCTAAACATGTATTTTTTAGTTAATCTATCAAATATTTATGTTATTATTCATATCTAATTCATCTTTGTTTTATATTTGTATTCACATTTAAGGATATGGTAATACATTTTCATATTTGTTAATATTCATATATGTATTCGTATTCGTATTTTAAAATGTATACGGAGATTGAGTATACCTATATTCGTATTCGGTTGTTTTCATCCCTTGTTATAGCAAACTACATATAGGACAAAATTCCCACCAAGTCGGTGGAATCAATATCATTTAAAATTTAAAATGATGAAAAACTCAAGTTGAGGCATCTACAAGAAATGGGGATGTGTTGCACATATGGTGCATATAGACGAATACATATATGATATGTGTGTTACCATATCCTTATCCGTTAAACCAGATATCAATATCCTTATCTATTTTAAAATCCGGATATGGGTATGATACATACACACATACGCTCATACATACGAGCATACATACATACATGTGTATATACATACCTACGTAGGTACGTACCTATGTACATACCTACATACGTATCTACATATTTATCTATACATATGTATGTGCTTACCTACATAGATACCAACATATGTACATACGTACATATGTACCTGCATGCATACCACGGTACATACGTACGTACATACAGACATACATACATACGCACGCACCTAGATACATGCATACATACATACATAGATACATACATACATACATATATAGATACATACGTACATACATATGTATGCACGTACGTACTTACATACCTACATATGTACACACGTACATACCTACCTACACATATACATACGTACGCACATACGTACGTACATACGTACATACTTTGATACATGTGTACATGCGTGCGTACATACATACATACATAGAGATGTACACATAGACACACTACATACACAAACACAGGTATACCCCCCACACACACTACATACACACATACCTACCTACTAGATACACAAGCAAGCACATGCACGCACACAGAGACAAACACAAACACACATACATACACATGGAACACATATATACATAAATATACACATGCATACACATACATATACAAACACATACATGCACATACAAACACATACACAGACATACGTGCGCGCACGCACATACACACACAAAGACACTGTCACAGAGGCACATACTACACACACACTACACATATACGCACACACACACAACATACACTTACACAAGCACGCATAAGTACGAACTACACGCACATACATACACAAGCATACATACATACTACACACATACATATAAACTACACGCATACACACACATACATACACGTATACATATACATACAAACATACATAAATACATAAATGCATGCATACACATACACACACATACATACATACACACAATCACACAGAAAAACATATACATATACACAGACGTACATATAGAGTACACACATACAGACATAAATAAATAAATACATATATACAGACATACATACAAACTACACACACATACATACAAACTACACATACATACATACAAACCACACACACACACACCTTCATACAAACACACAGACCACACACACACGGAGAGAAGAGGGAGATATCGCATGCGCACGCACGCGCGCGTACACACACACACCCATATATACATATCGCATGCACACAAGCATGCACACGCACTCATACACATAAATACATACATACACGCACACACACATACATACCCATAACATACGTACATACCCATATACCTATAAATACAGAAACATATACGCACATGCACGCACACACGCACATACATGCATACATACATACGCACACATACACACATGTATACATGCATAAACACAAATGCGTCATAGATACATACATAGATACGCATACGTATAAATACATACATAGACATACATACACACACATGCGAACACACATACATACAGATACACACGTACACACACATGTACACCTCCTTTGCTATTGTGGTTAGCAAAAAACAGCGTGAATAGTTTTTGCATCCATGTAGTTTCTCTTTAGAGAAAAAAAAATGTTGGGACTATTTGTCCTTCATATGATGAGCACTTATTTTCTACGGTCATGATCCATTACTTTCCACACTTTCTGTGATGTGTGAGGTTCAGAACTTCCTTCAGATCAATCTCACCTTCCATTTGGTTAGAAAACACGGGTGAATGAATTAATCAAAGTAATGATTTTATCCAATCCACGTGCATGAATGAATTAACCGGAGTAGTGATTTTCTTCAATCCACGTGCACCCCAAGCTTACACATAAGACAAATACATTATTTGTGTGCCATTCATAAAATTATGTCAAATGCGGTAAAAGAACACATAAGCTTCTGTCAGATGCAGTTACAAATAAATTTACAGTTATATTGATATATTAAAATGAATATACATTTACAATATTTTTCATGTAATAAAATAATCTTCGAATCTATTTTAAAACGAATACGCATGTGAATGTCAAAATATAAGTAAAGATAGGAATGAATACATATTCATTACATCTCTATCTAAAAGATATCTTCCTTTTCCTTTCTAGAGCTCTCATACCTTGGAGCTCTACTCCATCCTAACGTCAATGTCCATCTTAACAAGCCAAGCCCTCTCCGTCACGACATGCAATTTTGTTTCTGACATTTCGTGAGCCTTAAGTAAAAGAAAAAATGGACCCTTATAATTTTTTGATAGAAATACCATTGAAGTCGTTGCTTGCGCCAAAATGAAGACTCTTGACGCAAGAGTATGCATGGTGCGTGCGAATTAACAGGGGAGGGTCTGTATCTTGATGTGAGAATATGAGTGCATGCATATTAAATGTTGTATGGAATTAATATTAGAGGATATATATATATGATTTTTATCCAATGAACCATGTTTTTTTTTGAAGCCACCCAATGAGCCCTATGCCCATTAGAGATGAGATGAGCTCCTCTTTTTAACCATTTGATCTTAATCCAACGATCATTGTATTACACGTGTATTGCTTTTTTTAAGAAGATTTTTTCAATCCCCAAATAGTAGGAATCATAACCATAATGGAAAGAAAATTAAATTGAAAATTATAAAGAAGTCTAAAAATAGCATGCATTTATAGAAACGTATTGTATTGCAACAAGAGAGGATTGATCTGGCGATTTGCAACGTGAGGAGATCGATCTTGTAAAATGAAGCGATTGTCCAATGTAAGATTTTGTTTTTGAAGATTAAAAGTTTATTTCGCGTTATTGGTATAATCTGATCGTTTTTTTGTGTTGATTTCAATTTTAAAAGTGATGGATTATTTGCGATTGTAATTGAATCATGGTATCTCAAAAGCAATGGTGTGTTCATAATATCAATTTTTATTTGTTTTGATCCACGATCTCTAGATGTAATTGATTTATGTTTCAAATGTATTTTGAGTTCATATTATAGAAAGTTACAGTAAACATAATTGTTACTTTTCATGCATTACTTTGAAAATATACTGAGTTACTAATATGTTTACTTATTTACTTATAAGATATTTTATATTACTATTGTTAACACAATTATTACTTTTTATGTGTTACTTTGAAAATATATTGAATTACTAATGTATTTACTTAATTTACTTATAAGATATTTTATGTTACTATCGCTAACACAATTGTTACTTTTCATGTATTACTTTGGAAATATACTGAGTTAATGTATTTACATTGTTTACTAAGATGATATTTTTATTTTACTATTGCCTATGTAATTGTTACTACTTCCTCTTTAGTTCTTACAACTCGCAACTACTGGTTTACTAATTCATTTTTATTTCAGGTATGCCAGATGCCCGAACACTACAACTCGCAACGTCATTCGTGGATGAAAAAAATAAAAAATGAAACATTGATGATTTTTGTATACTTCCTGATTAAAGAGGCGAGAAGAACATTTTTGAGACTATTATTAAGAACCAATTATCCTGTAACTAATACAAGAGGTAATAACAAATACAATTATCAAATGAATATATTGATTTGTAACCATAATTTCAGTAACTAATCACAATGACTTAGTAATATGGACATGAATATTCAGTAATTCTTCAAATAACATCAGTAATATGGAATAATTATAAAAAAAACATGTGACCAGTAACTTATATATTGCTATCAGTAACACTCAATACATTATAAGTAATTAAAAAGATTATATAAGTAAATAAAAGATGCGTCAATAACACTCAAAGTATTAAGTAACTACAACATTAGTAACAATTAAAATGAGTTCAGTAAAATGGACATTTGTAATCAGTACTTATTGTATGGAAATTAGTAATTTACATACTTAATTACTGATCTCACAAAAATAATTACTTGAAAATTGAATATGTACTACTTGAGTAACATGAATGAATTACGAATCCTTGTACAATGTAATATTACAGATGTAAATTACTAACAACTATTTCAGTGTTACTGATCTCGTAACACATAATTACCTACGTACAATATGTATATTACTGATTAAATGTATAATGATTATTTCTTCGGCACAAAATTAAGGATTTGAATTTATCTTTCCGGAACTATCTTCTTCTTTTTAAGGACTCGGTATAATTGGAAATATACATGCTTAAACATATTAATATCCTTCTAAAACCGTGTTCCTTCGAAATAGGCAACCTTTCACATGGAATACACGTGGAGAGCATACATTTGGTACTCACCAAAACTCAAATGAGCAAGGGACCCATTGGATAAGCCATGTGTGTGTAGGATTTTTATCCAATGAGCCCTATGCCCATTAGCATTTTGGTGAGCATCAATTATAGGCCATACACGTGTATTACTAATTACGTGGTCACGTATTTCGAAGGATATCATTTTTGAAAGGAGATTATTATGCAAGATGATTTAACAAAAGTATTATTTCAAATATATCGCATCCTTAAAAAAAGAAAGAATGTTTTGGAAAGAAAATGTTCAAATCGATGATTTATTACGGAAAATTGATATCCAAATACTCAGGTTAGTAATATATATACAAATATAAGTAAATAGTTGTTACGAGATTAGTAATAAATAAACAACGGTAAATAATTTACATTCATTTTATTATATGGTATAGAATTCAGTAATATATACACACCGGTCAAGTAAGTGCTTATTGTGAAGTTAGTAAAGCCATAACAAATGGTCAGTAATTTTCATATGTATTATTATTTTGAACAGAATTCAGTAATTTAGAGATGATACTCAAGTAATATATATACAATTCTTAAGTAAATTGTTGTTCTGTGTTCAGTAATGTATATATATATGTCATATATCACAGGTTCAGTAATATGTGTATGACTCTCAAGTAGTGACTATTATGAGAGCAGTAATAGCAAAGTAATGGTCAGTAAGGCACGAACATTGCTCAAGTAAGAAAGTAGCATATAATCCGTAACATATTCTCCTTTTATACGATTAATATGGAAATAGCACTTTGAAAAAAGAACTAACTAAACACATGCACATAAAGAAAAATGAATTAGTGAAATTAATGGGATGCTTCATTGACGAAAAAGGAAAACTATTATAAAAATGAATCGAATGCGCATTACATACACAATGATATTACTAACCATTTGTTATGTTATTACTGATCTCACAACACATATTAACTTGACTATTGTATACATATTACTAAATTCTGTACAAGGTAATAATTTAGACGTAAATTACTGATCATTATCTTGATATTACCGATCTTACAACAGCCATTTACTTGAACAAAGTATATATATTACATAGCATTTGGATCTTAATCATCTGCACGAAATCATTTATTTGAAGTGTTTCTTTCCAAAACCGCCTTCCCCTTTTTAAAAACGTTGTATAATAGGAAATATAGTAATTGTTAAATACGTAGTATCTTAAAATTAGAAATATAGTTATTGCTAATACACGTGTAAGGCCTAGAATTGGTGCTCACCAAGATGTTAATGGACATAGGGCCCTCTAGATCAGATCTATATATGTGTGTGCGTGCGTGCGTGTGTGTGCGCGCGCGTGTGGGTGTATGTGGGTACGTGTGTGGGTGTGTGCGTGTGTGTGCGTGTGTGCATGCACATGTTTGTATATGTGTGTGCGCGTGTGTGTGTGTGTCTGTGTGTGTGCTTGCGTGTGCGTGCGCGTGTGCGTGTGGAAAAAACGGGGTTGTCCCGCCCCTTTTCTCCGTAATTTTTTTTATTTTTTTGAATATTTTACCATGTATATTCATCTATAATCCCTCCAATATGTCATTCAAATTTCATCGGAAACAGAGACTCATATGCCCTCCATCTAGAACAGCTAATTTTAACGGTCTAAAGATTGTTGTAATCCACTTGTTCTAGATGGAGGACATACAAGTCTCTTTTTTGACGAAATTCGAATGACATATTGGGGAGATATATAGATGAATATACATGATGAAATTTTTCAAAAAAAATTGTGGAAAAATGGGGGCGGGGCAACCCCATCAAACCCTATATATATATATGGGTAAAATGTGTATGCCCCCTAGCAGGAGCTAACTTAGCTCCCCTCGCCTCATTTTTCACATATTTTTTATTTTATTTTTTGAAAATAAAAATTATGTAAATTCATTATTATATCACTATATTATGTCAATCAAATTTCATGCAAAACAGAGTCTCCTACGACCTCCATCCAGACATGGTCGATTTAAAAAATCCTGGAACCGTTAAAATTATGACTGTCTAGATGGAAGCCGTAGGAGTCTCTGTTTCACACGAAATTTGAATGACATAATATAGGGATATAATGATGAATATTCATGGAAAATTTTTCATAAAAATAAAAAAATAGAGAAAATGGGGCGGGGGAAGCTAAGTTAGCTCCCCCTAGAGGCAGCCCCATTTTCCCCTCTATATATATATATATATATATAGAGAGAGAGAGAGAGAGAGAGAGTTAAATGATGCTACTCCTTTGGAGTAGGCTACTCCCACCCCTATTTTTCCCATATTTTTTATTTTTTTGAAAAATAAAAATATGTATATTAATCACTATGTCCCTCTAACATGTCATTCCAATTTCGTCAGAAACAGAGACTCCTATGCCTTCCATCTGGAGGGGGTCATTTTCAGCAATTATGAGACTGTTAAAATTTGACAGTCTTTATGGAGAGGATAGAAGTCTCGAATTAAGTCAAATTTTAATGACACCATAGTGACATATTGTGATCTGAATTCTAATATATTTCATTTCAGAAAAATAAAAAAAATACATGAGTAAATGGGTGGGAGCATGTAAGCTAAAACCAGGGAGCATACTCCTTTTTCCCATATAGGAAAAAGGAGTATGCTCCCTGGGAGTAGCCAACGGGGCTACTCCCACCCCTATTTTTCACTCATTTTTTTATTTTTTTGAAAATAAAAATTTATATATTCATCACTATATCTCTCTAACATTCTATTAAAATTTCGTCAGAAACTAAGACTTCTAAGCCCTCCATCCAGGCGCTATTTTTTTAACGGCCGCAGGATTTTTTAAATCGACCATGTTTGGATGGAGGCCGTAGAAGTCTCTATTTCTGACGAAATTTTAATAGAATGTTAGAGGGATATATTGATGAATATACAAATTTTATTTTCTAAAAAAATAAAAAAAATTGGGGGAAAATGGGGGTGGGAGCAGCCCGTTGGCTACTCCCAGGGAGCAGCCTCCTTTAACCCCCCCCCCTCTCTCTCTCTCTCTCTCTCTCTCTCTCTCTCTCTATATATATATATATATATATATATGGGAGCTGTGAGCCTACACCCAGAGGTGTAGGTAATTACCTACACCCGACCTTTTTACTCATTATTTTTGTATTTTTTTGAAGGAAACCTTTGGGGGATTTTCTTAATATATTATGGGGAATATGTATTTCAAATTTCATGCAAAACAAATACTCCTAACATGTTCATCTAGAATGGGCCAGTTTCAGCAATTCTGAGACCGTTAAAATTTGATACTCTTGATGGAGATGATAGAAGTCTTGAATTAAGTTGAATTTGGAATGACACCATGGTGATATATAGTGATCTAATTCCCCAAAAGTTTCATTTCAAAAACATCAAAAAATATTGAAAAAAAGAGCCGGGTGTAGGTACCCTGGGTGTAGGATCCCTTTTCCCTATATATATGTATGTATATATATATACATATATATATATATGGAAGCTGGGAGCCTAAGCCCAGGGTGTAGGTAACTACCTGCACCCGACCTTTTTTTGCATGATTTTTGAGTTTTTTTTTGAATGAAACCTTAGGAGAATTTTCTTAATATATTGAGAGGAATATGTGTTTCAAGTTTCATGCAAAACAAACATTCCTAACACATTCATCTAGAAGGGGCCAATTTCAGTAATTCTGAGACCGTTAAAATTTGATAGTCTTGATGAAGATGATAGAAGTCTCTAATTAAGTCGAATTTTGAATGACACCATGGTGGTACATAGTGATCTAATTCTCCTAAGATTTCATTTCAAAAAAAATCAAAAATTTATGAAAAAATGAGTCGAATGTAGGTAGTTACCTACACCCCTAGGTGTAGGCTCCCTTCTCTCTCTCTCTCTCGCTCTCTCTCTCTCTCTCTCTCTATATATATATATATATATATTCCATTATTTTTTTGTGTACACCCAACGGCTGCGACGGAATGCCTCCTCGAGCCACACGATCATGTATATAATCGATTTAGTGGCTAAATTTATTAAAAATTGTTTCAATTGGACAATGTTCTAATAACATAATGTTTAGATTTTGAATAAAATTCCATGGCAATTTCGAATCATATGACTGATCTAACCTCCAAAAAAATTCATGGAGGAATGACAGCGAAACATCGCGTCTTAAATCACTAATATGATAAATGAAACTTGTGAAAAAATAAAATTATTAATGCCATGCACAATCATTTGAGTAAAATATACTTAATCTAGTAAAATATAATAATCCACATGGACCCAATGATACCTATTATCCGAATCAGGTACTTTTTCGTAATCAGGTGCCCATTAGAATGGGTTTGGATCCTCTCGGTAATATCGCTTCTTCCTAGAGTTTGTAAAGTATGGTGGGTGGTCCCAAATCTCTCCCACTCAATATCACGAAAATCTAGCCAAGAAGCCAACTTTTGAAGATTTAATAGAATGAGGCGCGCGAGAACCAACTAACTTTTGATGCTTTCAATACTAAATCTAATTTATACCCCATCAAGTTACAAAATAATCAATATTAAAGAAATTATATTCGAAATAGCACTCTCCTAGTGATGACTATTTGCAAATTTTTCTTATTCCTTTCACCTCACAGAAAATCAAGCTTTATATCTTGTTGTCAATAATGCTTGAAAATTTCAGTAATGCTAGGTAGAGATATATGTCTATACAATATGCACATATAAAGTAGGTAATATGGATATTTATATCCATATTGGACGAAAAACAACAAAACCTTTTCCCATATTTGTCGAATAAATATTTAATTATATGTGTATCCTAAAAAATGAAAAATATATCTGTATCTAAATCTATTCTTTATATCCGTCAAAAGAAAGATATACACCTATATTTTGTTAAAAACATATGCTTTGACAGATGAATATGGATGTATCCATATCCACACCAAAAAAGATGACTTTAGTTGTAACTATCCATATCCTTAAAAAATAAAAAAGGGTATCCATACTCATATCTATATCCACAGAAAAATAAAAATTCGATCCTTATCTATTTCTAAGTCTGCCAAAATAAAAATACATATCCGTATCTTTTAAACAAATGTACATGCATCCATTTCTATATCTGCTAAAGCAAAAATGGACATACATATTTGCTTAAAACAGACATGATAGTGTATGGATATGGGTAGTATCCATATCAGCAAAAAATTATAACTTTGAGCATAACAATATCCTTCAAAAGATGAAAATTGTACTCTGTATATTATATATATCCATATTTGGGGAAAAAATAAAAATTAACATCCTTAGCCATTTTTGTACCTGCTAAAATAAAAATACAAACAAATATTTGCTTAGAGACGGATACGATGGCAGAGATATAGATATAGATATATCTATAAAAATATTAACTTTATATGTATTCATTTCCTTAAAAAATGAAAACAATATTTGTAATATTCGTATCCGCAAAAAAAACTAATCACAATCCTTGAAGGTAGACATCATGGTGGGAGAATGTCATTTTGAATATCATTTTGATTAGTTTGGTAACTCAAGTAATGACATAAATTAGATTTAGTATTGACCCTGAAAAGTTTGTTAGTTGGCGTATACCTTACCCTCAAAAGTTGGCTTGTTGGCTAGGTTTTCACCATGTGGATGGGAGTGATTTGACATCCATCCACCATACTTTACCCACTCGAGGTAAAATCAATGGATCTAATAATCCGGTAATGATGCATTAGGATAGGTCACACAATCAAATGGGTCAGGTACCTGCCCCATGAGCATCCGCACACCCTTAGCCACATAACAAAACATTCAGTATCCAGAAACAAGCTCCTGAAACAACATTTAACTACAAGAATAAGCACCCAGTTGATTTTTTTTTGCAAAATTGGGCTTACAAAGGCCACCCTTCTCCAGGATATTAATGGATCACTCAGACTCCCACCAAGTCAAAAATGCATGATCTACGTCTTCATTCCCCCCAACTCTTGACAAACGCAATCGTTTCACTGTCGGACCCTTCTGGGTCTGAAACGATGTCCACATCTTCTCCTGAAACATTTGTTTTCAAAAATATTCGCAAAGTCAACATTTACGATGTGAATTATTCAATTGAACTAGCAATTAAATTTAAAATTGAAAAAATATAGAAACGCTAATTTAGAAATCCGACTCACTCGTTTTAGTTCCACTCTTTCGATATTAATTACTCTCTAATCATTAAGATCCCTTGAAATAACAGAGTATGCTCTTGTTTCAAATTTGGTTATGGGTAGTCATCTCTCATTTTGTTCATGAACACAATAGTCAGGGAACCCTTAGCCACCCTTGTTTGGTAACTGGGTTCGATTGGGTTAGAGTAACCTCCTATGAATAGTCAGGGAACCCTTGGATGGTTATGAGGGTTCGAATGAGGAATGTGATGCGATGTCACATTAATTTGTGATGGAATTCCAACAAGAATGCAGGAGGATAAATCGGGTTACCCAGGAGTAACTTGGTAACCAAACGAGCAATGTTCATGGTACAGATACATACACCATTTTCCTGCACCCACGTCGCAGTATGCAGGGGACTGCTAAAACTACTAAAATAAAAATATTTTATATTAGCCATATTTAGAATGTGGATTATGTAGAGCATGCAGCCTAGCACGTGCCTACCAATTATCCGGCCTAAACCTCATAGTACCCAGCTTAGAAAATCCTGTTACCCCCCCCCCCCCCCACACACACACACACAAACCCCAACATGTAGGCATATATGGTTGCATATGCAGTTCACGCAACTGCATTCCTGGACATTGATCATGAGACTTGTGCAGAGACTTTCGCCCACATGCAACATGAGGACTGGTTGCACTTCGAGTTGACGAAAAATGATGTCCTCGCATGCCTAAATCCTAATGATCCACATCACCACCATGTGTGTTCCAGACAGTTACCTATGACGAGGGTGACATGCCATTTGCTCCCTGCAAGATGAGGGTCACATGCACACCAAACTTTCACATGCACAAGGCCAAAATCGAGCTTTATTCAACTCTGGTCGCATCCTCGATGTAGCTTGAAATGGACTTAGGCATCCTACTTAAGCTCAATACCAAAACCATGTTGGGACTCACTCCCTAAGGTACAATCACGAATAAATGCTAAGCTGATGTCCTTTTGCAAAGTCTAAGATCGGACAATATCACCACTCATGAAATTAAGAAATCAAGCTAAAACATATCAAAATGAATGGATTTTAGAAGTATGAAGTTTATAAGAGTTCATGAATACCTGATGTAAATTTACAAATCCTCACTTTTAAGTTGGTGTAAAGCCAATAAATGAAAAGAGGAAGAAAACTTGTTTAAGTTTAAGAGAGCCTTAACAATAAAAAAAGATTTTTACCGGTTGCACCCCTCTAAGATATTGCAATATCAGTTATGCCATTCCCTTTTTGAGAATATCAATTCTGGCCCTGGCTTCTTCCACAATAATCACTTGTACCCTTCCGTTAGTATGGTTGTCAATTAGTTGAACTAAATCATGGTTTATTCAAATCATGGTGTAGTTAAGAGGGTATAACAGGAGAAAAAAAACCCTACCTCCTCCACCAGCCCATCCTATGTCCATTGTTCTCATTTCCGTCCATGTCCCATACCCTGCACGACGTCGCTGATCACTTGTACGAGCATCACCTGGAAACGAGCAGGAGCAAGAACCACCCATTTTCGAGTGACCCGAGGACTAACTCTTTGCACTGCATTGACCATATGACATCTGCTATGTGTCCTTCCTCCAGGCGACTGGAAGATGAGTCTCCAGGCTGAGGTGCCAGAGGAAGGGACCGGAGGAGGAGGGGGTCGTCGTCATAGGAGGAAGAAGCGGCTGGATGGGGAGGATGGGCTAGAATGGGACGGGCAGTAGGAGGGGGAGGACGAGGGGCTAGAAGGGGAGGGTGGTTGGAGGAGGATGGAGCTAGAAGGGGAGGGTGATCGGAGGAGGACAGCAGTGGAGGAGGGGCTGAAAGGGGGAGGGTAGTCAGAGGAGGGGCTGGAGGCGGAGGGAATGTCGGGGAAGGGGCATTTGGGGGGAAGGGGAGGGTTGGATGGAAGGAGAGGTTGGAGGCAGAGGGGATGTCAGGGGAGGAGGAGGATGGAGCAGAGTGGGAGGAGGAGGAGCAAGAAGGGGAGGGGCAATCGAAGGAGGAGCATGGGTTGGAAGGGAAGGGCGGTCGGAAGAGGAGGGTCTGGAAGGGGAAGTAGAGGGGCTGGAGTAGGAGGAAGACCTTTCAACCCTTATTTTTTATCTAATTTCCCCTGTGTCCCCAAAGTTAACGTCCATTTGCATTGGGGATGGACAACAACTAACCCGAATGGCACGAGTGTTCATTGTGGAAGATGTCAGGAGTGAAACTGATATATTCTAAAAAAAGGAAGGGGCATAACTGTATTGCAATATCTCAAAGGGGCACAACTGGTAAAAATCCACTAAAAAAGGTAGCAAGAAGGAAGCAAGGGATTGAAGAGGAAAGCAAGAGAGGAGTCCATCTCATGTCTTTGACAATTTTGAAATGGTCGAACTTCAGGCCTCCAAACTTCGAAGATTAGAATTTAATGTAGCGAAGGTGCAATACTAGCAACCCACCTGATGTTTTGGAAAACCTATGTAGAAGTTGTCTCGATTTATCTGAACTTGCCAATACGTGTTGATGTAGCGTCAAAAAAAAATATACCAATAAATAGGTTGAAGTATTGGAATTAAGAGACTTTTGGCCTTATCAATATCGGAGGAGTTGGGGATACAATACAACATGGCAGCATGGACCTAACATGATGCATCAACTTGATGCATCAACACCATGGAATTAGTCTAATTTTCAAACAAGACTATGGATAGAGCATATTAGACTAAACAAATGATAACAAGCGCATAACTGAAATTCTATAACCAAAGCAGTGATACCACTACCTTCCTTACAGTAGAGCCTTGTTTTCAAGTATGTTCTTGGGACTTTAACCCATCTTCCCTAGCATGAATTGCAGTCCAACACTAAGAATTTTGTTCCAACATCATGAGAGAACTCAATAAATTTATGGAAAAGAGGGGGCGCTTACCTCATTTTCTTTTCTACATGTGGCCACACAAGAGAGAGAAATGTTGTGGAACGGCCTCTGACCTAGCGGTCAAAAAATTATCGTCGGCAGTTCCGGAGGCTGGCGATTGCGACAAGGCCGGATCTTGGGGAAGACCGTAACCGTCGAGCGTAGGGAAAGGGGGCGGACTAAGCGAGGGCTTCACGCCAATATATTGACCTCCATGAGAAGGAGAACATATCATCGGATCTCAGTCTCGTCATTGGAAGCCCCCACCATAAATCCTCTCTCTCTTGTTCTCTCCAAAGAAAAGGTTGGCGACGACGTACCACCACGATCCCTCACTAGTATCGGAGCTTGTCCATCCGCACGTCGACGCACCTCCGCTCCCAACCATGTGCGTTGTGATAGTCGATCACCTCCGAGGCGACGACGACCACTCCTCCATTGAAGAAGCTCAAAACCCTAACACATGGTCGTAGGTTCCTTATATTTGTTTATATATTTTATTTGATGTCACGTGAATCCGATTAAATCTCGCTGCATGTTCAACCCATCTACTTTAAAATAATTCATTTTTTTAATTCCGACGTCTCTTTTCCAGTGCCATTTTTAATAATAAATTTTGACCTCTCTTTTCCAGCGTGACCAACTTTTCCAGCGCCATCACCCTTTTTAATTCACGCGGTTTTTTATATTAAATAATGCTGACTCTTATAGTCTCGTGTTTTAACATCACCTTTCCAAGACATTGACATCACTTTTCCAGTTTGACATCACCTTTTTTAATTCACGTGATTTGTAGTCTCATGTTTTTATCTTGTTTTTTTAATCACATTTTAATAATAAAAAAATTGAGAGAGGATATGTAAGTATCAATACCTTTTTTAGTACATGATTGTTGTAAAATTGCACTATTGATTAAGATTAAAAATACTTTAAAATTGGATTCGCTATTTTTTTATGTCTCATTCTTTTTTTCTTTTTTTCTTTTTTATTAAATCTTATCACAGTTTCTATAAAACCTTGTTGCTTAACTTCAGTAAAATAGGATATTAATCAAACTTGAATCAAAGCCAAATATGAAGTTTTTTTTAATGATCCAACCTACTTGTTAATTTTTTTTAAAAAAAATCTTTGCTCAATCTCATTAAAATTGCTTAATCTCATTCCAGCCTTATATTTATTCATTAGATCCAAAATGACAAGCAAAACTATAGCCACCGAAGTCGGAAAAATTGAGTACCTGAATAATATCACTTACGAGTTATGGATTACGAAGATCTACTATGGATTGTTGCATGACAGCATCCATGCCATTATTGATAAACCTGGTCCTACATTATCACAAAACCCGACAGTAGAAGAAATACGATCCCACGAACAATGGGAGAAGATCGATAATAGGGCTAGGAGTTTCATGCTCACGCATATGGAGGTGAACTTGATACGGGTCTTTGAGACCTGTAGATCATCTTACGAGCTCTGGAACGCAGTCAAGGACAAATATTACACCAAGTCGGAAGTGAGTGTCCAACTCCTACACAAGTTTAACTCGTGTAAGATGAAAGAATCAGAGAGCTTTTTAAAGCATGTGAACAAGATGATTGTGATGGCGAAGGATCTAGAGGCTGCGGAGTGTGCCATTCTGGATAGGATGCAGATCGTAACGATACTCGAAAGCCTCCCTCCATCGTTCAATATGATTGCCACATCTTTGAGGATGAATGGGACCACTAAGACTGTAAAGGACTTACCTGCTCAGCTGGCAATTGAGCAGGACCTCACGAAACAAAGATCGAAAGACTGAAATCTTTGAGGTCAAGGAAGAAGAAGCAAATACCGTGCATGCGAAGAAAAGGTTGGGCCCCTCCAAAGTGAATTTCAGGCAGAAAAGTGAAAAATACCCATGCAGCTCTTACTACGATTGTGGCAAATATGGTCATTTCAAGGCCAATTGCCCCAAAACGAAGAAGTCGGAAACTTCAAATGCCCATGAACGAAAGTTCAAGAAAAAGATTGAGTTCGCAGCTGTCGTGGAATGCAACTCCGTCACTACGGACAATGACGGATGGTGGATCAATTCTGGAGCAACCAAATATATCGCGAAGATGAAGGATGGCCTGGTGGACTTCAAGGAGCTGAACAAAGGAGAACAGAGGATCTTCATGGGGAACAATACCTACCTGGACGTGGAAGGTGCTGGGACATTCATACTTGACCTGGGGGATAGCGTTATGGTACTGAATGATGTACCATATGCCCCAAGGATACACTGGAACTAATCTCTGTCCCAGTGATGCTCAAGAAGGATTTCGAAATCCGAATTTATAATAAGCGTGTATTTATAGGAAAGAATAAGGTCTATGCGATGGGAAAGTTTGTGCTCGAAAATGATTTGTCATGCCGTCCTGTAATAAACTCTAGTGAATCAATTAATGTCTTTTATGAGTATTCCATGTGTTGTTTATCTGACTATGACTTGTGACACATGAGACTGGATCATCCAGGAAATTCTAAGATGGATCAAATGATGAAGGCAAATCTGTTGCTTAAGATCACGGGTGCAAGGACATTGCCCTATGAACATTGACCGGTAAAATGACGAGAAGTCCCTTCTCAACCAGTATTCGATCAACAGAGTTACTAGGTTTGATCCACTCAGACGTATGTGGACCACCGAGCGTCTGCACACATAGAAATAAGGAATACTTTATAACATTCATTGATGATTACTCAAAGTTCTATTATTTCTATCTCTTAGGAAGAAAGTCGGAAGCACCTGAAACATTTAAGAGATATAAGACGGAAGTAGAGACAAGATTGGGAAAATCAATCAAGACCCTTAGGACAGATAGAGGTGGGGAACATACCTCAAAGGAGTTTGAGGATTACTGCAATCATACAAGTATTCATAGGCAGACTACAATGCCATATACACCACAATAAAATGGTATAGCAGAAAGAAAGAATCGAACCTTGATGAATGCAGTAAGGTGTATGCTTTCACAATCGGGACTTTCCAAGAAATTCTGGGGAGAGGCAGTGTTGACTGCGAACTACATACAGAACATGATTTCCACCAAGTCCATAGAATCAACGTCATATGAAATATGGAATGGCAGAAAGCCCGAGTTGGGACATCTCCGAAAATGGGGATGTGTTGCACATGTACTAGCACCGAATCAGTTTAGGGACAAGCTAGACTTCAGGACATTAAACTACAAATTTATTGGTGAAACATGGGCGAAGCATCCTATATTCTTGGAATTCAAATAACAAGAGATATGGACTCAAGAACATTGAGCCTTAGTCAGGAAAGATATTTGCATACTATATTAAGGAGATTTGAAATGCATAATAGCACTCCAGCTCCAACACCACTTGTGGTGGGAAAGAGACTCAACAAGAGTCAGTATCCCGAAAAGGGGCAGAAACATTTAAATGTAACGTATGCACAAGCGGTAAGAAGTCTAATGTATGCAATGATGTGTATTCGACCTGACTTAGCCTATCTAGTAAGCTTAGTCAGTAAATATCAAAGCAATCCCGGTCCAGCACATTGGGAAGTTGTAAAGATGATTCTTCAATATCTGGAAGGGATAGTACATCTGAAACTTGTGTATCAAGTAGAATCGCTTGAAATAGTAGGATACTCTGATACTGATTTCAGAGGGAATATGGATGGTAGAAAATCCACATCGGGTTGCATGTTCATGTTTGATGGTGCAGCGTTTCTTATGGTAGCAAGAAACAAGGATGTGTATCTCAACATACACAGAAGGCTGAGTACATTGCATGTAGCATGGCCACCACTCATGTTGTGTGGATTAGGCGTTTCTAAAGAATATAAGCCTCGAATTGGTCAAAGAACCAATTGAAATATATTGTGACAATCACGATGCAATAAGCTTGATTGATAGTAGGGCTAATAGTTATAAAGGAAAACACATTGAGATCCAATATCACTATATACAAGATATAGTGGGGAAGCAAGAAATCGTGGTAACATACATACTTATCAGTAACATGTTGGACGA
The DNA here is from genome assembly GCA_037367405.1 of Ottelia alismoides. NCBI lineage: Eukaryota > Viridiplantae > Streptophyta > Magnoliopsida > Alismatales > Hydrocharitaceae > Ottelia > Ottelia alismoides. The sequence goes on from JAZKJV010002687.1 coordinate 744,319, forward strand.
TTCCCTAACCAAGGGAATATCAGCAAGAACATACATTAAACATGTTGGTTTAATAGGACTCATGAATGCATGAGTCGAAGAAGAGATTTTATGGACCTCACTGCTGGCATCTCTATGTACTATACGAATAGTGGGAATGTAAATGCTTTGACCACTGCGATCAAGTGGGAGATGTAGAACATCATCTGACCTACTGGTCAAAAAACTGTCGTCGGTTGTTCCGGATGCTGGCGATTGCGACAAAGCCGGGTCTTGGGGAAGATCGTAACAGTCGAGCGTAGGAAAGGGACAGACTAAGCGGGGGTTTCACGCATATATATTGACCTCCATGAGGAGGAGAACGAATCATCAGATCTCAGTCTCACCGTTGGGAGCCCCCACCCTAAATCCCCTCTCCCTCGTTCTCTCCAAAGAAAAGGTTTGCGACGACGTACCTCCACGATCCCTCACAAATGTTGTCTTGCAATGAGGTGACTGCTAATGGGCAGGGGCATAAAGTGGTGGTGGTGATGTCACGTAATAAATGGCTAGAGATAGGAGTGCAGCAGAGATGAACTTGAGGTGGCAAATGCCTTCAAAATATTATTCACCCAATAGGATTCTGCTCGTTTTTGTCTCCTATAAGAATCCTTCGTGTTTGCCCTCGATAAATTTCATAAAAGATGGGCAGTTAGCCAAGATGGAAAAAGTAAGCTGGAGACCTTTTAAACACCTCTATTTTGGGGGATCCTTCTCAGAGTAAGATGAGATTGAAACTATAGAGCAATTGTGTGGTAAGATTAATATGATAGACTGATTATGCGACCTAAACAACAATATACCCAGATTAGATATCGTGTTTGTTGGGAGAAAACAAAAATATCTTAACAATGTTCGTCCCACCTACCACATGAGTATTTATGGTCGCATATGCAATTAATGAAACCGCATTATTGAACACTGATCACAATAAGTGTGATACATTCGCCCGCATGCACCATGAGGATTGGTTGCACTTTGAACTCATGAAAATTGATGGCCTAAAACATGTCGCAGTCACATGATATGTGGAGAGAATAGAATAGCTTGCTTTCATAGAGGCATGGGGCTCTCTTACATAGGAGAAAAGCCCTAGGTAAATTACATAAGAGATACAAAGAAGAAATAGAAATAAGAAATAAACACCAAGAGATTCAAATATCTCAACACTCCCCCTCAAGCTGGAACACATATATCCATCATGCTTAGCTTGGAACTCTGAAATGGGCCTCTAACAAGTGCTTTGGTGAATATATCGGCAATCTGATCTCCAGTAGTGACATGGTAGGTGGATATGAGTCCCTTCTAGATCATCTCTCGTATAGCGGCAATCCACCTCTATATGCTTGATTCGTTCATGAAAAACAAGATTATTGACAATAATAGAGCTGCTTGATGTTCACAGTGTAAGCTGGAGTGAACATCTAACTTGTTTATGTCAGGAGCTCACCATCTTGAAGAACACAAGCTCCTTGTTAACCTGAAAAAGTACGCTTTTCTTGCATACTTAATCTACTTATTAGGTTATATTGTCTTGATCGAGGGCATCAAGGTCAACTCAATTAAGATTGAAGCTATTTAAAGTTGGCATGCCACAAAGACTCTCACGTCATTGCCTACTAGTGACGCATTGTATAGCTAGAATGCAATCAAGGTAGGTAATATTAGTATCAGCTACTTGTCGATATGATATATCGTCGACGCCATATTGCCCAAATCAGGTCGATTTGTGAAGAAAATGGCCTTGGAAGGGCAAACATCGACCATACCGACGATATATCAATCACATGTAGATATCGATATATCATTGATATATCGCGATATGACTTATCCTGAATGCAATGAGAAGTTGACAATGCCTGCTACATCGTTGTCCAGATGTAGTTCAAAATTTGCAAGGGTTCTCATATAAGGAACAGGCGTGACAAAATAAGTTAGTTCTACTACATCGTCACTCGGATGTAGTTCAAAATTTGGAAGGGTTCTCGCATGATGGACACATGCAAGTAAAGAAGTTAGTCCAAAAGAGGTCGCAAAAGAAGTTGCGGACAGGTAGTTGGAATATTGGCAATTTAACTGACAAATCGATAAAGATAGTAGATAAGATGGATTGAAGGAAGATCCCTATACTATGTCTCCAAAAGACGAAATGGGTTGAAAAGAAAGCAAGTGAGATCGAGAAGACGGGCTTTAAATTATACAATTCATATAAAGAGAATGGTAGAAATAGTGTTGGAGTGGTTGTTCATAAGGATTTGAATGATAGTGTGGTTGAGGTGCAAAGATTTAGGGATCATATTATTTTGATAAAATCGGTGCTTGAAGAAGAAATTCCGAATATCATCTTAGTTTATGCATCGCAAACGGGTTTAGAGGAAAGGATTAAACAAGTTCTTGGGAAGGATTCGGATAAGCTTAAGCAAAGAATCTCACAAAGAGAGATGATTTGAATAGATGGATATTTTAATGGACTGTGAGAGAGGATGCTTTAGGGTATGATGCATTCATAAATACCATGACTTCGGGAATAGATGAATGGGAAAAATCATTCTAGATTTTGTAACGACTTGTGACCTTTTCATAGTAAACACTCTCTTCAAGAAGAGTGATGAGCATTTAATTACTTATAACTTATAAGAGCATGGAAGGTCGTATCGACGATATATCGGCGATATATCGCCGATATATCGATTTCGAGAGGGTAGGGGTTTCGATATTACCTAGTATCTCCTTTTACAGGGATATCGACGATATATCACCGATATATCGGCGATATATCGCCATATCAGCTCATATCGGTCAAAAATGGCTAGATTCAGTAGAAAAAATACAGGATATCGATCGATATCATCGATATTTCGCTGATATCTCTATATATTAATGCTATTATTCATGCAAGATTGATTCAACTACTTATCTAGCTACACACAGTATTAAAACACATATATCTAGATATACCTAGTATTAAAACACATAATGGTTAAATATATTTTTGGGTAAATTACAATTTGGGTCCCCATCTATGGGTCCGATCTCAGAATGGGTCCCGATCTTTAAATTATAATGATTCGGGTCCCAGGACCATTTAGGAAATAAAAATTTGGGGGTTCATGACGAATATGCCCTTGTTGGGAAGGGAATGAGGGGTGGGTTCCAACTTTTAAACAAGGGTATACTCGTCATTAGCCCCAAAAAGTTCCCTACATTAATGACCCTGGGAACCAAATCGTTACAATTTAAAGATCGGGACCCATTCTGAGATCGGACCCATAGATGGGGACCCAAATTGTAATTTACCCTATATTTTTTGGGTCGGGGGCGCTGCCCTCGTACCCCCGCAGGGGGGGGCCAACCTGGGCCCCCCCAGCCCCCCAGGCTCGCTGACTGGGCAACGAGACCACCGTACTGGTAGGGTATGGTGCGACAGAAGGGCGCATACGATGGTTCTTCAACTTGGTGTATGTTTACAAGTTATTTCATGTTGTAAGACTTGAATGAAATCGATTTCCAATATCTATACGTCAATTCTTCAAAAACAAGATATCTATAATTCAAGAATCAAAAATTAATATCGATATGTTCAAAATGATCGATATATGCGATATAAGATTCATATATTGATTGATAAGTGTAATCTAAGAGTATATTTGTAAGCTATTTAGTGATCTAAGAACTTGGATGAACTCCATTTTCAATATATATAGGTCAACAACTAACAGTACCAGCGATATGTTCGATATGATAGATATGTGCAATATAAGGATCATAGTCTTCACAAATGATCTATATGTGTCATCTAAGTGTATATATGTAAGTTGTTTAATGTTATAAGAACTTGAATGGAATCTATTTCCAATATCTAAAGGTCAAGAATAAACATTAACAGCGATATGTTCGATTTGATGATCGATATGTGCGATATATGGTCTATAAATGATTGATATGTGTGATATAAGTGTGTATTTGTAGGTTATTTGTTGTTCTAATATCATGGATGATCTTAATTTCTGAAAAAAATGGCAAAAATTGGCTTTTTTGAGCCATTTTTGACATTTCCACCGATATCGTCGATATATCGTCGATATATCCTGATATATCCATTTCCGGGCGGACCGAAACGATATCGATATCGATACGGCCTTCCATGTATAAGAGTAACCCGACTTAAACATGGGTAGATTACTTTGTCATGATGAGAAGAGATTGATTTTGTTACAAAGACTGCAAAGTAATCCCATGAGAGAGCTTGACATCTCGACATCACTTGATAGTCATGGATGTGCAAATAAAAAGGATGATAAAAAAAGGATGGTACCCAAGACCATTAGAACTAGATGGTAAACTCTTCAATTGAAGCAATCAATCTTCAAAGAGAAGGTTTTAAAAGACTTATCTTAGGATTGTAACGGAAGTGCAAACAAGATGTGGGAGGCAATAGCATTATATAGAAAGGATGGCAAAGAGATGTTAGGCGAGTCTAAGGGAGGAGTTGCAGGATAAAAGGAGGCTAGGTGGTGTAGTGAAGGGGCACAAGTGAAGCTTAAAATTAAAAGAGCTTGCTTTAAGGTTTTTTTAGAAGTAAAAAGGGTGGTCTCCTTAATTGGGACCCACCGCAATATACGTTTACTATATATAAAATAAAATCGTAAAAGTTACAAAAAATTGCATGGCCCAAGCTTTACATAACGCATGACAACGCTCGGCCACATTCTCAGAGTGAAAAGTATTTCCCACAAAAGTTGCATCATTTGTAACACCAAATCACCCACAAAAATGCAAAGATAATGATTGAGTTTTCTCGTCCCGAGCCATACGCCAATCTCAATTCCCTCAAAAAACCCAAGCTGCCCTGCCCAACGGGCCATTGTATCCTTCCCTCACTCCATACCCGAGCCGAACAGACGCATGAAAAGAACAAGTGGTCCAGATCTTCCGCCGCCTCGCCACACATGTTGCACGTGTCGTCCACCACCCCCAACATCCGCCCCCTTTGCTCCTTGGTGAGAGTTCTACCTTGCCGAAAAAACCATAGAAAAATCTTGATGCGAATCGATACCTTGCATTTTCAAATCATACGCATGTTTGTGGCCATCTCTTCTCCTCCTCCCCCTCGTCCTCCTCCACTAAACATCGATAACTTTAAAGAGTGCAGAGATATATTTCTACATTTATGTACTCTTTTATCTATTTCTTTTCCTCATGTCCGCTTTTTGTAATTTGCCCATAGGTCTCTCCTCTATATAAGAGAGTCTAGGACTCAAGGAATAAACAAGTCTCTTATTTGTTCCCAACATGGTATTAGAGCAGCGAACCTAGACCGGAGCTCTTGTACCTGAAACCCTAACCCTAGCCCTCTCGACCTCCTGCCCTCACCAGTTGTTGTAGTCGTCGTCGCTCGATGCCGTTGCACTTCCCTTGATTGCAGCACCTCCATCGACCTTGGTTGCAGTTGTAGCCGTCGTTGCCCGACGTAGTCGCCCGACTGCAGTACCTCCCTCGACCGCAGCACCTCCTGTCATCGCCCATCACTGCACCACATTGCTGCTGCTACACCTACACCGGCATCGTACTTCTCTTCTGCGGCTATAGTCGTCGTACTCCACTCCCTTGGCCACAGCCGCCGCATAGCCGGGGTTTCATTTGTTGATGGAGTTGGTTCCGATCAGAGTCTACACACGCAACCAACTTTCCGTATGTCAGTGTAGATGATGTGTTTTCTAGTCCGCCGCCCTAGTCTTCCTCGTCAAGCGACATGTCATAAAGCAAGGTAGATTATCCCACCACAAGCGCCTTCAGAGGTCCAACGCCTATAGTAAAGATGGATGGGTCCAACTACGAAATATGGGTCATGTAGTTCATGAGCCTAATGAACTCGATGGGCAAGAAGCATATTCTTACCGAGGAAGAGATGGCGGAGAAGACATGGTTGTATGCCTCATGGGAGGCTGACAACACATATGCTCAAGTCTGGTTGTCGGGTACCTTAATACCAGAGATTGCAAACGATGTCAAGCACCAGCCCACTGCCAAAGCCATGTGGGACATTCTTGCAATCACGTACTCACAAGTCAAGAATGAGACAAAAATTCTACAACTTCAGCATGACATATTCACTATAAAGCAGAATGATCGACCCCTACATGCTCACTACACTGTCTTACGAGGGATGTTTGAGAAGCTTCACAGCTTCATTCCTCTCACGACTACTCCAAAGCAGTTGAAGACATATCGGATACCACGATGGTTGGTGTCTTTCTGGCCTCTCTTGACTCATAGTATAAGGCAGCTTCTTCCCAGATACTGGCAGATGCTACCATTCCTCCCATGGAGGAAGCCTTCCGTAGATTGAGCCTGGATCAATATTTCAACTCCTCCTCCAGTGTTGAATTCCTCTGCCATGGCGACCTCTCGTGGAAGAGATGGTCCATCTTAGTTCTGTGGACGGGGACCACATGGTGGAGGTGGACGTGGTCGTGGACCATCATGTACCTATTGTCATCGATCTAGACATACCGAAGAGACGTGCTACTCCAAGCATGGTTACCCAGCGTCCGCCCGCGTAGCAGAGCAGACTCAACCCTATGGCACTCCACCCATATCATATCAGAGATATGATGAGCTTATGTCTCGACTGAGAGACATTATGCCCCCAGCTAGTACCCCTTCACCTACCTCAAAGAACAGCTGGACATTGCTGCTACTGCAGGAGCTAGTGCTTATGTAGTGTTCATACCTTTACATATTATCAAAGCTCAGATATCTCAAAATGGATCATATATTCTGGTACAACACATCATTTGTGTGGAGATAGAGATCAGCTCATAGCCTGCAAACATATTTCTCCTGAAAGGAATGTGGTCATAGCAGATGAGACTCATTCACCAATCATAGGAGAGGAGGAGATTACCTTGACGCCATCTATGCGGTTGCAGAAATGTGTTGCATGCCCCTAATTTCTCCATGAATTTGATGTCTATTAGTCAGATCATCTAAGTAATTACATTGTCGAGCAATATTTGACCCGACCTCTCTTGTTTTTCAGGACATTCTTACGAGCAGAGTGATTGGTTGCGGTTATGAGCAGGACGGGCTCTATCGACTAGTCCAAACACCATATGATGGGCTATCCTCTCATTCCATTGGACTTGTCTCTCCCTTCCTATGACATATGCGCTTCGGTCATCTTCCACTTCAGAAACTGCATCAAGTTCTTCCCCAGATTTCACCCCGCTCGTCATTCAATTGTGAAGCATGTCAGTTAAGGAAGCATCATCGATCTGTCTTCCCTAGTCATCAGAGTCAGAGTAGTAACTCCCCTTTTAAGTTTTTCCATGTAGACATTTGGGGTCCAAGTCATGATCCCGATCACCAGGGATACAGGTTCTATTTAGTTGCTATGGGTGATTTTAGTTGTCTGTATTGGGTTTTCTTGTTAAAGAATAAATCGGAAGCGGACAATGCTATTATAAATTTCATTAAGGAAGTGCAGAATGTTTTTTCCACCTCTGTCAAAATTGTAAGGACTGATAATGCACTCGAATTTTGTACTCATGTGCTCTCTCAATTCTTTTTATCTCGTGGTATTCTTCATCAAACATCATACGCATACATGTCTCAATAGTACGGTATCGTTGAACGAAAGCACCGTCATCTTCTTGATGTCACTCGAACACTCCTAGTCCGTAGTAGTGCACCACACTCATTCTGGGGTGATGCAGTTCTCACAACATGTTATCTCATTAACCATATGTAGGGTTGTTAATTGAATTGAATCATTTGAATTCGATTAGGATTCGTTCGATAAAAATTCGAAAAAAAAGTTCGATTCGAAATCAAATGAATTGAATTTGAATTTAACTTTTGGATTCGATTCCCAAATGAATCGAATCTGAATTCACTTGGATTTGTTCGATAACAATTCGATTCGATTCGACATACTCACACACATATGATATGGTATGAAGCATTATATATATGTAATTAATGTAGTATATATTTCGTAAAATCCCCGCACATGATACATAACTTAATATAATAAATAATTTTTTTCATCATCTTATTCTAAACATCCCAATTTTGAGATGCCCATTGCATACACCATATCCCCTCTGTACTCCCCCAAATTCTCTCTCTCCCCTCGTCGCTCATGAGAAAAAAATCTTAACATTTGCTTCTGCTCTCCAACGCCGCCAGCTCCAACCTCTCGCTCCTGCTCGCTCTCTCCAATGTTGCATGCTCCAGCCTCCCGCTCTTGCTCGCTCTCTCCAACGCCGCCGACACCAGCCTCTCGCACCTGCTCGCTCTCTCCAACGTCGCCGGCTCCAGTCTCTCACTCATGCTCGCTCCCACCATTGACAACACCACCCTCCCAGTAGCCAACCCCACCACCAGCTCCTGCTCTCCCCCGCCGTCGACAACGACACCGGTTCTAAACTCACCAACGTTGCCAGCATCTCTCCATCACCCTCGCAGCTACTGGTATTATCACACATCCCCTTTTTACCCTAAAATCTTAAGATTTAAGTTCTATCCAAATAATTTATTTAATTCTAAAATACATCATCATCTGTAAACAAACACATACTAAATTTTTAAAAACCATCCTGAGGTCATAGATTTCAAATTTCTAACAATCTTTTCCTTAATCACACTCTTAATCCTCCCATCCATAGTAATATCCAGATCTTATGATAAGGACAACTAAGCATTTAAATACAAATAATATCTTAGAAACAATTATGGTATGAATAGATTTCATGGATTTCGAGCTTTTCCTAAATGGCTAAATGTGCAAAAGATCATAGCTGCAACTAAATTTCATTTCTCATCAAGAGTACAAGGGGGCTAGGTTATCAAGAAGGAAATATCATCTTAATCTTTAATAAGCTCAACGACGCCCCCATAAGAGTGCATTGAAATGAGGTAAGAATGTTACATATTAGAAAATTGAAGATCAAAGCCATACCAACTGAGTTCTCAGTCCAGTCTGCCGGCTTTTATATACCTCAGATGTTAGATTTAGCTCCATAAGTCAAATCACATCGACCTTTTATGGTTCTGATGGAATTTAGTGATTCTTTTTTTTCTCGGATATCATGTAGATAGGTCACAATAGGAGGGAAGATAAGGAGGATTCTTCAGAAAAACGTGGAACACAATCTTCTAGTTATTATTTTGGACATGTATATCTATTAATCTATATCTTGTATTTCTATATTGGTATGAAATTTAAAATATAATTTTGAGTATGTGTTTTCATTTTGGTTTTAGAAGTCTAATTCAGACATACCATCTTCTCAAGATAGTGTCCATGAGAGGGTTTGAGCATGATGATGATATTAATGAAAAAGTGGAAGAAGAGGGTGAAGAAATAGAAAAATCGATTCCTGAAATAATTATTAAGATTGATAGAAATAAAAGATCAACGGTTTTATGAATAATTTACCAAAGAGAATGAGAAAGTTGGTGGAGTGCCAGTTGAAAGGTGGAGATGCATTGATTGAATTTTCATCACAGGTAAAAAAAAGAAAAAGATCGATTGTTTTTCAAGATGTCAATAATTATTTTTTCTTTACATATTCAATTCACCATAGGTACAAAAAGAGAAAATGAGAATTGCAAGAGACATACACGAACAACAAAAGTTAGGTACTTAAATGCAATTTATATTATCTATTGAATTTTACCATTTATGTTAAAAGTTTTTCTATTTATCTCAATTATTTTTTCACAGATTAGTATCACAAAGTCTATTCAATTCTTTGAAACTTAAAATATTATTAATATAAAATTTTTATAATTAGTTACATTATTAAATAAAATTCTAATTCGATATAAAATGAATCAAATTTGAATATTCGAAACTCCAAATGAATTGAATTTGAATTTAGATAAGAAATTTGTTTAATATTTGATTCGAATTCGGGTTCGAAAATTTTATAATGAATTGAATTTCAATCTAAGCTGATTCGAATGCATTCGATTCGATTAGCACCCCTAACCGTATGTCCTCGTCGATGCTGGGGGAGAAGATACCTTTTTCCCTTGTTTTCCCTGAGAAGGAATTGTTCTCTTTTACCCTTCGTGTTTTTGGATTTGTTGCGTTTGTTCATCGATTATCTCCAGGAATTAACAAGATCTCTCCTAGGGATGTCAAATGTGTTTTTGTTAGGTACTTCAGGACTCAGAAGGGTTATCGTTATTATGATCCGTTACGCAAGCGATATTATGTCAACACAGATGTCACATTTTTTGAGTCTGTTACGTATTTTTCCCCTACAGGTAATAGGTTGACACCTTCAGGATTATGAGGTCTATATTCCACCTCCACCAATACATACACCACCTTCATTACCACCTCCACTACGACCTCCTCCATCACCTCCACTAGCCTTACCTCCTCCCATTGTTTTAGTTCCACCACTACCACATCACTACAGTCGTCGACCAGCCCTTGCTCATGTCCACGATCCGCTATCCAGCACGCCCCAGGTTTGTTCTGACAACATTTGCAATGATGGGACTAATGATGTTTCTCAATAGGGGTTATTTCAGGAGGTTGATGATCAGGCAAGTGACAGGGATGATGATGATGATCTTGATTTGCCCATTGTTATTAGGAAGCAGAAGCGTTCCTGTGCCTCATATCCACTTGCTTCTCATATCAGCTTTGAGCGCCTGACGGGTGACTTCAAGAGGTTTGTTTTTGCTTTGTCCACTGTGGCCATAACACGGACTGACCAGGAGGCATTGACAGATAACGGGTGGCGTCTAGCTATGGACGAAGAGATGGCGGCCCTTCAGTCAAGAGGTACTTGGAGTCTGGTTCCAGCTCCCACTAGGGCGTCTATAATCAGTTGCAAATGGGTATTTACAGTGAAGCAGAATGCATATGGCAGCATTGATCGGTACAAGGCTCGACTAGTTGATTGTAGCTTTGCCCAGACATATGAGGTGGATTATCTTGACACCTTCTCTCATGTCGCTCATCATTCTACCCTATGGAATCAATTATTCGTTATAGTAGTTCGGGATTGGCCTTTATTTCAGCTTGATGTCTAGAATGCCTTTTTGTATGGTGATCTTCATGAAGAAGTCTACATGCAGCAACCGTCGGGGTTGCTGCTGAGGGGAGTGTTCACAGGTATGTAGACTTCATAAGGCAATCTATGGACTTAAGCAGAACCCGAGAGCTTGGTTCCAGAAGCTCTCGGACTTGTTTGAAAAGCAGGGGTTCAAACGGTCAAATGCAGATCATTCTCTGTTTATACAGAGAACCCCTAAAGGTATGATTGCTATTATGTTGTATGTTGATGATATACTTATTACAATAGATGACATGCAAGAAATAAAGAGGGCGAAAGAATTTCTAAGTCATGAAGTTGTTACCAAAGATCTTGGAGCCCTTAAATATTTTTTAGGACTGAAGTTTGCTAGAAATCAACAAGGGTTGGTGATGACTTAAAGGAAAAGTCACTGATTTGCTAAGTAACACAAGTATGCTTGGATGTCGACCTGCTACCACACCCATAGATCCAAGCATGAAGTTGTACAATGATGATACTGATTAGGTTGACATGAGAAGATACAATGAACTGATAGGAAAGCTCCTTTATGTTACCACTACCAGACTTGATATTTCATTTGCTGTCAATCGGGTGAGCCAGTTCATTGAATAACCTCGTCAGGTATATATGGATGCTATACAGATGATACTGAGGTGTCTTAAATCATCTCCAGATGCAGGGCTGCTATTTAAAAGGAGTGACACCATCACTATCTCAACATGTGTAGAAGCAGATTATGCAGGGTGCCCCAATGACAGGAAGTCCACAACAGGGTTTGCTATATTTGTTGGAGATTCGCATGTCTCGTGGAAAAGCAAGAAGCAAAATGTTGTTGCTAGATCTAGTGTTGAATCTGAGTATAGGGCTAAGACACAAGCATGCACGGAAATGGTGTGTGTTAGAGCGGTTCTTACAGATCTACATATAGAGGTTCCTTTTCCCATTTCACTGAAATGCGACAATCAAGCTTCCTTGTTCCTTGCCAATAACCATGTATTCCACAGAAGGACAAAGCACATCGAGGTCAATTGTCATTATATACGTGACATGATTCAGAAGGTCTTCATTGCTACATCTCATGTCAGCTCAGGGGACAAGACGGTAGATATTTTCACCAAGGCTCTACTTAGAGGATCATTTCTAAAGTGTTCATCCAAGCTGAGCATGATAGATATCTATGCTCCATCTTGAGGGGGAGTGTAGAGATATATTTCTACATTTATGTACTCTTTTATCTATTTCTTTTCCTCTTGTCGGCTTTATGTAATTTGGCCATAGGTCACTCCTCTATATAAAAGAGCCTAGGGCTCAAGGAATAAACAAGTCTCTATTTTTTCCCAACAAAGAGCTTGCTTTAAAGTTATGTACAAGGATAAAAGGGAGGAAACTGTCACAAACTACAAAATAACGAAGAAGTAAGCAAAGAAAGCTGTAAGTGAAGCTAAGTTGAAAGGTTATGAAGTTTTGTACAAAAAAACTTGACTATAAGGAGGGCCAGAAAGATATATTCAGATTGACCAAAGCAAAAGAAAGAAAAATCAAAGATCTTTCTCAAGTGAGATGCATTAAGGATGAGGAAGGACATGTGATTGTTACTCAGAAGCAAGGTTGCAGAAGTTGGCAGTCGGTACTCGGTCGGCAGGGTCACTGACTAAGGATTAATCGGCAGTCGGGAGAGTAATCGGATTTAGTCGGGCATTAGTCGGTTTTGAATTTTTTAATTATTTTAAATATATATATCAAGTTTTATAACATATACTCTCATTTATATTCATATATTTAGCAGTTTTAATATTTTTTAGAGCTTAAAAAATTATAGCAACGGAAGAAAAAATGAAGCAAGTTAAGAACAAAATGTTTGCTTCATAGCACAGACAAAATGTTAAGAACAAAATGTTTGGTACATATCACGAGTTGAAGTTAGAAATAAATTAATACAAAGCTAATCAACAACCACAAAAGGTAAATAACCTAAGTTACCTAACTATCATGCAAATCAACAAGAAGTATCTAAGTTAATGAACATTTAGGCGTAATAAACACAATTCTAATCTTATATAAGTTAACCAACATGAAATTAAATCACAAAGTTTTAAGTAAAATTATCCAGGATAATATATTAATTAGTTGATATTTTATATCTAGATGAAAAACTATAATTTAAAGCACATAAGTACACAGAATTTTCTTATATTTTTTATTTAACATTTTTAGTGTTTTTTGTTTTTATATTTTTAATTTATTTGTGAGTTATACTTATTAGCATGTAACCTTAAGTATCTCATCTTATTGGCTAACAACAAGCCCTAAATCTCATCTAATTCTAAACGGGTAATCGAGTTTACGGTTTGCGCATATATCCGAAATCCCTATGCAAAAGTCAGCCGAGAAATCTCTATGCAAAAGTCGGCCTACTAGTCGGCCGACTAGGCCGACTAATCGGGCGATTAATCGGGTATGACCGACTATTGGCTGATTTGGCCTAGTCGAGTCGGGTACCCCCCCGACTCGACTAGTCGGCCTAGTCGGTCGACTTTTACAACAGTGCTCAGAAGGATATGAAAACTAGATGGAAACAGTATTTCCTTAAGCTTTTCATTAGAAAAGGGAATAAAGAGATCACTTTGAGGGATCTAACTAATAATGAAAGTTACATGAATTGTGCAAGCTATAGAGGAATATGAAGGAAGTATGAGGCTTTGAAGGTTATGAAACCTAAGAAAGGTGTGAAACTTGATGGCATTCCTATAGAAGTATAGAGAGTTCTATGTAAAAGTGGTTTGACTTGGCTCGCAAATTTATTAATGTTATTTGGTGAAGCAAGAAAATACTTGGACAATGGAGGAGAAGCATCGTAGTGCCTCTTTACAAGAATAATGGAGACATTCAAAACTATTCCAATTATAGAGGTATCAAATTAATAAATCATACTATGAAAATTTCAGGACATGTGATCAAAAGAAGGTTAATGCAAGTTTACAAAGTAATAGAAAATCAATCCGGATTCATGTTAGGTCACCCAACTATTGAAACAAACCGCATATTGATGAGAATAATGGGGATTTATAAAGCTAAAAGGAAAAATCTCCATAAGTACTATTGATTAGAGAAGGCTTATGATTCAGTCCCATAGGAAATCTTGTAGAGAGTTTTGTGGAAGAGACAAGTACATGTCTTGTACTTAACCTTATAAACGATATGTATACTGGAGCTCATCTTGTGCAAGAATTAAGTCTGAGAAGACTAACTATTTTGACATTAATATCGATCTACATCAAGTATCTTTGAGTTCATTGTTTTTTATTTTGATTATGGACAAGTTGATTAGTCACATTCAATATGAGATATCTCCGTGCATGTTGTTCACCGAAGATATTGTGTTGATTGATGAAACATGGAACAAATGAGAAGGTTAAGGTTTAAAGACATGTCTTATAGACTGAAAGATTTAGTATAATCAGGGATAAGACTGAATTATATGGAGTGCACATTTGACGGAAGTATTGGTGAAGGAATCGATGTGAAGATTGGAGAAGAATTTTTAAAGGAAAAAGGACATCCACCTTATAGGTGTGTGCCCAAAAACTTAATCATTATCATCTGAAAAAAATATTACAAATCTAGAAAAAGCCAAAAAGAAACATAACGGTTACAACATCTAACTTTTTACAAACGCTTGAGCATGCGCCACCATATTCTCCCCATACATTCTGCCACAGCGAAACACAACCCCGTTCCTTGCCAACCATAAAGCCCATAACAACACTATACACCCGATCCTCGCTTCTTTCGCACCTCCATAACGCTCCCCAATTGAGATCCAGAAGCTTGAGATACCATCGCAACGAACAAACTGCTCCTCGAAAAGTGCCCATGCATCGTTCGAGCTTTTACATTTGAAGAACAAATGATCGGCATCATCCACCTCCTCCTGACAGCAAGAGCAAAGCGGACTAGTGTTCGGTAAAAGACATGCAAGCCGCTCCTCGTTCAGCAATCTACCCCTTCTGCACAACCACAATATCTTCACACGAGTCAGAATCTTATAATTCCAAATTCTTCTACAATCCATGATACACCCACGCAGGTCGTAACTTTGGGGGCCCTTTAGTACTTTATACGCTTTTCCCACCGAGAACGATCCATCCCGCCAGCACCAACAGTCTATGCCCTCACTTAGCCCTGTCATGCCCTCGAGTTTCCTCAACATCATCACCAATTTCTCAAACCTTTGATCCGACAGTTCAGATATAAACATAATAACCTGACTGTCCCCTAGGTTCACATATCATTCCTTATACAGTAAGTACGAAGTCCAAGGGACTATACAATGGAATGACTACTCATCCCAGACCTCTATCACGGAAGCGTTCGGATCAGAAGAAAGTGCCCTCAACCGCAGCAACCGCTGATCCAGAAAGTCACCCTCAAACCAATCATCCGCCCAAAATATGAAACCCCTGCCATCATCCACCATCGGACGCAGGTGAAGACATATCTCTTAAACCACCCTGTAGATGCCACACCAGAATAATGACGGAGCTGAGGTCGTATCACCAGGAATAGGAAGCGAGGCCCCCACTTAGACCTTGTGGAGGAAAGTACAAACCAAGTTGTCACACCCACCCTAAACGTGGGTGATCCACTTACAAATCAACGCTTAGTTCACCTCTTTCAAACTTCGCACCCAAAGACTCACATCTCTCCTTTGCACTAGTGTTCATGCTCTAATCCACCAGGTACATCCCTCCCGCGTTACCTGAACCGACCAAAGAATCTCCGCATGATTGCCTCCAATCTCTTCCGCACATCAACCGAGAAAATATTGGTTGAGATGAAGAAGATCGGTATCACAGATAAAATCGACTTAAGCAGAATAAGTTTCATACCCTAGAGAGGCACGATCACTGTTGTAAAAGTCGGCCGACTAGTCGGTCCGACTAGTCGAGTTGGGGGGTACCCCACTCGACTAGGCCAAATCGGCCAATAGTCGGTCAGACCCGATTAATCGCCCGATTAGTCGGCCGACTAGTCGGTCGACTTTTGCATAGAGATTTCTCGGCTGACTTTTGCATAGGGATTTCGGATATATGTTTCGGCGCAAAACGTAAACTCGATTACCCGTTTAGAATTAGATGAGATTTAGGGCTTGTTGTTAGACAATAAGATGAGATACTTAAGGTTACATGCTAATAAGTATAACTCACAAATAAATTAAAAATATAAAAACAAAAAAACACTAAAAAAGTTAAATAAAAATTATAAGAAAATTTTGTATACTTCTGTACTTTAAATTATAGTTTTTCATCTAGATATAAAATATCAACTCATTAATATACTATCCTGGATAATTTTACTTAAAACTTTTGTGATTTAATTTCATGTTGGTTAACTTATATAAGATTAGAATTGTGTTTATTACGCCTAAATGTTCGTTAACTTAGATACTTCTTGTTGATTTGCATGATAGTTAGGTAACTTAGGTTATTTACCTCTTGTGGTTGTTGATTAGCTTTGTATTAATTTATTTCTAACTTCAACTCGTGCTATGTACCAAACATTTTGTTCTTAAAATTTTGTCCGTGCTATGAACCAAACATTTGTTCTTAACTTGCTTCGTTTTTTCTTCTGTAGATATAATTTTTTAAGCTCTCAAAAATATTAAAACTGCTAAATATATGAATATAAATGAGAGTATATGTTATAAAACTTGATTTATATATTTAAAATAATTAAAAAATTCAAAACCGACTAATGCCCGACTAAATCCGATTACTCTCCCGACTGCCGATTAATCCTTAGTCAGTGACCCTGTCGACCGAGTACCGACTGCCGACTTCTGCAACCTTGGGCGCGATGCCTTCTAACTCTCTAGCCTTTGTTCCATCATCTCGATTACAGGTCTCCAATCGGTTGCCCTCATCCTTCCCGTTACCAAAGGAATGCCAAGGTATCTTAAAGGCAGATGCCCCGCGGTAAACGAAGCCAGCCAATGTAATTCTCCACTTTGTCATCAGACAGACCGAAAGCAACAAACTCGGACTTGTCCTTGTTAATTTTAAGACCCAACACCGAACCGAAAAGATCAAGCACCGTGGATAGGCTATGATATCACGAAGGGTCCCCCTCAGTAAACAAGATCGTGTCAATTGCATATTGCAGGATGGGTATAGAGATCTCCCCATTCGTGTAACCCGTAAGGAAGACACCCGATGACGCATTCTCAACCATAACCAAAAGCGCATCCGAGATGAAAACGAATAATAGAGATGCCATCGGGCATCCCTAGCGGACTCAACGTTATGGATGAAAGAAACCCCCTCTTGGTTGACCTTTCACGAGAGCCGCACTAGACGACGTCGTGGTGCATCTCTTCATCCAAGAGATCCATTGATTGAGGAAATCACGCCTATGTAGTGACACCCAAATAAAGCGCCAGTCGACGCAAGCATAGGCCTTAGAAGAATCTACCTTCCATGGCATCCCCTTCGTTTTATGCCTACGCCAGACTGCCACCATTTTTCGAGGCAAGAACCATGCTATCCAGCAATTGCCTCCCAAGAAGAAAGGCACTTTGCTTCGGGGAGACCGACCTGTTTAGGACCTCCAGCCTGTTTGCCAAGGCCTTAACCACAATCAGATAGAAGGCTTTCGACAACGCGATCGGACGGAAATCCTCAATTTTGGTCACGACATCCTTCTTGGGGAGCAAGAGAAGGAACGAACGATTGAGCCTCTCAAAACCCAGATTCCCCGCCATAAATTCCTCAACAACCTCCACCGCATTCTCCTTAACGAGATCCCAGAATTCTCTGTAAAAAGTAACCAGGAATCCATCCAGACCAGGGCAACCATCCGGGTTCAGATCGAACAAAGACTCTCGCACCTCCAACACATTAAACGATTTTGTCAGAGACTTTGCGCCCTCCTCCGAGATGTGATTCACCCCCAAGCCCAACCACCTAGAGCCACTATAGGGGAGGTCTTCTACTCATCATCTTGAAATAGTTTGTGACCGCCCGAGCAACCTCGACCTCCTCGTGCACATTTACATGCCGACCTCAATCGAGTGTATCAAGTTTCACCTTCTTCTACAATTTGCCATGGTGTCAAAAAATCCGGTATTAGTGTCACCCTCTTTCACCTATTTCTGTCTCGATCTCTGTCTCCACCTCCACTTGCCTCTTCCTCCTCCTCTAAGATTTTTTGCACCATCCCTTTATGCATGATCTTCATCATACAGGTCTCTATTATCCTCCAATTGATCCAAACCTACCAACTCGTCCTAAGCATGAGCCCTCCTCAACCCCCGCTCCAATCTTGTAACCCTTCTAAACTCCAAAAGTCTATGACGCATGGCTGCCAACTTATCAGACAAGGCCACAGTGGCCAATCCCTTCCTTACCACACTCGTCCAGGTGTCAGCGACCAGCTCGTGAAAACCCTCCTCCAGCAACCAGCTTTTTCTCGAAACAGAAATAAGACGACGTGCCCTGACCACTACATGTATCCAAGCAAAGGGGAGTGTGGTCAGATCTCGACCTAGGGAGCGAGCTGACCATCCCCAAGCTGAACATCTCCAAGGTCTCCACGAACATGAGAAACATGTCGATCCGCGACCGGAAGGACAAGTTCCTCCAAGTGTATCTGTAGTTCATGGCGTCAACCGCCTCAAAATTCAATTCCTCGATCGTGTCATCAAACAGAGTTGAGCCAAGGTCCCGAGCCAATCTCCCACCAGGTTTATCATCTGCATAAAACGTAACGTTGAATTCAACCCCACCACCACGGCAACCCCTTGCAAACCTCTCCCTTATACACACTAACTCTACCCATAAAGCCTCGTTCACCGAGGAGCCCGAAATACCATAAATCGAGGAGACTGCCAGGTATGTGACGCCGCGGATCCGAGATACATGTTTACACAACACTCGTAGTATCATGTTCGCTAGAAATCGCATTAGGTTACTGAAATTTAGGAAAACTTTCACGATTAGAAATGATATTCACAATTAACTAACGAGTCATAGAACAACAATGTGTCAACATTCTTTTGCATTAATTTCCATAAAAAATTACATTTAACAAAAGAAGCTGCATTATGTACATGTATCCCAAAATGTAATAAAAGAGAAAGAAAAGCATTAATATTATCCTGAATATAAACTAGAACATGTATACTTGACAAGAGTAATTGCGGAAGCTCAGGTTCAGCTGTTGGACTACTGCAATGCATGTACTTATTCTCCATACCATGTATTAAGGAGAAAAGGAATATCAGCAAAAGTTTAACACAATCTGAATTAAAAATAACAGGTAATTCGGTGGCTCCAAAAGAAAGCAAGTAGATAGGATTTGGCAATTTCAAGCTTCAAGTTATTCTGTATGTGAATCCATTGACTTACTCATCCTACCTCAATTACTCGTATTTAAAGTTTTCCTATTTTGATTATATGATCAATATTTAAGCTATCACCTTTTTATTAATTATAATCCATGTTTAATGGATCTTAATAATATGGATGGTGAGTCTCTGTTCTGATCTTTGTCTTTGTCTAATATCTCAAGCTTAGTGGATAGTATGTGATCTTGGTATGAGTATGACCTCACACTATGACTTTAAGGAGTGAAGGATGCATTAGGGTTGAGGAGCTTCCGTAGGCATGCGGTGGAATGTAATGCATCCTAACTAAGTTTCCAATACGTCCACTAATTCCATCTAACAATCGTGGTAGTATCTCTTAGTTTGATAAGGATGATTTTCATAATGTGATCTTTTCTCTTCGCCGGGACCTACTGGCGGAACAGTAACTAGTTTAATTGAAACCAAGCTCAATTGTAACCAAGCTCAATTGTATCCAACTCAACTGTAACCAAGCACAACTGTAACCAAGCTCTCAAGAACTGTAGCCAAAAATCAAGCAATGAGGAAGCCTAGGAAGAGACCCTTTCGTCTTGCCCACCTAGTAGAAGTGCAGTCCAGGAGAGGGCTAGGCCTACTCCAAAATTATGCCCCTGAGACGGGGGAGAGACTTTCTGGACTAAGTTACTCCAGAAAAACTAGTCCGACCAATACGAGAAAACGAGCTCGAAAAACCAAAATCGAGGGGCCCCCAGCTTAGACACCCTAAAGAACACGGGTCAACGGAATTGGTCAAAAAGAAAACCCATGGATCCCAGAGAGGCGTAAACTTGCGAGCACTCGTGAAAAACTGAGTAAAAAACTGGGATCCGAGACCCACGTATTAAGCAGTTGCTGCCTTAACTGGGCTTCGTATCTCCTGCCCAGCTGAGGGTCACCGCGCCCTCGCACAGTCAGGTGTAAAGTTCACCATGACCGGCATAATCAACTACCATCACTTACTTGGTTTCTCATCCTCTCTCGATCTCTGTTGTAGTTAACTTTACAGATCTAGACATCTTGTCGACAATCTTATTGAATAGTGATCCATAATCAATGATTCATACATAAATGATTGATCACAGAGATTTTCAGTCGTTGATAGATTATCTCGTAATTTGGTGGCATGCTTATCGATCTAAATTTTATAAGTCACTTATATGAAAATACCCCAAAGATCTCATTTTTCAAATCACGAGATTAGAAATTGTTCGTTAGATCTGAATTTAATTTTAGATTAATGCTAGATTCACAACTTTTCTTAGTTAAATCAAGGGATTAACAATTACTCATTAGATCTTGGATTTAGGTTCAAAACAATACAAATTTCCAATTCCTTTCTTCTTTGAGTTATGAATTTTGAAGCTACTTAATAGATCTAAATGTAGTCTCAATTTGCATGCTAATTCACTCCAGATCTCTCAATTTTAGTTATGAAAACATTGACTAAATAGTAATATATAATTTGATCTTAACTAATGTTAATCACCCTAAATTATTAAATTTTTCATCATGTAAACAGTGGCTAATTAATGCTCTAAAACTTAACTTAATTGCATACAAATCACCCTTAATTTCTCCTCAACCAACATAAAATCATAGGTCTGAAATTATGTTTAGTTTCATGCAACTCATCCTCAAATCCTCATCATTCAGGTATGCACATCTGAAATATTTATAGGTCTGGTTTTGAGTTCTAATCAGTGTTGTAAAAGTCGGCCGATTAGTCAAGTCGGGGGGAAGGGAGGAGGGGAGAAGGGGGTACCCAACTCGAATAGGACAAGTCGGCCAACAATCAGTATGACCCGATTAAACGGGCGAGTAGTCAGCCTAGTCGGTTGACTTTTGCATAGGGAAAATCCGATAACCCGGCTTAGATGGATTTTGAGGAAACTGTTAGACAGTAACTCCAATATCCATTCATGATTCCCACCCCCCACCCCCCAACCCCCCAGTGCACGACAATCCTCCAGGCTCTAGCCCTCTTTCGCGCCACCGCCCCCTTGGACCTACTTCGTTGTTGCTTCCATCACGGCGTCGCCCTGTACTCCACATAGTCGGCATCCAAACGATGACTCCTTTTGGTGTTGGTCCTCTGCCGCCCGCTCCTCCGTTCTCTCCGACCTCCAACGACTTGTTAGGTTTTATTATTTTTTTTGTTTTTTCTTGCTTGGTTTAATACTTTAATGCTTGATCTTAGATGTTATTGCTTAGATTTTCTCTATTAATTTGCGTGTTGATTAGTTTGTTAGGTTATTTTAGGAGTAAAAACTTAGTTTTTCATGATGAAGACATGTTGGGTATCTTATATAAGACTAAACATTGTCTTTATTATTCTCCAAATGTTGCTTAACTTAGATACTTCTTGCTGATTTGCATGTTGGTGTGCTTATTAGGTTATTTTAGGAGTAAAACTTAGATATTCTTGCTTATTTACATGTTGGTTAACTTATATTAGGTTAGAATTGTGTTTATTATGCTCTAAATGTCCGTTAACTTAGATACTTCTTGCTATAATTTTTTCCAGGTTCATTTTTCTTCTCTTGTTATATTTTTTTCTTCTCTTGCTTCATTTTTCTTCTCTTGCTATAATTTTTAAAGCTCTTAAAAATATTAAAATTGCTAAATATATGAATATAAATTTCAGCATGTGTATTAAAATTTGATTTTGTATATTTAAAATAATTAAAAAATTCAAAACCGAATAATGTCCAACTACATCCGATTCATCTCCCGACTATCGATTCATCCTTAGTCAGCGACCCTGTCGACCGAGTACCGACTGCCGACTTCTACTACCATGGTTCTAATTGCATGTAATATACCTCAAAATTTTCAACAAATCAGTCATGAATCTATTTTTTTTATGTAAAATAGGGTGAAATCTCAAAGCGGGATTCACCTCACGATGTGATTCATTTAATAAGGTTTAGAGTGCATTATCGTGATAGCCAAAGGCGATACAAGGAGTTTACATGGCAAACATCATTTTCGTAGCGAAACGTCTGATTTCTGAAGATAACCTCGGTTCTTGCAGTCCAAATGCACCATAAAACAGCAAATGGTCTCGCGCTATCAGCTTGAGAGTTGCCTCCCACCTGCCTGATGGAGGTCCAAAAATCCGTCGACCCTCCCGTCGTGACCCAATCACACCCAACCTCACTCCAAACTTGCACCGATGAAGGGCACGTGAAGAACAGGTGATCGGAATCCTCCACATTTCCAACGTATCTGTCACATGATACGTCATCCAGGTGAAACAATCGGCTCCTCACCTTATCGATCAGTCAACCTCTTCTGAAATACCACAGAAAGATCTTGATGCGGCTCGGAATGTTAGCCGCCCACACAATTTTTAGGTCTTGTAGCAACGTCAGGTCTCGGTCATTCAATTCAGTTCTCATCTCCTTACAGCTTCTTCGCCGACAGGCCCGATCCTCCCCACATAAAGTGATCGCGCTCCTGCGCGTAAAGGAATCCGGGTGCGAAATCTACCCAACCATCCTGTTGAACTCCTCTGAGCGCTGGTCAGACAAATCGTTGTGGAATCACGGCAGCCAATTACCCGCGTCTGCCACCTGGACAAGCGAGCAATCCTTCACCGACGCCAGAGCGAAAAGCCGTGGGAATCTAACCTTCAGGGAGCCATCACCCGACCAGTTATCGAGCCAGAATCTAAATACCTTGCCATCCCCCACACACAGGTGCATCTTATGTGCTAGCAACGGCAACACCTCATGGATTCCCATCCAAAACGCGGGTTGATATCTCGTCGTGCCCGCCACGAGCTCTCCCTTGACAGCGTACAATTTTCTGAGTTGAGAAAACCGCAAGGCCATTCGACGGCCCCCAGATGCGAACCACCCATTTAGCGATCAAGGCCTTGTTCATGAACTCGATATCCCATACCCCAAGGCCGCATTCCTTACGCTCCCTGGTGATCTCTTCCCAGCTCACAAGGTGCAGCCCAAACCTCTGTTGATTCCCACTCGACCAAAAGAATCTCCTCATGAGTGCCTCCACCTTCTTCCTTACCCCGACCGGCATCAGACGGGTCGAGAAAAAAAAGATCGGGATCGCCGTAAGGATGTGCCTAAGAAGAATCATCTCCCCCCCCCCCCGAAAGTATAGACGCCTTCCACCCGACCAGTCTTTGCTCCATCTTCTGGATCACCCCGTCCTAGTCCGACTTCTTTAACTTGCTCGCAACCACTGGTAGCACCAGGTAGGTAATCGACAACTCACCCAACCGACAACCGGTTACTTCCTCTAGCTCAAAACGTTCGGCCTCCTCTAAATGGAAGGGCACCACCGTCGACTTGCT
Source organism: Ottelia alismoides (assembly GCA_037367405.1). Classification (NCBI taxonomy): domain Eukaryota; kingdom Viridiplantae; phylum Streptophyta; class Magnoliopsida; order Alismatales; family Hydrocharitaceae; genus Ottelia; species Ottelia alismoides. The sequence continues at coordinate 768,128 of JAZKJV010002687.1, forward strand.
CCTATTTATTTGAAGCCCTGAGATACTGCTGAAAATCTGCACAATCTGCGCCGAATTAGTGTTCTGCGCCGGCGACCCTCCAAGAAATAGAAGTGTATCGTCTGCATATTGTAGAATCGGAATAGAGATATTTTCCACCCGAAAACCTTCGCACCAGCTTAGGTCAACTGCTCGCTCCAATAATAAAGTCGAAGCATCCGCAACCAGTACAAACAGCATAGGCGCCAGCGGGCAGCCCTGGCGCACTCCATGTTGTGGCTGAAAGTAACCACCTTCCGACTTTCCGTTGATAAGGACAGAATAGGAAGAGGTCATCACGCAACATTTCATCCAGTCAATCTACAGGTCAGGGAAACCTCCAATCAACACAGTTATAGGTCTTTGCGTAGTCTATTTTCCACAGTGTCCCCTTCTTCAACCGTTTCCATTCCAAGCATATCTCGGACGCCATCACTAAACCCTTAGCTAACTGCCTTCTCGAGATGAAAGCTGACTACCCATGTAACACTACAGAATCCATCACCAACTTCAGTCTGTTTGCCAGAATCTTTGCTATAATCATGTAAATGGCATTGGAGAGCGCGATCGGCCTGAAGTCATTAACATTCAAAGGTGACTCCTTCTTGGGAGGAGGAAAAGCAAGGCCATGTTGATCTTCTCGAAGCCTCTATTGCCTTCTCTAAATTCATTAACCGTTTGGAGGCCCTCATCCTTAACCATATCCCCAAATCCCTGTAAAATAACACTTGGAATCCGTCCAGACCCGGAGCGCCATCTGCATTTAGCCCCCAAACAATGCCCTTTTAGCCTCTTCCTCAGTGAAAGGGGAGATAAGAGAATCCGCCTGCTCGTCGATCAAAGATCGCACACCTCTACCCGTCCACCCCCATCCCTCACTGCTCTTTCTTCTCGAGGCTTGGAAAAAGTGGTTCCGCAGGGCCCTCCCAATCTGTGCCTCCCCGGTGACACGCTCCCCTCCAATCTCGACTTCGTGAAGGAAGTTCCCTCTTCTTCTCCCCGAGGTCATTGCATGGAAGAACTTTGTATTAGTGTCTCCTTTGTTAAGCCATCTCTGTCAGGATTTCTGCCTCCACTCAATTTCCTCTTTCTTGTCTTCCTGCCACAGGTCAGCAGTATGGCCAGCCCTCTCAAGCATCTCTTCATCCGTCAGACCTATCTCGTCATCCAACGCATCCAGTCGGGTCACGCCAGCTTGTGCAACCTCCCTCTTGGCCCTCCTTCTGAGTTTGATGTCTTTGCCAAATTTGATAAGGTGCTTTCGGAGCAATTGCAGCTTAGTCGCCAGCCTGGCTACCGCCGAACCCTCTGGCGCCCACTCGTTCCATAGCTTTGCTACCTCAACCATGAATCCGCGGCTATACAATGGTCTGAAATTAAAATTTAATTGCATGTGAAACACCCTTAATTCTCATCCTTTCAACCTGAAAACTGGAGCATATGGTAGCATGAACTTTGCTTAATTTCATGTTAAATACTCATCAATTCCTAAAATTTTAAGCATGAAATTAGGGGCATAAACTGTGGTCTAAATTTTAATCTAATTAAATGCTAATCCTCCCAAATACTCCTCTTTTAAGTATGGAAACTGTTAAGACAATAGGAATGCGAAAGTGAATATCAGAGAAATGATTTAAAAAATGAAGAACGTGGGATTTTATGTGGAACCCTACTCCCTAAGGAGCGTGATGAAACCACGGGAAAACACCTCACAAGGTTGATGGTCTATTGAACTTTTCTCTCATTGGATACAAGGGTGAGAGGCTTCTTATATAGCCCTCACCGAGTTTCAACATCTCCCAACTGGTAGATGTGGGAGTAAAGACTTGGATGGAGTAAATGGATCCTGGAGTGTTCATTTACCCATCTACAACTCAAGTGGCGTACAACCAAATACTCCAACACTCCCCATCAAACTGGAGCATGCAATGCTCAGCTTGGACAAACAGAAAGAAATCTCAACTCACGCTACATGATACTACAAACAATATCAACTCAACGCGTCCAATTGTCGGCTATTGTTGAGAACGTTGCTTCTCATGTCGTGTAGGTGAAGAGGACGAACGGGCTGGAGTGTGAGTCAAACTGAATCTCGTCATCGGAGAGCATGTGCTTTGTACTGCGCCTGTCAGAGTCACTGCAACTGAAGAATGAGTCTCTACATGGAGAACTCTGGCCCACCACAACAATGTGGACAACTGCTCCATCTCTGAAAATAGTCGACCTTCAAAAAGCCGTGGAGTGCAACCCTCGTCGGAATCCACGGTCGTTGGAGAATGGAGTATGAAGAAGTCTCCTCGTCGAAAAATCGGGTCTTTCCCATCTGGCTCCGAGAATGGTACTCTACTCTGAAGTCCCTATGAACCACATGAAAATCATAGCCCACATACATAGGGAATGGGATCTCTACTCTGGAGTCCCTATGAATCACATGAAAACCCTGACCGACAAAACAAGAATGATGGGGACCGATGAACAAGTGATGGCAAACATGTGTTCATCTGAAAAGACCGCATACATGTGTGTGTCTGGAAGTGAAGATTCGGAACCAATCTGACGTCGAGTATGAATCTGAGAAAATGTAGAGTCTGAAAATCCGACTGGTCTGGATAATCTGACATTTGATAATGAGGCATGTAACTCTACATATACTCCCCCTTTCTTCCATACTGGTCGGAGAATCAACATCGACCAAGTTGGGATAAGACAAGATAATGGGGAAAAACATGAATCACTAAGCCGATCACAATTTTTTTAGCTTCTTCTGACATTTTTTTAAATCGTTTTTTTCGGCTTTTCCCTTTTTTGCAAATCTTTTGCGTACGGCTTTTTATTGTACGTGCCTTATTCAGAATTTTTTTTTAAACTATAAACCTTGATGGCCCAAATAGTAGGTCCAAACTCACTAAACCGTCGTTTGTTTTCCTCATTTCCTCTCCTCCCCCTCTTTTTCCTTCTTTTTTTAATGAGCCCAATTTGGCCCTAAACAAAAGACAATCCTCCCTTTTATTAAAGAGTACGCTCATGCCCCTTTTTCAATCGAAGCACGGAGCCTAGGGTTCCCTCGTGGGAACCCATCCCTCGAATGACGTTGTCGCCGCCATGTTGGAAGACCGTTGGAGGGTCTCGAAGGATCTCGCGCAGAGCATCGCGTCTGGAGATCGATCACAGAAGGAGGGAGGAGATCTGTGCGCTAGGCTTCTTCTTTGTGTCGCCGTCGATGAGGAAGAGGATGGCGAGGAGGTGTTGTCGGGCGACGTCGCCTGGAGCAGGGGAGATGCGAAGGGGGGTCGGTGTGGCTTGGATCGACCTAGAGTTACGGGCTTTGGAGCCGCGCCTGGGGATTCAAGCGACCTCCGCCTTGGAGGTATGTCACCCGTTCTGAAGGGAGCCGCCATGGGAGCTCGATGAGATCGGGTTTGCCGCCTGGAGCCTTACGCCGCCTGCGCAAGAGTACTAGAGAAGAAAGGTGATGTGGCCATCGCTGCCTGGGATCGTGCGCACAGGGAGGAGGTGTGTGCGACTCATGAGTGTTGCGCCGTGGATTTCTGTCGCCTGCAAAATGGAGATCGATGAAGTCTGGAGGAGGCTCCCTGCGCCACAGAGGTGCGCGAAGGCCTGAATGGCCCGCCGCCTGGAACCATATGGCTGAAGGAGGGGTATATCTTCATCTCCAAGAGGGAGAGGTCCGCCTGGAGGAGGTCTTTCGCCACTTCTAGAATAAGGTTGCAACCAGGATGTCTTGCGAAATAGGATGCGCGCTGAAGCTTGGATCTGCGCAAGGGTTGCGCAATCTTGCGCCTGGATCTGATGAGGGCATTGATGTCGAAACTTAGGGTTTGCATAAACAAAGCCTACGATTCTTTCACGAATATGAACAATAATCTCACATGTAATATTCTTCATCAAAATCGATTCTCGAAAAAATACAAAAAAAACTAAGAACAAATCTCCGAGAATCGAACCCGCTCTGATATCATGTTAGAAAATAGGAATGTGGAAGCGAATACCAGAGAAAAGGTTTAAAACATGAAGAACACGGGATTTTACGTGGAACCCTACTCCCTAAGGAGCGGGATGAAACCACAGGAGAATGCCTCACAGGGCTGATAGTCTATTAAACTTTTCTCTCATTGGATACAGGGTTGAGGGGCTTCTTATATAGCCCTCACCGAGTCTCCACATCTCCCAACTGGTAGATGTGGGACTAAAAACTTGGATGGGGTAAATAGATCCTAAAGTAAACCATTTACCCATCTACAACTCAAGTGGCGCACAATCAAATATTCCAACAGAAACTATAGCATACCATGGTCTGGAATTAGATCTACATGCATGTAAATTTACCCCCAAATCTCTCCATCTTTTTTTTAAGCTTACTACTGCAGGTAGACAGTAATCTGAATTTTAATCAATTTACAAGCAATATACTCCCAAATTCTCATTTTTATCATGAAATTAAGGGCATGTAATAGCTTAACAGTGATCTAAATTTTAGATCTAATTGCATGTAATCCAACCTCAAAATTTGTTCTTTTAAAATAAAAGATGTAGAGCGGTCTTAAATTCATATCTAAAAAAATTGCAACCTCATCATTTTTCAGAGAGTAAAATCCTTATGCAAAAACCCCCAAATTTGATCTTTCAATTGCTAAAAACTGTAGCTAATTAATGATCTAAACTTAGATTTATTTGCGTGCACAACATACCCAATTCTTGATCATGTAAAACTAAAACATATAGTGATCTGAAATTAAGTTTGTTGGAGTATTTGAGTTATACGTCACTTGAGTTATAGATGGGTAAATGACCACTCCAAGATTATTTACCACATCCAACCACATCTACCTGTTGTGAGATATGGAGACTCAATGAGGGATATATAAGAAGCCCCTCACCCTCTGTATCCAGTGAGAAAGTTCAATGAACAAACCAGCCTTTTGAGGCGTTCTCCCGTGGTTTCATCCCACTCCTTAAGGAGTAGGGTTCCACGTTAAAAATCTCGGTATTCATGTTTATCTTTCTGTTTTGCATGCTATATTTATCAAATCGCTTCCGCATTCATATTTTCTAACATAGTATCAGAGCAGTTCGATTCTCAATGTTTTTATGTTTGTTCGTTATTTCATTTGAGATTCGATTAACAGAGCAGATTCGATTCTTAGAATTCCGTTCTTGAAGATTTGTGATTGGAGATTTTTTTTGACTAGAAAAAAGGGGGAGCCCTGCCAAGGCGGGAGTCACCACACCAAAATATTCGTGATTGAAGATGCAAGAGTATGTATTTGCCTAAGTTTTGAGAATATTATAGGGTTCCTGGAACCCCAGATCCTGCCAGTGTTCTAGAGTGGTTCAAAGTTAATCGCCAGAACTCTACACGATAGCGAGATCTCCTCGTTTCGCCAGTGTCTACACACAAGGACTCAAGGCAGTCCGAGTCCCCAGCAGCACAGCACCAGCTACCACCTCCAGCGACACCTAAAGCGCCGCCCGAGGCTCCGGCAGCTTCTGTCGCTCCTCTGACGTCGTCGATACTGCCTGGAGCCCCCTCCTCCAACAGCCCATGCTTCACCATGACTTGTTTCTCCCAACTTTTTGTTTCTTCCAACTTCATGTTTCATACTCTCTATTCTATCAAGTATGGAAGAAAGGGGGGGTCAGAGATGATTCTTCAGGAGACGACTACTATCCTACCACCACTGACAGACCAACACTCCAGACTACTACTCAGATCATCCGTCTTCACCGAGCATCGACTTCTTCGTCAGGGCGTATACTTCTTTTACGATCCGACTACTACTCCGCGTTGGACTTCTTGTACAACGATTCTTCTCCAGCACGACAGAGATATATTCCGGTGACCTGCAGACACGACAAAGATACGTTCCGGTGACCTGATATCGTAACGACTCTACAGGCATGGCAGAGATACGTTCCGGAGACCTGAAAGTCACAGACTCGTCCTCGAGTGAGGTCTTCTACCAGCAACGGACATATGTTCTTACGATGAATCGTGTGAAGATGTGGTGTATACTTTTTCTTTTTGTTATAACCTGCAGCTTTCTCAGCTCCAGCTTGAGGGGGAGTGTTAGAGTTATTATATTTACATTTATGTTGGTAATCCTTCGGGTTCTGTAACCCCCCATGACCCTTCGGGTTCCGTAACCCTCTGTGACCCTTCAAGTTTCATAACCCCCAGTGACCCTTCGGGTTCCGTAACCCTTGTACTCTCTAGGGTTTTCTCTCTATATAAGAGACCCTAGCTCTATGGAATGAACATCTCATTAGTTCACCTTCTAAACATGGTATCAGAGCGACGGTCCTAGATCGAAGCCTAATACCCTAAATCCACTGCAATCACCAACCCTCTCTCCGCCGACAAGGAGAGAGGGTTGGACCTCCTACGTCGCTCATGGATTCGATGATCCCGCGCAAGGCAGTCCGAGTCCCCAACAGCACAGCACCAACTACCACCTCCAGCGACACCTAAAGCGCTGCCCGAGGCTCCAGCAGCTCCAGTCTCACCTCCTGCGTCGCCGGCACCGCCTGGAGCCCCCCTCCCCCCCCCTCCCCCTCCAATAGCCCTTGCTTCACCATGACTTATTTCTTCCAACTTTTGTTTCTCCCAACTTGATGTTCCATACTCTTTATTCTATCAAGTATAGAAGAAAGGGGGAGACAGAGATGATTTTTCAGGACATCTGTTGCCCTACCATGATTGACAAATTGATGCTCCAGACTACTACTCAGATCATCTGTCTTCACCGAGCATTGACTTCTTCATCAGGGCGTATACTTCTCCTTTTACGACCTGACTACTACTCCGCGCTGGACTTCTTCTATAGTGATTCTTCTCCAGGCACGACAGAGATATATTCCGGTGACCTGCAAGCACGACAGAGATACGTTCCGGTGATCTGAAAGCCGTAGACCCGTCCTCGATCGAGGTCTTCTACCAGCAGCGGACATATATTCTTATGATGCTTCGTGTGAAAATGCGGTGTATACTTTTTCTTTTTGTTACAAGTTGCAGCTTTCTCGGCTCCAGCTTGAGGGGGAGTGTTAGAGTTATTATATTTACATTTATATTTGTAACCCTTCGGGTTCTTTAACCCTCTGTGATCCTTTGAGTCCCGTAACCCCCTTGTGACCCTTCGGGTTCCGTAACCCTTGTACTCTCTACGGTTTTCTCTCTAATATAAGAGACCTTAGCTTTATGGAATAAACTTCTCATCAGTTCCTCTTCTCAACACTTAGAATTCTTTTTTTTTGAAGTCTGAATGGTAGGGGGAAACACTCGGTGGTGTCCGCCCCCAAATTTATTTATTCAAAACAAAAGGGTAAAAGACCAGTAGGGAAAGCAAAAGCACACTACAACCAGAACGCTACAGGACCCACTCGTCAACCATGCGTTTAGCGAACACCCCCACATTTTCCTTGTAAAAATGCTGACCCGAGAACAGCAAGTTGTTTCTCCCGCACCACACCACCCATAGGATGGCCATGGGGTATAGCCGCTCTCCCCTTGATCTGTTGGGATTGGCGTGGATCGAGTCCTAGAAAGCCTGAAAGTCGTCGCTGCGGCACCAATGTGAGCCAATCTCCTGCCATATCTGAGATACCAAGGGGCATGAGAAAAAAAGATGTTCCACCGATTCGATCGTAGCATTACAAATCATGCACCTGTCCGAAAAGACCCCAAGAAACCTGACGTACCGATCCATCTCCTGCCATATTTGTAACACTTAGAATTCTGTTCTTGAAGATTTGTGATTGAAGATGCAAGAGTATGTATTTGTCTGAGTTTTGAGAATTTTCTAGGGTTCCTGGAACCCCAGATCCTGCCAATGTTCTAGAGTAGTTCGAAGTTCATAGCCAGAACTCTACACAATAGCGATATCTCCTCGTTTCGCCAGTGCCTACACACAAGGACTCAAGGCTTCAGCAGCGGCCACATACGACGGAACACTCCAGGTGGCATGCCCTCCAAGCAGCGACAGCCCGCCGCACCCTCTAGGTGGAACCTTCCTCCAAGCGGTGGCAAAGCACCACCCTTTCCAGGCAGCAGAAACTCCCATCGTCATCGAAAAAATGTTTATGGAGGCGGCGTCGATCCAGATCTTGCTTCCCAGGCGCACGCGCCCTCCAAGCTCCGGGTGGTAACTCCTCACCTGCTTCCCTGGCGCAAGGCAATGCCCCATCGAATCCTCTCTTGGCGGCGAGTCCCACATACCGCTCCAGCAAGCACCTCCATGGCAGTGGTGAAGTCTCGATGCGGCACAGATCTCGTGCATCTCCTCCTCGTGTGCCTGAAGTCTCTCTGCATCCTCTCTTGCGCGAGCATCTCCCATGACCTCCAGCTCCCAGGCGATGACGGCAACTCCAATCTCTGTTGCTTGCCATCCAGCATTCTCTTCCACCAGGCGACAAGATCCTTGAGCCTCTAGCCGCGCCATCCCGGCGCTCCTCCAAGCGGCGGCGACGCCCCCCCTTCCCTTTCGCGCACAGCAATTCGCGCAGGCGAAGCTTAATGCTCCTGGCGAAGGCAAGTGCAAAGGCCCGTCGGGGTGGCTCCTGTGAGGGGTTCCCTATCAGGAACCCTAAATAGGGTTAGGCCTGACGTGGGTCAAAGGTTTAATTAAAAAAAGGTGTCCTAAAATGAAAAAGAGTGACAGAGGCAATCCAGTTTTGCAAAAGAAATTGAGAAAAAGTGCGCATAAAAAACCGTGCGCAGAAAAATTAAAAAAAGGTGACGGCTATTAAAAAAGGGAATGAAATAGCCGAGAAAAAAACGATTTTAAAAAATTGATTGAGCAAAGCCAAAAAAATATGACGGCTTGTGTGATGTTTTGTATTCTCCCCATTTCTCTTGTCTTCTCCCAATTTTGTCGATGTCATTTATTTCCGACAAGTATGGGAGAAAGGGGGGTATTATGTAGAGTCACAGGTCTGTTTCAGATTCGGATGTCAGATTCGAGACCAACCAGATTCTAGACTCTACATTTCAGATATTTAGACTCGGCGATTGATTCCAAGTCCACTTTTTGATGCGCACATGTGAGCCATCATTGTTTATGGTCCCCATCTTTTGTGTTTCGGCCAGGGTTTTCATGTCATCCATAGGAACTGCAGAGTAGAGATCCCATTCCCTATGCCATGTTGGCTAGGGTTTTTATGTGGTTTCATAGGGACTCCAGAGTAGAGATCCCATTCTCTGAGCCGGTATGGGAGAGACCCAGTTCTCCGATGAGGAGACTTCTTCAGACTCCATTCTCCAGTGTTCGTGAACTCCGTCCAAGGTTCCTATGAGAGAAAATCCACTTTGAGGTTTCTATGAGAGAGACTCATCTTCAGAGATCTACGTATGGATAATTAGCGACGTTCTTTTCAGCCCTTTCAAAGATGGAGCAGTTGTCCACATGTTGTGGCGGGCCAGAGTTCTCCGTGTAGAGACTCTTTTTCAGTTGCAGTGACTCTGACAGACGCAGCATATAGCACATGCTCTCTAACGAGGAGATTCAGTTTGAGTCACACTCCAGCTCGTTCGTCCTCCTCACCTGCACAGCATGTGAAGCAACGTCCTCGACAACAGCCGACATTTGTGCGCGTTGAGCTGATATTGTTTGTAGTGTCTTGTAATGTGAGTTGAGATTTCTTTCTGTTTGTCCAAGCTGAGCATTATGCTCCAGCTTGAGGGTATTGTTGGAGTATTTGAGTTATACGTCACTTGAGTTGTAGATGGGTAAATGGATCACTCCAGGATCCATTTACCGCATCCAAGTCTTTTGTCCCACATCTATCAGTTGTGAGATGTGGAGACTCAGTGAGGGATATATAAGAAGCCCCTCACCTCCTGTATCCAATGAGAAAGTTCAATGAACAAACCATCCCTTTAAGGTGTTCTCTCGTGGTTTCATCCTACTCCTTAGGGAGTAGGGTTCCACGTTAAAAATCTTGGTATTCATGTTTATCTTTCTGTTCTTCATGCTATATTTATCAAATCGCTTCCGCATTCATATTTTCTAACAAAGTTTATTTGCATGAAATTCACCACCAAAACCTTCAATTTTTAACATAAAAATTGTGGCTAAATAAGGGATTTGTATTTGGATCTTTAGACTGCATGAAAGGCAGCAAGAGGGCTTTGATTGTATCTTTGATCTCCAAGATTTGGAGATCAAAATGTATGCATGTAGCTCCAGTTGGGGAAGGAGAGCAGCAGCTGGGAGGCCTTCTTATAGCAGCCAAAAAGCTTCTTGGAAGAGGGGAGCTGCAGCCTCTCTTCTTTGTTTGTATCCAAAAATGAGATCTATCCAATTATGCAGATTTTCTGAGACATAGTCAGACTCTAGTGCTTCTCGGTGCTTCCTGATGAATTCCCTTGCACTACATTTGGCCCATAGAGGCAAAACATCACCACCAACCTTTTCCCCAGACTTTTTCCCCAAATCGAGATTAAACTTGTTCTCTAGAAATTTTGGCAGATACAAGAATTATGGAAATCAATTCCTTTACATCTGAAGTATTACCTTTTCCAGTTGCACTCAACCATGTGTCTCTAACACTGTTGAACAAATGATCTGCATGGTCAAACTGCCCCAAAAATAGCTCCAGTTGGAGCCTTGGCAGGAAGAACATCATCAATAGATGATGTTCTGCACAAATTGAAGAAGAGGAAAGGGTCTCCAGTTGGTCTTTGCAGAGAATAGAGAGAATAAGGGGAAGGGAGAGTTAGTATTTATATAATCAAGGAAGTAGATCCTTGTTTTGACAAGTGGATAAAAAAAGGAACCAAGTGGAGCAGACTTGGAAGCCAAGTGGGGATGGGGAGAGACAGCGTCAGTTCTGAAATTTTGAATAACATTTTTTATTTTTTTAACCTTTATTTCTTTCTCTGAACGAGGTTCGATTTGCGATATACATATCGATCTGAGTTTACTCAAGATTAGTTGAATATTATATGAATTTGCAGACTCTTAATCGGGTCAGATTCGAATTATTCGAATCCAGATGTTACAAGTGAGACCGATCCGCCTTGCTACAAAGCATTACTGTTACTGATCGATCCAACTTCATTTCTCCCACCAAATCGAAGAGGCACATGTTCCATGCCACCACGATTCCCCCAGCACTGTCATTGGCCAGAACCGCAGAGAACTCCGTCAAGCGAGGAGCGGAAGTAGAACTCCACCTGACCAGCATGCAATCTTGGTCTCCTGAAGGCAAGCCACATCCATGTTCCACTCTTCCAATAGCTCACTATCTGCCAACCTCTTGTCTAGCTAGTCCAACCCCCGAATGTTCCACGAGAGGATTTTCATTGAGGCCCCGAGGGGCTCGCCCCGCCAAGAGAATCCCAACCGTTTGTGCAACCTAAAGATCAAAATCCCTACACGATGTATCTCCCTCCAACAATGTTGAGGGTGGGATAAGGGTACATATTTGTGGAGGAGCCAAACCCCCATGATCCACCCCGCCTGTTAACAGGGAGTCATGGGCATCATCCATCGAACCTTCAGCCCCGCCTCCACCTACAGGTCTGATTCCTCCACACGCATGCGTTCCAACCTGTTGATTTGCCAGTCCAGTGCATATGTCGTCTCCTTTTGCGAGAGAAGCATCACATATGATGCCTCTTTTCCCTAAGGGTTCCTTGGCTGACGATCATACCAAGAGTCCTCTTCTCGACCCTGTGTTGAGTGACTCCTTTCACCTATACATGGCAGGGAACCGCTAACAGATAATTATTAAGAAGAAATATTCTTTTAAATACTTAGGATCTATTTTGCAACATGATGGGGAAATCGATGGAAATGTAACTCATAAAATAAGTGTAGGTTGGATAAAATGGACAGGATCCTCTACTATGCTATATGATAAGAAATTTCCTTTGAAACTCAAAGGAAAATATTATTAAGCAATCGTGAGACATGCTATGCTCTACGGGTCTGAACATTGGCATGTGAACCATAGATATGTGCAGAGAATGGGTAGAAATGAAAATGCTACGGTGGATATGTGGTCATACACGAAAAGATCGTATTCAGAATGATGCGATCAAAAAGAAAGTTGGTGCAGCTTCGATAAAGGATAATATGAGAGGAAATCGCTTAAGATTGTTTAGACATTTGCAAAGGAGGTCAGGTGATGCACCAGTTAGAAGATTCGATATTTGAAATGTTGAGCCAGCTAGAGATGACGAGGAAGGCCCAAGAAGTGTTAGAAGGAGACTATCTGAAGAGATCCTAGTTATTTGGATCTATGCTCGAGAATGGCCCAAGATAAATCTGAATGGAGGCAAAGAATCCATGTAATTAACCTTACTTCCTGTAGGAAAAGGCTTTATTGTTGTTCAAGCTCTCAATCATTGGCGTAAATACCTTATCCAGCATGAATTTATACTCAATTCTGATCATGAGGCCCTCAATTACCCACAAACTTAGAAGACCCTCAATAAAAGGTATTATAAATTGGGATGATTTTTGTTATAAGAATATACATTCCATTTGAAGCACAAAGCTGACACCATGAATAGAAAATAGAGTAGTTGATAACCTTAGCCGTCGAATCCATCTGTTAGCAACAATCGCCATAGAGATAGTAGGGTTTGATCACATTAAAGAATTATATCAAATCGACCAGAACTTTTACAAATCATACTATGACTGTCTGAGTTATTTAACGATTAAATATCTCTTCCAAGGTAGATATATTTTTCGAGTGTCACAACTGCACACCCCAACCATTTCCCTACAGGAAGCCTAATTATGGAACTATATGAGGGAAGTCTTGTTGGACACCGACATTGACAAAACCTTCATGAGAAATTTTACTGGCCAAGAATGAAAAAGATGTAGCTCAAATGGTTCACCATTGCAAAACATGCCACCGTATCAAGGGTCAAAAACAAAATTCATACCTCTGCACCCCTCTGTCCATTCCTACACATCTTTAGAAAGACGTCACTATGGACTTCGCAATCGAACTTCCTCATATTGTAAAAAAGGTTAACTTCGTGTTTGTAGTGGTTGATCAATTTTCTAAAATGGATATTTTATCCCGTATAGGAGATCATTTGATGTATATCATGAAGCTAATCTTTTCATCTCATGGCATTCCTCACTCATTTAAGTCTAATAAAGAACACCATGCTTTTGGGTCACTTTGGAGAACATTATGGTCTAAGTTGGGCACACATCTAGAATACAACACCCAATGTTGCAATAGTCAGCCGACTATCACGAATAGTCCGTCCGACTATGCAGTGTGGGGGGTCCCCGACTGAACAGACCTCTAGTCGGTCAATAGTCGGCCGACTATTCAGCCGACTGGCCCGATTATTAGGCCGACTGGAGTTTGACTTTTGATTTTTTTTATTTTCAATTTTCAATTTTTGTGGGTTACATTTTACCACGGTATCGCAACAAATGTCAAATTTATATATCTATTATATTGATTGGTACTTTTATCTTGGATTCATGTTAACTAATGACCATATAAGTATAAAAATATAAGAATATATGTATTATAAAAAAAATTTATATTAAAAAATACAAAATCGAATAATTCTGAATAGTCGTCTGAATACTGATTATTCTCTATTCAGTCACCCCTCTGAGGTGAATACCGAATATTGTCTTCTGCAACACTGACAACACCACATATCAACCCTAAAATGATGTTCAAACAAAAGTATTAAACAAATCTCTACGAAACTTACTATGATATCTCGCAAGAGAATGACCCACTCAATGAGACTTGGTTCTTCCTCATAATGAGTTTTCTATTCGATTTATTGGAAATACTCATTTTGAATGTGTTTAGGGTTTTTCAATTCCACCCCTCCATGATCGAGTTATGTTGGTTCGACCTCGACGGACTAGTGCGATTACAAATGAAATGGTTGATCACATCTAACAACTCCACCAAGAAATCTACAACAAACTCCTAAATACATCCATTAATGTCAAACTCAAGTCAATGCTCATAGGAGATATGTTGAGTTCAAGGGATTTGGTTGTGGCATATTTTCAGATAGAATGTTTCCCTAAGAACCCACCACAATTTGCGTACAAAAAATTTGGCCCTTTCATAATCGTCAAGAAGATTGGTCCAAATACCTATGTTATGTATTGGACATGCCACCATAGTTCAACAGTTCATCTATATTTAACATCTTCGATTTGAGCACATATTTTGAGGAAGATACAACTATCCCAAAGCTTCCATGGATGAGCTATTCACCAACAACCACCACGACAACTTTATCTTCAGATACAATTGAGGACATCCTGCATATCCATGAATTGGCAACAAATCATGGAATTACATGTCATATCCTGGTACGGTTAACAAGGCATCAATTGGAGGATGGTTCATGGAATAAGGAGCATAAGTTAGAGAGGCTACATCCTGACCTTTGCAGAGCTACTACAATACAATCTTGCCGAAGCAAGATTCTTTTCAACGAGGGAATTGATACAGTTCCGGACCTTCCGGTCCAATTTAAGAAGCCAAATGAAACTTCAGCAAAATAAGTCCAAAGGTTTCTATGTAATTTTCTTTTCTTTTGTATTTTTCGTTGTTGATTTAAGACTCTGGGGTTGGGGAATTCTCACCGCAATATTATATAAAAAGAGGGCAGCTTTTGGAAGAATACGCATAACCATACACGGGCATACCTCTCCGTTCACAAACTTCTACCTTCTCTCCTCGATCATTGTACCTCTCTCAACCCGTGAGCTCCGATGCCCTCTTTTCTCCTCTCCTCACCCTCCGATTTCCCGACTGCATCCATAGACAAGATAAACGGCTAGAACAGAAAATGTAATATGTGGTTGTACGGTAAACAATCAAGTTCGTGAAATGTCTTTCCTTGATGGACAAAATTGCTAATAGGGATGAAAACGGATCAGATAAGGATTGGATATGCCTATTTCCATATCCATGTTCGCTTTATCTCTATCGAATACGGATACGGATATGATTCGGATATGCATTAAGGAAACCATCTCAGTTGTGACAAGGGAGAAGGGGAGCGGGTTGAATTATAGGATGAAGGCTCGGACTCGAAGAGTAGTCAAGTTGCATGTATGGATCTTACCGGCAAGCACTGTCCTTTTTTCAATGTCCTCTGTATTCTCTCTTTCTTATATATGAGAGCTGGCAAGAATCGACGATCATAAGCTGCTGAAATCTGGGATCATCCCTTGACCCCGAGACTATTTCCACTCCTCTCGGTCCCCCCTCTGACCCCCCCCAATCGAATATTTATCAAATCCGAATACGGATCGAATAAAAATAATCAGACCCGAATACGGATCGAATAAAGAACTAATATGTTGAGATATTCATATCTCTTTATATGTTATCCTGTAATTTTATATTTTTCTTCGACTATCTATGTAATTTTCCCTAGAGCTTTTCTCCTGTATAAGAGAGTTCTAGGGTTATGATGAAATGTATCTTTCCGTTTTACCCTTCTACATGGTATCAAAGCGACGGTCCTAGACCGGAGCCTGTACCCTAAATCTTTTCCCCCACCGAAACCCTCACGTGTCGTCGCCGCTGCACGCCTCGCCCCCGCGGGCCTGCGCCACTGCCCATGCGCCTGCGCTACCGCACGCACGCGCCCCGCGTGTTTGTGCGCTCCAGTGCGCGCACCTGTACGCCCCCGCACGTCTGTGTGTACCGCACCCCCACGCACATGTGCTCCCGTACGCTACTGCGCGTCTGTGTGCTCCAACGTGCCAGCGCTCCCGCGAGCCCTTGTGCGCCTACGCTCTCGGAAGGCTTTATTCAGATCTCCTAGGGGGTGACGTGACCCTCTACAATACCATAGCCTTCCAAGAGAGTCTTCAAAGAATGGAAGTGGTCGTGGTATGAGTCTACACCCACAGCCATCTTCATATATGTCTGTGTAGACATTCTCTGTCCAAGTTTGCAACCCCAGTTTTGAGAGATTGATGTCATCATGTCAGACAATAAAGCAAATATTCCATCCCTAGGTGCTTTCAAAGGTCCAACACCCATTGTGAAGATGGATGGAACCAATTATGAACTGTGGGCCATGCAGTTCATGAGTCTAATGCAGTGTAATGGCAAGAAGCATATCCTCACATAGGAGGAGCATGTCGACAAGACTGGGGTTAATGCCTCATGGGAGGCAGATGATGCGTATGCACGAGTATAGTTTTCTGGAACAGTATCCACGGAGATAGCCAATGACATTTTGAGTCAGCCCACGACAAAGGCTATGTGGGATATTCTCGCTGCTACATATTCTCCGATGAAGAATGAGTCAAAGATTCTATAACTTCAGCACAATATCTTCACTTTGAAGCAGAATGGCCTTCCTCTCCATACCATTTACACTTCGTTAAGCAGTATGTTTGAAAGATTATGTGGTTACATTCCCTTGATTGTTACACCAGAGCAACTCAAGGCATGCAGGGATTCCGTGATAACAGGAGTCTTCCTAGCGGCACTGAATCCCGAGTATGATGCAGCTAGAGCACAGATTCTTACCGATGCTACTATTCCTCCGATGGAGGAAGCATATCGTAGGCTGAGCAGACTCTCCATATCTTCTGGCAGTTCTTCTATGTCTTAAACTTCTTCAGCCATGGCAACATCTCGTGGCAGGGGGAGCACTACACAGTTCCGTGGCCGAGGTGATCGTGGAAGAGGGGGGAGGCAGTAGACCCCCTCGTCATCCCTGCACTTATTGCCATAGGTCAGGTCATTCAGAGGAAACATGCTATTCTAAGCATGGTTTTCCTGCTTCAACGCGTGTGGCAGAACAGATCCAGCAGGGCAGTAGTTCGTCTGGCACATCTGACCAGAGGTTTGGTGAGTTAGTGGCATGGCTCAGGGAGATTATGCCGTCTCCCGGGTCAACTACCTCACAGTCGGAATCTTCGGAGGTAGCAGCCTTTGCCATTGCATCCACATCAAGTACAGCATATGCTTTTACTAGTTGTTACAGGGCAGACTTATCAGAATGGATCATGGATTCAGGAGCATCCCATCATCTATGTGGTGACAGAGGGCAGTTCAGTACCTATAGCCCGACTCAGATAGGAAGATTTGTGGTGATAGCCGATGGGACGCACTCCCCCATTACTGGTCAAGGGGAGGTGCAGTTGACCCCTGAAATGTGGCTTCAGAATGTTCTTTACGCTCCTGAATTTTCTATGAATTTATTATATGTTAGTCAAATAACCAAGGATTTGCATTGTCGTGCCACATTTGACTCCTCTGCCCTTGTGTTTCAGTACATTCTAACGGGCAGGGTGATTGGAACTGGTCGTGAGCAAGGAGGCCTATACAGACTGGTGCAATCTCCATATGTTGTTGTCGCTTCTCTTCGCACTAGGTCTGTCTCTCCGTATACGTGGCATCTACGTTTTGGTCATCCTCCTCTGCAAAAGATGCGTCATGTACTTCCTCATATCTCTCCTCGCTCTACTTTCCAGTGCGAGGCATTCAAGCTTGGGAAGCATCATGGGTCTACATTCCAGAGTCGTCAGAGTCAAAGTAGTCATGGTCTTTTTGAGTTGATTCATTTGGATATTTGGGGTCCCAATCGTGTTCCTGATCTACAGGGACATCGCTTTTATCTTGTTGCAGTTGATGAGTTTCCGAGAATGTCATGGGTCTTTCTACTTAAGAACAAGTATGATGCTAGTCCTATTATTCAGTCTTTTATAGGAATGTCTTTTCTGCAAATGTCAAGTATATACGTTCTGATAATGCTCTTGAATTCTGTAGTACCCAACTTTCTCAATTTCTTAGGTCTTATGGTATTATGCATCAGACATCTTGTACATATACGTCCCAACAGAATGGGGTGGCTGAGAGAAAACATCACCATCTCTTGGATATCGCCAGGACTCTTCTGATTCAGAGTTGTGCTCCCCACTCGTACTGGGCGGACGTTGTTCTCACTGCGTGTTATTTAGTAAACCGTATGCCTTCGTCGATTCTGGGAGAAAAGATTCCATTCTCGATTGCGTTTCCCGAGAAGGATCTTTTTTCTCTCACACCTCATGTGTTTGGTTGTGTTACTTTTGTTCATCGAGTATCTTCAGATCTTGACAGGCTCTCTTCTAGAGCAGTCAAATGTGTGTTTGTTGGATATTCCAAAACCCGAAAGGGGTATCGCTGCTTTGACCCTGCTCGGCGAAGGTACTATGTATATGTTAGTGTAGATGTCACCTTCTTTAAATCCATCATGTATTTCTCTCCTACAGGTGACAAGCTTATACCTTCAAAGAGTGGAGAAGAGGTTTATATGCCACCACCCCTCTCTCTTACTCCACCGTCACCACCACCACATCCTCTACATCCATCACCACCACCCACACCTCCAGCCACGTCTAACTTCTTTCCTCTGGTTTACCAGCGCCGACCTCGTGCTCATGTGCCTCCACCAACATCCAGCACGCCCAAGGTATGTCCTGGACATTTGAGTTCTATTGATGGCACTGGTGATTTGAGTGTGCGGAATGCTCTGGATGATTCTATTTCTGAAGATACAGTGGACCTGGATGTACCTATTGCTCTACGTCGAAAGCGTCGTACATGTACGATGCATCCTCTTTCCTTTCATGTCTCTCTGGCACGGTTGTCTGGGGATTTTCAGCAATTTGTTGTTGTTGTATCAGCAGTACATATACCGAGAACATATCAGGAAGCATTACAGAGTGGCCCTTGGCACCTTGCTATGCAAGAGGAAATGGCCACCTTACAATCCCGTGGTACATGGAGTGTCGTCTCCGCTCCTCCAGGTGTTTCGACTGTCAGCAGTAAGTGGGTGTTTACTATTAAACACCGTACAGATGGTTCCGTGGACAAATACAAGGTCCGATTAGTTGCTCGAGGATTCACCCAAACGTATGGGGTAGATTATCAAAACACATTTTCTCCTGTTGCGTGTCACTCCACATTATGCATTCTTGATGCCGTTGTTGTGATAAAGGACTGGCCCCTTTTCCAATTGGATGTCAAGAATGCTTTCTTATATGGCGATTTGCAAGAAGAAGTGTATATGCAGTAGCCACCAGGGTTGGGGAGTCTAATATGGTCTAAACTTCATAGGCCATATATGGCCTTAAGCAGAGTCTGAGGGCGTGGTTTCAGAAGCTCTCAGAGTTGATTGAACTAAAGGGTTTTGTCAGATCTACTGTGGATCATTCTCTTTTTGTTAGGAGGATCCAGAAAGGTATTGTTGCTATTTTGGTGTATGTGGATAATATTGTTGTCACAGGCAGCGATGATGAAGGAATTCAGGCAGCCAAGGATTTTCTTGGGCAACAGTTCGTTACCAAGGATCGTGGTAAGCTGAGGTATTTTCTTGGACTTGAATTTGCAAGAAACCAACAGGGAATGGTAATGGCGTAAAGGAAATATGTCATTGATCTCTTATCTGAGACAGACCCGATGTCGCTTCGGGATGCTCGCTCGAGGCTTAGGGTTTCTCGGGCGATTGCGGCGCGCGATGGACTGGCCCTGGGCGCTCGTGGTCAGTCGGAGGCGCGCGAGGTTTTCGGGTCGCGGGGCCTGCAGCGAGTGCTGGAGTCTCGGCGCGAGCTCGGGCGGCGTGTGGAGAAGCCTGATGAGGTCGGTGCCGAGCATGGCGAGCTCTTCGCATCGCGCGAGGCTAGGTCGGGCGATGGTGGCCGTCAGGCTCTTGAGGGGACTTCCCGCCCCCACGCTAGCTACCGCTTGGCGGGGCTCGACGACGTTGGGGGTGCCTCTGGGGGGGGGTCCCTCAACCAGTGCGGCAGCCATATCAGGAGGCGGGACCTTCCAGGCCGTGGTCGAGAGCCCTCCAGGGGGACTCTGATGGAGCCGGTCCGGCCCCAGTGCTTGCTCGGGGCTGTTTGGGCACTCTTCTCTCAGGTGCAGATGGAGTTGGGGGGAGTTCTGCTTCTGGGGACGCCGGTCTGGGTGTGGGGACTGCTCTGGATGCTGAAGGTGGTCTGGGGGAGTGGTGTGTGGTGGAAGGTCGGCGCAGGCGGCGCGAGGCGAGGGCTTCTGTGCGTGCTCGGGGGCCCCCGCTGGTTTCTCCATTCGGTAGGGGCTGCTTTCGGTGTAGTGCATTGGACCATTGGGCGAGGGCTTGCCGCGGGCCGCTTCGCTGCTTCTCTTGTCGGGGGTTCGGTTACTCTAGGTGGTCGTGCCCGTTGCTGAATCGGGCTGGAAGTATGCTGGTGGCTGAGGGCGTTGGGGAAGGGGCCCTCTTCTCGGGAACTTCAGATGTGGGGTTCGTGTCGAAGGCGCTTTTTAAGGGTGATGTGGGGCTGATCTCTCCGTGGCGGGCGTTGGCGAGAGGGCTTCAGGCGCGCGAGGAGCATGCCTTGCTGAGCGGGTCGGCTGAGCGAGCTTTGCTGATGAAGTGGCGGAGAGTTCGGGACTCCGATGTCGCGGTTGTGCCGGCTCGGGTGGAGCGAGTTGTGCTCAGGGGGCTGCAAATGAGGGCGAGGTCGAAGGACCGCATCTCGAGATTGTTGTTGGGTGTTCTTGTGGTGGACTCTGTCGAGGCGGCAGGCCGTGACCCGGGGCAACCTGTGGACGTTATGCTTCGGGTGAGGCCGGTTGGCGAGGAGAAGATGGGCTGGTGGGAGGTGGTGCTGGACGGCAGGAAGGTCTTGGTTGAGTTGGTGGCCGCTGATGTCTGGGCGGCTTTGAAAGGGGCCGGGGTGCGTAAGGGGGGCATCTCCGTGGCGGAGTCTGGGTCGGTGGTTGGCGGTGGTGAGGCGGCTCGCCTTGGTGCCGCACAAGCCCCCGGGGGGAGGGGGGGCCTGCCCGTGGAGGGGGGGATTCCTTGTGGGGGGAGCCGGCCATCCGACGGGCTTCTTCTTGCTAAGTCAGTGTTTCGTTTTGGCACATTTTCTGAGGTGGAGATTCCGGGGGTGGGTTCTCTGCAGTCGGGCCCTTTGGGTGAGGTAGTTGGGGATTGTGGTGTGGGGGAGGTGGTAGTTGTGTCCTTGGGGCTGGAGGGGCTAGTTGGAGGATCGACGGCACCGGGGGGGGAGTTGGGTGTCAGGGTGCCGCTTGAGGGTGAGCAGTTGGGGGAGGGGCAGGTCCTGCTGGCAGAGGGTTTGGTGGCAGGTGGGTCGGTGGTGGAGGGAGCGCCCCTGCATTGTGCGGTTGTCGCTGTCGGCCCGGGGGCCGTGGTGGAGGCTCCTGTCTCGCCTCTGGGGGCCGCTGATGTGGTTGGCGGAGAGGGATCTGACCGCCGGTTCGGTTTGGCTTATGAGAGGGCGAGTGGCGAAGGGAGAAGGGTGGGGAGGTTGGCTAGGGCGTCGTTGCGGGCGGCGTTGGTGGCGGGAGATGCAGGTGAGGTTGCTGGCGCGGTGGATCGAAGTCCCATTGAGGTGAGGAACTGCTTTGCTGCTCTGGATCGGGGAATAGCGCGGCGATTGGGAGTTATTCCTCCTTTGAAGATGGTTGATCGGTTGCATAAATGAAGCTGCTGTCTATTAATGTGAGGGGCTTGGGTCGGCCCGACAAGAGGCTCGGGGTGCATAATTTGCTGAGAGAGGCTGG
Source organism: Ottelia alismoides (assembly GCA_037367405.1). Lineage (NCBI taxonomy): Eukaryota > Viridiplantae > Streptophyta > Magnoliopsida > Alismatales > Hydrocharitaceae > Ottelia > Ottelia alismoides. Next base: position 789,701 of record JAZKJV010002687.1, read on the forward strand.
GGCAGATATATTTATTCTTCAGAAGACAAAACTGCAGTCGTTGGATGATCAGCAACGGAGGGAGGTGTGTAGGGGTGACATCTTTCAGGTGGCGGTGAAAGAGGCTGAGGGAGCTTCCGGGGGGCTTCTGACAGGCTGGCGGTCCGATTCTTTTGACCTGTTGGGGACTTCCGCCTCCCGCTTTGCTTTGTCGGTGAGGCTTCGTCGTAGGGCGGATGGTCTTTGCCTGTTCATCACTAACGTCTACGGCCCGTGTCGTCAGGAGGATGGCAGATTGGCTACTGACTTGGACGATATAGCGCCTGAGGTGGGGGATGGGGCCTAGATTATTGGTGGGGATCTGAACGTCACCTTGTTCCCGGAGGACAGGCCGGGGGGTGGCGGGGGCTTGGATGCCGGTTCTGCGGATTTGAGGCAGGTGGTCAGCTCTTTAGGCTTGTCAGTGGTGGACGCGGCAAGGTGCAGGTTCACGTGGAGGAATGCGAGGTCCAGGTCCAGGCTCGACAGGTTCCTGGTGTCAGTTGAGGCGGGGGAATTATTCCCTTTGGCGAGGGCTTGGGCTCTTCCGAGGACACTGTCTGATCATACCCCGGTTCTTTGGTTTTCCGGCGAGGAGCGTGTGGCTCGGTTCTCTTTCCGGTTTGAGAAGAAGTGGCTGCTGGAGGAGGGCTTTCGGGATCTGGTTTCTGAGCATTGGCGGGCGTTCTCCGTTTCCGGTTCGGCGGTGTCGCGTTTTGCGGGGAAACTGGCCGCGCTCAGGAGGGTCTTGCTGTCGTATGGGAAGGAGGTCGCCAGTAGGAGGAGGGTCAGCCGGGCTGAGGCGGAGGCGGGGATTAGCAGGCTGGATGGGCTGGATGACGTCCGGGGTTTGTCTCCAGAGGAGGTGGAGGAGAGGGTTGCTTGGTTGGAGGTGGTCTACCAGGAGAACAGGAAAGAAGAGGTTCATTGGAGGCAGCGATCGCGCCAGAAGTGGTTGAGGGAGGGTGATGCTAACACTCGCTTCTTCCATTCGGTTGCATCGGGGCGGAGGAGGCGGAGCTTCTTGCATGAGGTGGAGGTGGGGGGCCGAAGGGTTTCGGGGGAAAGGAGTATTGGTGTTGCTTTACGGGAGCATTTTGTGGGGGCCTCGAGGAGGGTGAGGGGGGAGGCTGGTTGGGGGTGGACCGGGCAGGGGTCGGGGTCGTTGACCGGTCAGCAGGCGGATTTGTTGGTGGCAAACTTTTAGGAGGCCGAGGTTCGTCGGGCGGTTTGGGGTTTGAATGTGGATGGGGCTCCTGGTTCTGGGAGCTGTTGAAGGGGGAAATTTTGGAGGTTCTGAATGAGTTCAGGGTTGGCAATTGCGGCTTTGAGAAGGTCAACAGGGCCTTGATTTTTCTATTGCCTAAGAAAGAGACCCCAGTGGGTGTTGGAGACTATCGGCCTATATCGATATCTAACGGCATCTATCTCATTGTGGCCAAGGTCTTAGCGAGCAGGCTTAGAGCTGTTCTCTCAAGTGTGGTTCTTCCATCTCAGTCCGCATTCATTCCTGGGAGGTGTATGGCGGATGGTATTATGACTGCGTCGGAGGTCTGCCGTGAATGGAAGAGATCTAGGAAGAAGGGTGCGATTTGGAAGATTGACTATGCGAAGGCATATGATTGTGTCAGCTGGAAGTTCTTGTGGACGTCGCTTGAGAAGAAGGGGTTTCCTCCTCTTTGGGTGGACTGGGTTAAGAGGTGTGTCACTACGTGCTCTTGCTCGGTGCTGGTCAATGGGAGTCAGGAGGGAGGTTGGTTCCAACCGCAGAGGGGGGTGCGCCAGGGATGCCCTCTTGCTCCCCTTTTGTTTGTTTTGGTTGTGGATTGTCTTGCGGTTTTATTTCGGCGGGCAGTGGAGGAAGGTTGGTGTGAGGGGTTCTCCTTGGGGGACATCTCCGTCCCGGTTTTGCAATATGCGGACGACACGTTGATTTTTTGGGGGGGGACAGAGGCTCATAACCGCAATGCTGCTGTCCTGGTGGACGTCTTTGGTTGTCTTTCTGGCTTGCAGATCAACAGGCAGAAGTCTGTTCTGGTAACTCTTGGGATGTAGGAGGACGAGAGGATCCGGTTAGCTGAGTGGACGGGTTGTCCCCTTGGTGCATTACCCATCTCCTACTTGGGTTTGCCTCTGATCGACGGCAGACTGAGGAAGTCCGACTGGGACTGTGTTATTCAGAGGCTGGAGGAGCGGATGGAGGGGTGGAAGGCTGTCACTTTGTCCAAAAGCGGGAAGCTTACCCTGCTCAAACATGTTCTTTCGGCGATTCCGATTTTCTTCTTCTCTACCCGCTTGATGCATGTTGGGGTTAGAAAGAAGGTGGAGGGTTTGATGAGATCTTTCTTCTGGTCTAGTGGAAAGCAGGATAAGAAGGGGCTGCCCCTGATGGCTTGGAGGGATCTTACTCTACCCGTTTCCGAGGGCGGGTTGGGGGTCAGGGATGTGGAATGCATGAACAGGGCATTGCTTGCGAAGTGGGTCGTGCGCATCTGGGGTCCGTCGGACTTACTGGTGGTGCGGCTGTTGAGGAAGATTTATGGGGTCTCGGGCGAGTTGGTGGCGGCGAGGCGGCGTCATGAGTCTTCGCTGTGGAGTGGGGTCCGGGTGGTTCTGCCAGCTATGAGGCCTCTTCTTCGCCCACGGCTGGGAGATGGGCTTCTCTTCAGATTTTTGCATGATGACTGGACGGGAGAGGGGCCCTTGGGGCTCCGTTTCCCTAGGTTAATGGCGTTGGTTGTGGACAAGGAGGCGCGGGTGGCGGAGGTGGTGGACTCCGGGACTTGGGCTCCGAGGTTCACTGCGGTTCTGTCTGAGCAGAGGATGCAGGACTTTTTGCAGTTGCTTTCGGAGATTCCCTCTGCCGGGGAGTTGTCGGGGGAGCCGGACTGTTTTGAGTGGGTGGAGGGTAAGTTCTCGGTTAAGAAGGCGTACCGGAGGTTGTGTGCTGGTGGGTTGGAGCATGACGAGGACCTATGTGTGGACCTGAAGATTATTTGGGCGGGGAAGATTCCTACCAGGGTTAAGGTGTTCCTCTGGTGTCTACGGCGGGGTCGTCTGTGTGACAAGGTCAGAAGGGGAAGGTTGTTGGGCGCGACGGACGTTCATTGTGACAGATGCACTGATGGCGTGGAGGACGCGAATCACATCTTCTTTGGTTGCAGGTTGTCGGTGGACGTCTGGGAGTCCTTGGGGTTGCCGTGGGTACAGTCTTCCTGTACGGATCTTTTTTGGGGCTCTATTCGAGCGGTGGGTGCCGGCTCCACCGGTGATGTTTCCAGAGTCTTTGCGGTACTTTGGGTCATATGGCTTGGTAGAAATGATGTCATATTCAAGGGGCAGCGCTTTTACTATGAGAATGTGGTGGCGCAGTGTAACGCTTTGTACAACTTCTGGGTATCCGGATGATGATGTATCTTTTTCAATATCAATGAAATTTGTGGTGTGGTGACTCCCATCTTGGGAGTGCACCCCTTGTTCTTGTTCAAAAAAAATGACAGGATGTAGACCTGCCACTACTCCAATAGATCCCAATGCACGGCTATATGATGATGACTCTGCAGAGGTAGATAAGAGACAGTACAGAGAGCTGGTAGGGAAGCTATTGTATGTCGTTATTACCAGGCCTGATATATCGTTTGCAGTCAGCAGGGTTAGCTAATTTATGTACTAACCTAGGCAGTAGCACATGGATGCAGTCAACATGATCTTGAGGTATCTCAAATCCTCTCCAGGTGCAGGACTTCTATTCAGGAGAGACACGACCCTGACAGTGTCAGGTTGTGCGGATGCAGACTATGCTGATTGTCCCAAAGATAGAAAGTCAACTTCAAGATTTACTGTGTTTGTTGGCAGCTCATTAGTTTCATTGAGGAGCAAGAAACAAACAATTGTGGCCAGATCTAGTGCAGAATCAGAGTATAGGGCAATGGCCCAAGGGAGTACAGAAATGATGTGGGTAAAGTCTGTTCTGACTGACCTAACTATGGAGGTGCCTCTTCCTGTGCATTTACAATGTGATAATCAAGCTACACTATGTATAGCAAATAATCCGACCTTTCATGAAAGGACAAAGCACATTGAGGTCGACTGCCACTACACCCGTGATTTGATTCAGAAAGGGTTTATATTCACTTCTCATGTTGATTCAGGCTACCAGATTGCTGACATGTTCACCAAAGCTCTTGCAAAGGGACCATTTCACAGTTGTTGTTCCAAGCTAAGCATGATAGATATTTATGCTCCAGCTTGAGGGAAGTGTTAAGATATTTATATCTCTTTATACGTTCTTCTGTAATTTTATATTTTTCTTCAGCTATCTATGTAATTTTCCCTAGAGCTTTTCTCCTATATAAGAGAGCTCTAGGGTTACGATGAAATGTATCTTTCCGTTTCACCCTTCCACATAATCCAAATACAAATTGAAAAAAGGGTGAAGTTCAAACATGGATCAAATAACCATGAAATCCGAATACAGATCGAATAAAACTACATACGAATACGAGTTGAATTTTTATCAAAGTTCATATTGATTTTAAAAATGGCAATGAAAAATAAGTTGCATCATGGCAAAAGGGAACGTCAAGGTGACTTGCGTTCTTGATCGGAAGCAAAAAGGAGGACAGGGTTTCGTAACCTTTGTTCGTGACCATCCCCAAACAAACGAAAGTTTATTAATATCATTAATATATTGTATTTTATAATACTAATATAATAGCACGGAGTTGTGACTTATATTATATTAACGAATATATAAAACAATATTATATATTGTATTCGGATATCCGGATCGGGATCTGGATATTCAAGCCATTACCATATCAGTATTCATATTCGGAAAATTTTTACAACCCATATCCATATTTAATCTGTATTCGATTAATATTCGGATACGGATAACCGTATCCAGTAATTTTTCGAATACGATAAGCAGATATTCGGATATATCCATATATGTTTTCATCTCTACTTGCTAAGCTAATGGAAGTCTGGCCATGCGGAGCTGCGGGATCGGTCGACTCTAGCTATGATACGCGACCTTCTCCTACATTTATCGGTAGAGAAATGAGGCTACAAATCGGCTTCACACCGGTTGCGCAGTCGCTAGGTACTGACCACAGAAAACCGAGGATTGCCTTTGCCGACAAACAACCGGGATGCAATATACAAAACCTTTCGCATGCTTCCTACGACAGCAGGAACCATCCGCAATGGAGATCACAGGTGCATTGAAACGGAATCTAAACCAAGAACTTTGCGGGTGCGTTCGTTTGAGGGGTTACCCCCCATTTTGGGTGGGTAACCCCCTAAAACCCCCATTTTTAACCCACTAATGGGGCCCGCTCCCTTCCCACCAAAAAAATATATATTATACCATCTATCATCTAAAAATCATAAAATACTCAACTTCTACTCACTATTCTAAACTTCAGTACAATCACATCACAACAACCACCCACTTTTTCAAATTTCAATACAATCATATCATAATAACTACCAACCTTTTCAAATTCCAATACAATTAATCACACAAATCCTCCCAACCCTTAACCCACCAACCAAACACATAAACACAAAACCGGGTTATCCACCTCTGGATAACCCACGAACCAAACACACCCTGCAAGATCAATGCAGGGAGCATCGCAGAATAGACAAAGAAAGCAAACATTTCATATTATATAGAATTAAGTTCAACAAACGGTGCTGTAGTAGAATATAGTCACCTTGTTCGGCATCATACCCTCCTGGCCGGTGCCACCTTGGCCGGGGGAAGCTCATCCCTTTCGCCTTAGCCACATCCAGGATATCAATATCCCCCGAACTAATCTTCTCATTTCCCACCAACTTCTCCGCCACAGCGAAGATATCGGCAGGAAACCCACCATTCTCCGCGCCGCAACTCCTTCCGAGCGGCCACAGAGCTTTCAGGAGCGGCCCGCGCCAATCCACCGGCTCCTCCTTGGGAGATTCAATCGGCGTGGAAGCACCGGTATCGCGGGCCTCTGCAGAGTTCTGCGAAAAGACGAGGGTCATCGGGGACTTCCTGTAGGAAACGCGCCACCGGTTCTGCGAAGATGACCTCTTCCACGAGGACTTCCGCTTCGTAGCGCGCCGCTGGATCGTATCAAGGACTGGGGTCGGTTCGCCTGCGTCATCGGCATCTTTTCGCCGGTCGGCGGCGCGTTCTTCGTTGGGGGCGTCGGGAAGCTCGGTCTCGGGGACGAGGGTGTCTTCGTCTAGGGCGTAGTCGGGGGTGTCGGAGAGGGAGAGCATGAGGATGGGCGTTTGGGAGGCGGAGGGGGGTGAGTCGAGGTCGGACGGAGATGCCACGATGGCGTCGGCAGTTCGGGTTGAAGGGACGTCAGCGGAACGGAGATGACACGGCGGCCTCTCTTTTTTTGTGGCAAGCAGAAAAAGGTTTAAAAAGAATCGAGGTATTCATGGGCGGAAAATTTAAAAAGTTATGGGTAACCGCTAACTCCACAAATGGGGGTGGAGATTCATAGAACCCATTTTGTTGTAAGTCCTAAAATTGAGGTAAAACAAAAGAAGCATCAGTCTTAATGAAAATAGTCTGAAAGAAAAGATTGAGCAAGATTGAAAATATCATACTCAAGCAGGGATCTGCTACATCAGTGAGGCGTCCAACTCGATCGAAGGTCTATCTCACTAGGATGATTTGAATAAATTCACGACCGTAAAGGCAAATATAGCATATGGAGGCAAGTTCACATCCACATTTTTTAGCATCTCGTGTATCATTATTTGTCCTTAGAAATATCCAAACAAATAAATGGACTCTATATGGAATTCCAGGGTTCCAACAACTTCCCTGTAGTTGTGAGTAATATCTACCACCATACCAAAGATGAAATGCTGATAGCAATTACATATTTCAATATGTGGTTTATCAGGACAAGTAAAGGAGTTGGGTTCATCTCACAAGGTGGTATTTTTAAATGTGGAGAGGAAATTGTTAGCTTGGGTAGGGGTCATAAGTTGAGACCCTATTTCTGAGTGTTGTTTTCGAAGGCCACCGAGAAGCGCTTTGAGAGTTCACATTTTGTGAAGATTTTTTATGCTAGAAGGATAGATCATCTCCATCACCCAAATTAACAGCAAGTTCGTGTCGAAAATCTCAGTAGTTTTCATCGTGGCTTTCATAAAGGAAAACATGCTTTGAAGCTAAAGTTGGTTCCAATATTCTTCCATCTATTTTTATCAGCGAAGCCCATAGTGGTAGTTGGGGGGAGGGAAATATCTTTTTATCAACAAAGCCCGTAAATTGAGATTCACGATGCAAGATGAGATTTGTCCGAGCTCCTCGTGTCATTACAAAGAAAATACTTCTAAACTAGTAATAACATGTTTTATGATTATCACGACGCACAATGATGAGTCAGGAGAGGCGTTATCGACGCATTGAGAAGTGTGCGTCTCGAGGATATGGAAAAGTAAGTTTGCTCTAGAGAGTTAATTCTCTTAACAACCTTGTCAGAGATAGTGAACCAAAAGGTCTTCGATAACAATTTCACATGCAATCCATGAACAGGATATATTGTCGATCATTTATCTTTTGATAATCCCATTAATATGAGTGAGGATGTTGGGATGCATTCCCTTCTTAAGCAAAAAAATGTGGATTTAGAGAAGTTAACCTCAAGCCTTGAAAGGGTCGAAATATTCGAAGGATTTTGATTATATTGTCAATGCTTTGATCCTCATTCTTACTGAAAATAAGGATTATGGAAAGAAAATAAATGAGTTTTTATTCGTGAGGTCCTATGCCACATCATCTCTGAACTCCCATATGCCATGGCTTTGTACTCTAATTATGCTCTAGAACTGGCAACCACAATCTGCTTCTTCCTCTTCCATGACACCAAGGAACTCTTTATGGACACTATAAAGCTAGAAGTAGACTTCTTATCCTTGAGGCATCCCGCATAATCTGCATCTGTACAAGTTGTAACGGCAAGGGGTGTACCTCTGCTAAATAAGAGACTGGTGCAAGGTGAGGTCTTCAGATACCTCAGAATCATATGGATTGCATCCATATGCACCTGTACAGGCTTCTCCATGAACTGACTCAATCTGCTCACTGCAAAGGATATATCTAGCATGGTGATGGTCACTTATATGAGCTTCCCGACGAGCTCAATGTACCTCCTCTTGTCTACCTCCTAATTGTCGTCAACATATATCTTCATGCTCGGGTCCATGGGAATGGTGGCATGCATGTAATATGCTATGGTCGTTTTAGATAGAAGATTTGTACAATACTTCCTCTGAGTTATCACAAGACCTCGTTGGTTCCCGGCAATCTCCAATCCAAGGAAGTAACATAGGCTACCAAGGTCCTTGGTTACAAACTGTTGACTAAGGAAATTCTTAGTTGCTTGGATGCCCAGCGCATCATCCCACGTAATAGTAATATCATCTACATAAACTAGTATGGTAATTATACCTCTTTGAGACCTCTAAATAAGCAATGAATGATTTGTAGTCTATCTCAAGAACCCATGTTGCTCTATCAAATCTAAGAGTGTATGAAATCATTCTCTTTGACTCTTCTTAAAGCCATAGATAGCTTATGAAGTATGCAAACCTTCTAACATTCTCCCTCAACAGCGAACCCAAGTTGTTGCTACATGTAGACTTCCTCGTGTAAGTCACTATAGAGAAACATATTCTTCGCATCAAGCTGATATAGGGGCCACTCTCGTATCACTACAACAGAGAGAAGGATTCATTGTGTAGAATGTTGAGCCATTACAGAGGAAGTATCATGATAGTCCATCGCATATGCCCAGATGAGACCACGAGCCACAAGCCTCGCATTGTTGTGATATGCGCTACCATCTATTCGGTGCTTCACTGTAAATACCGACTTGCTTCCCACAACAGATACTCCTGTAGGCACTGTAACAATGCTCCATGTGCCACGTGACCGTAACGTAGCCATCTCCTCCTCCATGAGAAGATGCCACTAACTATCCTTATCGCCTCCTGATATATCTGTGGTATCTCCACGATTGACAGTTCCAAGACAAACCTCCTAAAGTCCTCTGAGAGTGTCCAACAGAAACATGGGCTCCAAGAGGATATGTAGCACAAGTATACGATGAATCTAAGTTTTATCATTCTAAAAGAGTTCAATTAAGCTCAGTTCCTCAAAATCCATCTACTTTAATCATCTAATTTGCATAATTAACATCCAGGCATGTGTTAATAATAATTGTATTTTATCATCCATCATGGCATAAAATAAGGAGCCAAAAATCAAAATGTGAAATGACATGAAAATCAGCTATCTTCACTGTTTTTTAGTTAAGTCATGCCAACTTTAATTGACATAAAACTACCTTCATTGTGTACAAATAACTAACCTTGATCCATGAAAAATCCTAAAAATGCTAGCTTGTACACATGTAAAATAATCCCAAACCCTAATTTCTGAAAAGACAAACGGAAACACGTATATCTCTCTCATACAGTGTCCAAATGAATCTACCCACTTTTCAATTAACGTACGTTCAAATATCTACAAAACAAGACCAAATTCAAAAGAATCGGAATCCATTTGTGAAAATTGGGTTTTGGGAACTAACTGCGCATTGTATATTTTACTGATTTTGACCCATCACTTCATGCGCATATTTCACCCATTTTAATTATTTTTTTTCACTTCTTAAATTCATTTTTATTTTAAGAAATTATATAAAAAACAAAATAATAAATAAAAATAATAAAAAGACAGATTCTGACTTGACCTTATTGACCTAATCTACTTGTACATAATTAGCCTCCCTAATTTTTCTGACATATTTAAAACTTATAAAAATTTCAAAAAAGTCAGTTGAGTCCATTGCATTATTTCATAGCATGATTGGTTTTTTTCATACATTTATTTATCACCATAAAATCAAATAAAAATTGCAAAGCTAAAAATTGATATTTTTATCACAAAAAAATCATATTTGCATTTCGCATTCCGTTTGCACCCGAGTCCTTCATGAACGTTGCAAACCTCAATTAGATGCACATTTTTTATTTTATGTATTTTTGAATTGGAGGTTGTTTGTTATCTTTTAGCTATTTATTTATGCATTTTCTGCACTGATCAAAGTCTAGTCAACATGCCATCCACGTGTATCATTCCTATTGGACCACCCCACATTCACTGGTCAACCCGCTCTCATGGTCAGTCAATGAACTCTGTCCTCTAGCACAAATCATCTGGATCGTTGGATCAAGATTGATCCAATGGCCTAGTCCATATATGCCACCTCCGATAATAGGAGGAAGAAAGAGTGAGACCTCCCTCGAGCATTTCTGGTGACAGCAGGGATCCAAATCGATTGAGCGACGACCTCCTCTCTTCTCTGCATGATCTGAGGTCCTATTGTAGACCTTGTGGCGGTAGTTATTCTTGCCACACGAGCTTCCTCGAGCCCATCGCCAGCTCGAGTGGAGGCGACGACCTAGGGAGCCTCCGCGAGTTCCCTCTATCCCCTACGAACCCCGGGTAATCAAACCCATTTCTTCTTTCTCCCTTAGTCCTTTCTCTGTCGTCCCTCCATCCGCTCTTCCTTCTCTTCTTCTTCTTCGACTCCACCTTCATCTCTGCTATCCACTGCTCCTCGATTGACGAGAAACCTCCTTCGCTTGTACGCACCTTCACTCACCCTCAATTTACAACCCTCACCCCAGATCACCACTAGCAGTGCCCCCCTCTGCCTCTACTCCACCCATCATCACCGATGGTGCCTTCACCATCACCCAGCCACTCAACCTTGGCATCAACGTCACCACCCCTTGGCCTTGCCGCCTTGCTGAGTAAATCATCTTTGCACTACCGACCAATTGCATCGCTCGCCATCGCCTCGACAGTTCTTCCTCGTTTTCTCTGCCTGATCATAGAATTCTTGCCATCTTGTAGCCCCTCGGTCTCCCCGTGTGGTCGGTCGTGTGTCGGCTGACGAGCAGCCTCCTTACCTCAACTGCCCTCGACTTTCCTGATGCTCCGCAACCCAAATCACCCTGCTTCCGCTTGCCAGCGACGTCACCGTCAGCCCACACATCGTGTATTGATCGAGTGGGTTCGCTTCTGTGTCCCCACGACCTGCGTCCATTCCACCTCGTACACATCATCTTCACATCAACGACCGATCCCACCGACCTCTTCAGCCTTTTCACCTCGACCGCCCTTGACCCGTCCGTTGCAGCAGCCCCCTGGTCGAGCTCGTCTCCAGTGGACACTGCCCGCCCCCTTATCCTCATCCCCTCCTCTCGGCACGTGAGGGCAGGGGACATTTGCATTAAGGCCCCTTGAAGTCCCGCATATCTTATATAAGCCCTTTCCAGAAGGGTTACGTGTTACGCGCATGACCCCTTGGGTAAATTGCACAACCCCCTTAGGGGTTTAAGTAATTTCACTTTATCCCTACACATGCACTTTTCTATTTATTTTATTTTCTGAATTTGTATTGAGACCCATGTGTTCTCACATTTCTTTGAATCATAATTTGATATTATTTTATTCATAAAAAATAGGTACTTTATTCTTCAACTATTTATTTACATTATGGCATGTGCTCTATATTTTTAACATCTGCAATCAATTAATTATTAATATTTTGGTAAAAATGTATATTTTACCCATTATGTGCTCTGAAATTCATGTAAAATTAACCATAGCTCTAAAAACTGCCCAAAAATTCAGATTTGCTAGATTTAGTTGATTTCTTTATTGTACTAAAAAATAACTGCATTAGCTTACATACTTTGCTTTGTAAAAGTCATTTTGTATTTTGCAGCAATTAGTTTTTAAATAGATATAAAACTTCACATTTTTAGGTTTGGAATTTTTCTGAGATATACTATATATTACTGGTCAGGTGCAAGCACCTGAGATAGTGGAAGAGAGGCAAGGATCGCTCTTCAATAGTGAGCTCTTGATTAAGAAAAAATAAGGCATCAAAAACTGCCCAAGGTGGGGAAGAGGAGAGGCAAGAGATATATCTTAAATAATTTTATTCCTCGAAAATAAGTCGATTTTATATTTATTAAAATTAATTACCTAGATTCACATTTTTCACATTCATAAATTCATTATTTATTTTTTTTTGCATAAAAAATTACAAAAAATACAATATGCTTGTTTCATCATTCTCTGCATCCGGACCAAGTTTCATAATTTTTGGACCATGTTTGATCATTGTTTGCATCCTAGTCCTCAGAATTGGTCGATTTTGCATTTGCGTCCTCATATTGCATAAAATACCAAAAAATCCCCCCAAAAACCATGATCAAAATCTGATAGACTTAAATCTATGTTGTTCCTTTGCCTCGTTGAGTCGACCCTAGGACATGTTCTGGTTAAATAAATAATAAACCACCATTGCATTAATTGATTAATTGATCATGGTTATTTCGTGATTGAATCCCATTGCCCGACTATGACATATACACAACACTTAGTTTGCAAGAATTAACTAGGGTGATTAAGGACCAATCAGATAGCGTCGTTGCCGAGGAGGTATATTGTTTAGGATTAATTTTTAGGTAATTTAATTTTTAAGTTTTCCTATCCCCGGGTAGTCTGAACCCTGATTTTCTCTATTTATGTTCTTTGTTTATTTTTCTCAAAATTTCTATTTCTTTTATTTTTGTATATATTTCTGTGAACATCTCTCTAGTATTTGATCTCTTATTTTCGTGTGAGATACTCGGTGGGTTTGAAGCGGCTTTATCGGAAGACGACGCAACTCGGAGCGACTGGAAGCGTGGAGAGTTTTTATCATTAGGAGTGTTCTTATTTTTTTGTAATTAATTTGTAATAATAGCTCATTTCCAACGATTCCCGGTCAGGTTCTCGCGTGTGTAAAGAGACTGATATTTTCTTGTGCTGTGTCGGTCATGTTTCACTCTCCAATGAGGGTGGGGCCCGACTTGATTGGTTTGTAGTTTAGACCTGCACATACAATTATTAGAGCTACCATGGTTTCATTGCTTGTGCTCATAGAACTCATGATGACACTTTGCACTTAATTGAGATGTACTTTTAGGTGGTTCAACCTAGTCAGAATTTAACTCAATTCTTCCCGACCAATAGAACTTTATGTTAGGTGTGCTTTTGTCGTCTTGCATTTCATATAGAATAGATTTAAAATACTTGTATTGCATCCCACGTGGAGATTACGAGGATTCACTGTAAGTCTTCTAACTGAGCATTTATCATCATTTTTTGTGTGCATCGGCTTTTCTCAATTTCCTCCCCCATGTTTCGTCACTTATGATCTGAAGAAAATCGAGACTGGATGGTAGATATGTATTTATGCTCACCTCAATTTCAGTGATCACCTAAATAAAAGTGGGACTGCTAAACAAGGCCAACTTAAATTAACCCATAAAATTGAGAGTTTTTGCAAGAGAATAACCCCATCCTTGGATTCATTTATTGTTCTTAGTGAGCGAGGGACACACGCTTAGGATAAAGCCAAGCTCCGGAATCTTCACTTGGACTATTGATTCTAGAAATGACTAGCTACTTCTCAGTGAGCGAACTACGGTCTCCCTTAACAGAGTGGGTGGTTAAATGACAACGATTGACACCGTCCTTAAGTAACAAGGGTAGCCATTTTACGATTCGTACTTACACCCATACTGGCTGAAAGTGGATGCAACTATCCGTACGAAATCATGCCAGTCTTTAGGAGAATTTATGGCACCTAACAACTCGCTTACAAACACAATATTGGAATTATCACCAATTAAAATTGCAACGATAATTGCCCAGACTTTGTGGCCTTCACCATGTTGAGTTGGTGAATTTTGAGGTTTGCATTGCATGTTGAGTTGTATGTTCAAAGACAGTTCACTTGCACACACAGATCGAGGTTTCGTCAATCATATTCACCATCCATACAAAGATGTCAGAATTTTGACATTCATACCCAGACTTTGTGGGTCGTGCTCACATGACAAATTCCCAATCTTCGTGCACATTCTCTCTTTAGAGGAACCCCTTCTTGGAAGGGGGTTCCTCTCCAGCCATCAGTTCTCCCACCCATATATCCACCCTTGGTTGATACTCTGGGATACGATCCGCTCGTAGAACCAAACACAGAATATTCATACTCAATGAAGTGAGAAAATTCAAGGATAAACATGGGTGTAACGACTTTGACAGAAGAATACGATACCCGGTTACGTCTGACAATTCACTGTTTGAACCATCCTATACTCATAATGACTTTCATCCCAAGTACAATCATTTTTCCTTTGACAACACACAGGAGATGCAGAGTCCAAGAAATATGACTCATGATCAGATTCCGAACACCAAGAATGACTACTACTCGACTCAGGATTACAATCGGAGTCACGACAAGATGAGTACGGTCATTCGTCTTCAAGTCATAAGACGATGTCAGATGGATTATCTCGGATCAATAAGAGAACTGATGCTTTGGCATAAAATCTTGATAATATCATCCGAAGATACAAGACATGATAAATAACTAATGAGAATTGAGGACACAACCAAACGAACCTGAGACACATCATGTGCAAAATTTTCACACATAGACACCACACATACCTGACCAGTCCACCGATCATCCTACTGACTCCAACAAAATTCCCAAAAATTAAAAAAAAAACAGAAAATTAAAAAAAATAGACGGCATAGATATGAAGCATTTTGCAAAAGTCTGATCTTAGAGTTTCCATTAATCAGGACCATAGAATATGTACCCGATCTCCATATATTTGTGAAGAGTTGATATCACCTAAGAAGATGGGCAAAAATAGATCTCGGACTGAATATAATTTAATCACTATGGCCAGTTAAATGATGTTGATCCAAAATAGCAAAAATCGCAAGGTCAAATGGTTAACCAAGGAGACTTGTGAAATAGAGAATACCGAGTTTGCTCATGTTCGTATTAACAACGATTCCACCCTGAACATCCTCCCAAAGTCCGTGTTCGACGGACTCGAATTCAGACTGCACAGAAAGACCAGAGTGATAGTTCAATTTCTCGTTCGATCCACAAAAAGGCCGAGATGAATTATTTCTGTCGTCATGAACTTCCAAGGTGTCAAACATAGAGTGGACTTCATCGTCATGAACATTGAGCACTGATGAGAGTTGTATGAGCCTCCCATCATTCTAGGAAAGTCATTCCTTGCCTCTGCCAGGGCGACTATCATCTGTGAGACTCAAGACATTAGATTCCTGAAACAAATCCAAAACAATCAAAGTCTCGAGGACACACCTTACCTTGAGACAACCGAACATGAAAACAGTAGTCGTGACACAGAGGAGACAACAGATCCAGACCCTCTACATAACCATACCTCTCCATAGATCACATACACAGCCCAATGAGAGTCACCTTATGAGATGATTTTCGGGGATATGAAGGTGAATGTGCCCAACTTAGAAACACCTGATTCACCACACCTGGACACATATATTTGGATAGCCTTGATCATTATTGTGATTCCACACAAGCAAAGCCGACTTGGAGCACCACAGACACACCATACACGAGACGTCCGCTGGCCAAGGAAGAATATTACAATGATCATTCATCTGACGAGGACTCGATTGTCAACACCTCACATCCTAGACCGCCACCAAAAGAGAAAACCAGGACCGTATTGACCAATCTCGATAAACCGATTGCTTCGTCCTCTAGTCGATTATTTGGTATGAAGAAGGAGAGCACTGGTCCCTCGAGGCGTTCCCCCGAACACCTCAAGCCGTATCATTCTCATCTTCCTGCTTCAGGTTTTAGAAAACGATTAAGAGAGTTACCTTCGAGATACTCAGGAAGGGATTTTCTGAGGATTCCTCGTTAGGTCCGGATGAGGAAATATATACGAGTGGGCCCAGTTCGGATGCTCTGGAGCATTTTTGGAACAAGCAGTCGTATGTCGACCGACATTGGACTTTCCCTGCATCTCCTTACTATTCTTCTAGGGCCAACTCCCCTGGTCCCATTCAATACACCGGAACAATTTTTTATGGCCAAACTAATACTTGTTCATTAGAATATTTATCCGATGCTGAATTGATTAACCCTAAGACTGAGCGAAGTTTGAGAAAGCAGCTTAAGAGTAGGAATAGTTGGAGTGCCTCCACCTTTCAGTATTATTCTTATGAGGACAACTCCGACGATGGCTGGGAAACTTCTACTTCATCTTCTTTCTATCATCATTCCCTTCCACCACATGTGTCCAAAAAGATCAACCGACTTAGACCATTAATGATCGAGAGAGAGAGAGAGAGTCAATGGAACGGTTGTGATAGCACGTCCCCTCCGGCGAGGACCCCTTTTTCGACAGGATCCAGAGGGACTTGTCCCCTCTGTGTTGTTCTTCCTTGCGACGATCAACATATCCTCTTGTCAGCTCCACCACCACAATCGAGGCAATCATCTGGAGAGGTGACCAAACCCTCCAAACCCCGACAACACTTCACCTCCATCTTTCCCTTTCCTCTATTGTCACCTCTGACCATCGACGATCTATCATCGTCTACCTCTCTCGATTCCTACACCTTCATCATTCACTACCTCACTCGGTCTCCTCTCCATCGCGCTCCAGTCACTGCCTTGGTCTACACCACCCTAAGGTCGTGAGCGACCGCCTTCACTTCGCCTTTAGTATGCCATTGACCTCCAAGCAGCACCGACTTCAGCCGCCTTGTCGCAACATCTGCTCCGATGCTCCATGGTTGTGTGTCAGCCAACCTCTATCGTAGACGGAGCACCATCACTGGTCGATGCCCTGCACCGCTAAATGTCGTTGACAACCAGCCTTCGACACTCGCGCCCTAGGTTCGAACTACAACTACCCTTCGAACACGAACGCAAGTGATCCATGCCATCGATTGTTGCCAAATTTCTAAAGTTCGATTAGCCTCATCTGACGATCGATATCTTCTCCTGACGAAAGATCTAAGCCTCCAACCTTGGGTTAGATTGAAGCGTCAAGAGGTTGTCGCCTGGAAGCTCAACCCGAGCCAATCGCCCCCTCCCCCCCCCCCCCCCCCCCCGCGCACACCTCACATGTGTGGGTAAAATTACGGTCAAACCCTCCCTACTTCTTAGAATTACTAGGAGAACCTAGGTCACGGGCTACGGACGTAACATGGGATAAATTGCACCAACACCCCTAGAGCTTCTAGGAACCATGCTCATACCCCTGCTTGGGTAAATATAAAAAAGAAACCATCAATTTTATCGAATTGCAAAGAAGACCTTCCATCGGTATATTTGTAATCATTTTTATATATTTTATTTACAATTAAGTCCCTGAACTTTAATTGTTCATATCATAAGCATTATTTATCGGATTTTCATGTGCTTGGTGTTGTTTTGATCCTTACAATGTCCTCTATCATATCAAACTTTGAAATTCTATTTTTGAGACAGTTTGACATTAATTATTTGAGGAGACCATTTCTTATATTGTAAGCACAATTATTCTTGACATTGCTTTCTTTTATTGCTCGATAATTTGCGATTTGATAGGGGATTTATTTGGGAGATTCATTTGGGATTAATTGAACCATTAATTAAACCATAGGGGAGGGCGCTTGAATTTATTTGATTAACTTGGCTTGACTTGGTCTGACTTGCTGCTCTGCATTCACCATTTTGCATAATTTCGCATATCATTTAAAAATAAAAAATTACATTTGTTTATTCATTTTCCCTCATACAACATGACATTATTATTCTTGCATTAATTTTTTTTAAAAAATACATGCATCATATTTTATTTTCATAATTAACTACATCTCTTTAAATTAAAACCCATAAAAAGCTGAAAAGGATAAAACCATATAAAAGAAGTCTTCTTCTTCATTTGAAAACCTAATTTCTCATATTATTAAATTATTAATCCTAGACCCTCACATTGCTTCCTTGAATTCGACCTCAGGACTTGTCCAAGTAAAATAAACAAATTTCCCGGTTGATTTAATTGCTAAAATTAATTAAGTGGTCGTTTTGGCAAATCTTAATCGCTCGAATACTACACCATAAAATCGACAAAATTAACGTAGGGTTTTCATGGTTCATCGGTATGTCTCTTCTTTCGTAGAGCAATAGGTGTTGGACTTGTAAGCCCTTAGGACCCAGTAATGCAATAAAAGTTATTAATTTATCATGTCCATTTGAAAATGAATGACTGTGAATGTACTTAATATTATGGTCCTTTTGTACAATTATGATTATGTACCATGTCCATATTGAATACCATGTAGTTAGGAGGACACAACTGACTTAACATGTAATAATCAATAGCTCCAGTATGAGAAATAGATGACAATCTTTCTCTAAAGACTGCTTTCTGACCAACTTCTTAGTGCATGTCTTCTGCACAGGAATCACGATTAGGAGGTGTTAGAATAGTCAAGTCAAAGAGTTGACTTAATGTGATCGAGATAAACTAAGACTGAATCATAACAGTCATGATCAGGAACACACCCCTTAGATGGGGACAGAATTGCATCTATATGCCAGAGTGTACACATTTGATAGATCGATAGGTTGGTGACCTAACCAAGGTCCACATACCGACAAATTTATGTTCATATAAAGATGTATGAGAGGCATAATCTCTCAATGGAATCATACATGTCATATAAAGATGTATGAGAGGTATGATCTCTCAAAGGAATCATGCATGTTCATAGTTGATGAACTAAGAGATAGAGGTCACTCATGAGATATTTTGGGGTCAATGAATTCTATGTATGGTCGTCTTATTATGAAATAAGACACGAATTCAAGAGATTACTATATGCTTTTGGAAAGTATATGATTAATATTTTCGTCTAATTATCGAATGAGAAATCTATTGATATGTTCCAAAGAAGACAGTCAAACCAGGGTTTGAACTTCTGATATATTAAAATCTTCCAATGTAAAGGATGAATGAGTATTGGGAATACTCAGAGTTAAATATATATTAATAGATCATCTACTACAACACTTCCATTCTGAGGGAATGATGAAACTAGATGGATTTTAGTGGCTCCATTTCTTAGCTTCATGATTAGGAGTTAATTGGATTAAGTCTCATCTCATTTGGATCCATTGTCCAATTCCAATTCCAACTTCAATGTTATAGATGCTGGAAAGTGAGATGGCGATGGAAATGGAAATAAATACACTCCTTAAGCTCATTTTCTAAACTCCAAATGGTTTGGACTATGATTAGAAATGGCCAAGTAAGTTGGGTTCAACTCACTAATGCATTTTCCAACTTATGGGGAGTGCGATGCGTTCGTTGAGCTCACTTAGAATGTGAATTATTTCAGCTCGATCTCAACACTCGTAAGTGATACTTTTTTGCTAAAATGCTATAGCCATGGAATTGGATAGATATTCAATTTTCAAGACACTATACATGGACATTATGATCTCTTTGACATTATCTTCAGGTATTCGAGATTTCTTGATGATATCTATAATATGATAATAATTGTTATCATCATATATATGTATATATCCAGGGTTTCATGGATATGATCCACATCATAAATATTTAACTAATATGAATATTGATTCATAGTACTCAATATATTTATATATATATATGAATATGATTCAAATATTATCTCAAGGCATATATATGGATTGGATTCACATCGAAAATTAAAATGTAAATTGGATTTACATTTTTTTGTGAAAGTAACTCTCATAAATTTCCCAAATATCATAATTGAATTATCATGAATATAATACAGCAACCAATAGAACATCAATTAGACAACAATTATGACATCAATTAGGACAAGGTTGTTGTCTACTACGAGTCCTAATTTGACTAGGACTCTCCTAATTTTTATTTATTGATGTTTATTCTTGATGATAATGAGAGGCAATATGTCTCTCATTCCTAGTTAAGACTAGGATATGATCGTAGCCCTTAGTTGTTCATACAAAGAACATCATTATAGTAGTGCGCCCTTAGAGTAAGACTCTAAGGTGCGTCTACCATGAGTATAAAAGAGAGGGCATGCCTCTCTTAAAAATACATGAAATAGATGAAAGTCTTTGCCTTTTAAAGTGCCAAAAGTAGCCTCGATCATTGAGAGAGAAGTTTAGAGAGTAGAAGACTCTATAATACACATCTACAATGCCAAGATACCTAAAGAACTCAGATAGTTGTAACATGCAGAACTCTAAGGCATTGTTAGAGCGAATAAACTTGACAGTAGCATAGAAAATAATATTTCATTAATAAAGGATCTCATGGCTGACCCAGCTCCAGGCTTGTTTTTCAACAAAAAAATCCAAGAAAGTTTAGAACATTCGTCCATTACCTAGATAAAAACGGTGTCCGTGATGATCAAGAACACGACAAGGACCACAAACATCAGTATGAACAAGCTCAAATAAATAATTACGGGTACGACTCTGACAATACGAAAAAGAAGAGCAGTGATGCTTCCCAAGATGGCAAGCCTCACACTAGAAGGTAGAATGCATGGAGATAGGACTGTCAGAAAAATCTCATGTTCGACATTCATTCAGGTTCGATTAGATAAAAGTTTGATTCAAAATCGATTCGATCATAAATGAATCGAACATTAACACAACTTTAGGCTCGTTTACATAAACGAACCGAACCTTGAAATGGCAGGTTCGCTTCGTTAACATTTTGATGTAAATATAAATAAATAAATATAATTATACATATATATAATATGATTTGGGAATTGGAACCTTGTATAAAGCTCACAAGTCGCAAGTAGCCCTTATATATAAATTTATGTTCAATATTCAGAAACTAAAGGATGTAATATGCTTTTCCCAAAACTCCTAAGGTCCCTAACATTCCTAATACCTCACAGCCGCATCTCCTCTTTTCTCTTCCCTCTCGTCTACCCACCACCGATACAACCCTAGTCCTCCTACCTAGCGGCCACCGCGCAACCCTACTCCTCCTCCAAGCGATAGCCAGTGCTGCATCCCCTCCTCCTCCTAACAGTCGCTTCTCCCGCTCCCCCTCTCCACAGGACTCCTGCACCCGCTCCCCCTCTCCAAGCGTCCTACGTGCATCCCTACTCCACCTCTAGGGGACCGTTGACGCCCTTCCCTCCTCCTCCCCCTAGCAACCGCTGCTCCTGCTCCCCCTCTCCACGTGGCCGAACCCGCTCACCCTCTCCAAGCGGCCGTCGCGTAGCCTACTGATAAAGCCAAAAATCGATGTGGTCGTATTGACTCACAAGGCGAGTCAACAGTCGGTTTGTTGACCACACTAAATCTCAGCTAAAATCAACAATTAACCCACACTATATATCAAAGAAATAGAAATAAATGTGGAGTTAAAATTTATTTTTAACTCTGCACAAAATGTATAGCGAGCAAGTATGCAGAGAGTTCGAACACAGGGAGCAAACAGGGTAGGTGCACAAGTAAATGTGAGTGTGTGAATGCGTGTGGTGTCTACACTAAGCAAGCAAGCAAAGATTTTTGTGGGTTTTTAATTTTAAATTTTTTTATTTAATTTTTTAATTTTGTATTTTGGTTTTTAATTTTCTAATTTTTATAATTTTGTATTTTATATTTTTTTCTTTTTTTATATTGGAATATAAAGACAATGTAGTAAAAGGAGTGATGAAATATTTATAAAAATATGCTAAAATAGCCAAAAATTCAGAAATAAAATCTTTTTGGTATTTTTATAATTTTTTATTATTTTTGTGATTTTTGGGTATTTTTCAAATTGTTTTTGGTATTTTTAAATGTTGAAATAAAGGAAAACAGTGAAGAAGCTACTAGCTGGGGTAAAATGGAAATTAAAAATAGCAGACAGCCACAAAATTTTCCACACTATTTTTCAAATAAAGCTAATAAAATATAGAAACTACAGAGCTTGAGTTTGCTATTTTTGCAGTTTTCTACAATTTTTGAGATTTTTTTGAAGTTTTTATGTATTTTTGAATTTTTAAGGTTTTTCTTTTGAGATTTTTAGTGATTTTTGGACTGACACTAAAATAGGTTAAAATACACATTAGGGAATTTTTTTTGGAATTTGTCGAGGTATTTTAATATTTTTTGGTATTTTCTAAACTAGACAGTGCTGAAATGGGGAGTTTTTGATTTTTAATAAATATGAAAATGAAATAAAATCAAAAACTAAAAATATGACGTTACAGTGCAAGCACACAGGAGCTTAACCCTAATTTTTGAGAATTTTTGGAATTAAAATGATGCCCTAATTAATTAATACAAGCACACAAAAATATCACAGCCTAGCAGGGGTATAAGTGCAAATATCCAAAAGTCCAGGGGCATACATGCAAGTTTTCACAAAAATTAACACTTAATATTCAATTTCCAGGACCAATTACAAAACTCACATGGGTATCCTAGCAATTTTCCCACCAGGGCGCGTGACTTGCACGCGCCTGGCGAGGACCAAAATGTAATATCAAAAACCTTTGGGGTCTAAAATGCAATTTCTCCAAAAATATAACACTGAATATAAAAATCCTTATACTGAAACGAAATAATAAAAGACCTGAGGGCCCCCATGCAAAAAGCCCGCACCTCATGTGTACAGGTCGCGTGATGTGACGTGGCAGAAGACCTATATGTAAATACTAAAAGCTCGAGGGTCTTTTTGTAAAATTTACAAAATATTTAAACTACTGCTTAAATTTTTAGGATTAAAACTAAATTACAAAAGTGGCGAGGGTTGAAATGCAAAATACCCTCGCCGAGACGATCCAACGGTGGATCTCTCCCCACTTGCCACGTGGCGGCACTGCGTGGCTCGATGTCGGTTCGACGATGGATGTCCGTGATTAGATGGATCTTGGCTGATCTGATGGTTGGGGCGCTCGAAGATCCAACGGTTGATGGCGGATCTGGGCTGGGCCGATGATCGAACGACTGGCGGACGATGACGAAGAACAGGGAAGAACTCGCCGCCTGCGAGCTTCCCCGATCTCCTCCTTCCTCCTCCGGCACTATCACGAGCGGCAAAATGGCTCAGCTGGGTCCGCTGGTCCTCCTCCAGAGGCTGGTGGCGGCAAAAATCTCCGGTGAGGCTCGGAGGGACGGCGCGAGGTCGGCGGAGCACGGGGCTCCAGGTACCTCGGTCGGCCGTCAAAAATCGCTCCCAGGTGCTTTAGAACTTCAGGACCTGCACAAAAAAATGTTACGGAGGTCGAGGGCAAAATGCCTCGACCTCCAGTGGCTCTCGAAATGGGGTGAACGGCGAGATGGGTACTCACCGGAGTTGCGCTCCGACGAGGTGATTGATGAGGAGATTAGATGGTCGAATCGTCGAGGAATGAAGGGCTAAATGATCCTAAGTCTACCAGGGATGTTACGAGGACAAAAAGGAACAAAGAAACGGCCTCAATGGACGGGGGCCAGAGGGTAAATACCTCTACAGCGAAGCTCGCCGGAGGTGTGGAACTCGCGCATATCAGGAGCCAATCCGCCGCCTTGAAGCCCAGAGCTCGGAGCTGTCACCTCCAGGCACCTCGAGCACGACCAAGGGGAGGGAAATATGTGGAAATCGCGGTTCGAATTTCAAAAGAGAATCGAAGTTGGGTTTTAAGGGGTTGACGGTCAGTGGGGAAAGAACGAGGCTGGGCAGTGGCTACAGTGGTCCTTCGATCCAGGTTTCGCTAGGGCGGGCATGCCCATGGATCAAGGATCAAAAGTCACGAAGAGCTTATCATGAGTTGATGCAAGATGGGGCCTCGAAAAAATGGAGAAAAGGGGGTCAAACTCGACTCTGACAAGGGCTACAGGGCTAGGACGACCAGTTGACCGAAGTCAACTGGGGTTGAAACCTGGTTGGTCCACGTGGACCAACCAGAAAAAAACCCTGATTTAATTCTTTATTAATTCATTTAAAAATAGAAATAGGCCGAATTAAATTATGATTTAAAAAATAAAAAATATTCGTTATTTTCTGTAGTATTTTATTATGATTTTTAATTTATTTTATGAGGTATATTTTCATGAGTTTACTTTTTAGCCCTATATAGGTATAATACCTATGTATGTTAGTATTTTATTTTTATTCTGTGTATTTTATTTTTATTATTTTTATTTCTTATTTTATAAAATTACAAAATACTTTTATACACTTAATTATATTTTTATTTTATTTTATTGACGTGTTTTGTATACTTAATAAAATAAAAGTATAGTTTATACAGGTATGCCTATAGGTTTATTACCTATGTATTATACATACATGTATTTTATTTTGAGTTTTATTTAGGTTTTTATTCCAATTTTAATGTACATAATTATTATAAGTAATATTTACAAGATTATAAAAATATAAAAAATATAAAAATAATGAATAAATAATAAAATGAATATTTTAATCAGTACAACTATACAATGAGGGTCCAAAACTCAACTTTCAAACCGTAGCTCCGCCTAATGCAAAACCACCGCCATTAAATAGCTTATTTTATTCTATATACAATTAAAGGTGAATTTGCTGCATTTGGAGTTTTCATTTGTGAGATACGGGTCTGGGAAGTTGGGATTCTGGATTTTTATTCATACCATAACTTTTTATCTGAGTCTTATTTTTCTGTGAAATCAATTTTGTATTTTTCTTTATTAAATTATCTACACCTTTCATGTATAAAGTTTCTTTATTTGATGTATAAAAAGTGGAACCGAAAATAGGTCCCAAAATGAATAAATAATGAATGGAATAATATAGGTATTTGACCCTTATCTCCCCCTACTTTATTCCTTGTCGACCTATTCATCAAGATGCCTAGGTCTCGGGGTTTCGGGTCATAAAATATTTACAACATTTTATTCTTTTTCTTTTATTTATTCTATAATTTTGGCTTTAATTACAGTATTTTACACACTAATGAGATGCACATGCATGAATGCTAAGATGGTCTATTTAAGGGTATTTACAGGCATTTGCCAGGGTTTTTGGTACCAAAATGATAGAATAAAGATGATGAAATGTGGATTCATCACCTACTCCACCTCCAGTCCACTGCAAGTGACGCATCCCTTCCTCCTCCAACCGGCCCTGCTCCCGCTCCCCCTCTCCATACGACCGTCGCACCCGCTCCCCCTCTCCAAGCAGCCGCCGCGCAACCCTACTTCATCTCCATGCGACCACCATCGCCGCATCCCCTCCTCCTCCAACCGACCCTTCTCCCACTCCCCCTCTCCATGCGACTGTCGCAGCCACTGCTCCTGCTTATCCTCTCCACTCGGCTGCCGCAACCGCTCCCCCTCCCGTGTATCTCCTCCTAGGGCTAGCAGCCACCGCAGCCCCTCCTCCTCCTCCAAGCAGAAACATGCCTCTCCTCCCACGAGTCAATGACCTGACGCTCCTCTCCTCCTCGTAGACAAGAACAACCTGCATCGACATGCATGATGAGTTCTCAAGGTTTGCATTCAACTGTTGATATGACATATTTTTATATTGTTGCATATCATAGTTAAATTCATAATACATAAATTTTATGATGGTGTGGTATGTGAAATATTACTTGTTAAGAGTTATTAAATTTTGAGCCATTGGTAATTTTATTGTAGATACACCATCCTCCCAACAATCCATTGATCAGATAGTGTAAGCGAATGAAGTAGATGGAGAAGAAAATAATAATATTGTTGATGAAATTGAAGAGGACACGGTCGAAGTTAGTGATACCAAGGATGCTCCCAATCCAACAATAAGTTCTTATAACCTCTTTCTACTTTATTCAAAATAAACATTTATAAATTGTAATATTTTTTTCTATTATGACAGGGAGATTGTTTAGAAGAAGAAGAATTGGAAATTTCTTTTCTCAATGACTTCAATGCCATATTTCCTGATGTTTAAGGTATAATACAAAATGATAACACAACCAAATATCTTCTTAATGCCTATTTCAAACTTAAGTTTTATGTTGTTTTTATTTATATTTTTGATTTTGACTCTTTTTTCAGGTTTTTGATAATGGAAAAAATCACTCATCATAGTTGGATTATGGATTGATGATGTTTAATGCCAACAGAAGTCATCCATATGTTGGGATGTTTAAACTATGAAGCTCACTTTGGAAGATACTTTTTTGAGTACTTTTATTATATGGAACTTTTATATGCTACCATTTGTGAAGTTTTTATACCATGACACTATGACATTTTGTGGTTGTTTTACTATGAGGATACAATCATACATATGTGTATTTATGTGTTTGTGGATTGTTATGCAGCATATAATGATATTGGCCCAAACAATGCAAAGGATGATATGTACTTCACATATCTGAATTATGATTTTCTGGTAATTCAATTCATCTTGTGATTTTTCAGGTGTCTATGTTTATCTGTAGAGATAATGGGAATGTTATTTTTCGTGTTTTTTGTATTTTGTCAAGGATGCCTTTTGACCTTGATTTTCAATTACATGTTAGACTATTATTGATGTAAAATCCGATTCAAATTAGGTGGATATGCCTCTTTATGAAGGTTGGAAAAGGAGACGACACTTAACATATAAACAAGCCTAAATTGTGCTTGAAACGAGGCATTCATTGTGTTTATTTATTGTAATCTTGTGCCCATTCACTTTGCATATAATTGAACCTTTAACGAATCGAACCGAACTTCGCGAACTTAACTTGTGCCCATTCACTATATAATCGAACCTTTAATGAACCGAATCGAACCAAACCTGAACATGATTTTAATATTATCGAATCGAGCTGAACCCAAACCTATATACATAATAAACAATCGAACTAGACCCATATAGGTTCACTCAGGTTCGGTTCGTTTACACCCCCACATGGAGATCTCTGGGAGGACATGGCACATCTTCTACAGAGGAAGGACGCCAAAACGAATATGCTACAAGTATGGTGGGATTAATCTTGTGGGACTTGTAGAGGCACCAATAATAGGAGATTGGATCAGTCTGCAGAACCTCCATCGCTCACAACCACATCCAATCACTCTGTTCGTAACAACAATGTAGATCCTTAGTGATATGACTAATTGGAAGTATACTCATATGAAAATCATGTGCATATATCACATTCTGCAAGCACATAGATGGCGTCAAATGAACCTCCCCATGTCATGTAATGGGTAAATGAACCTTGTTTGCAATGACGACCCATCTACCGGGGGGGTATAGATCTGTATGAACTAAATTGTGCTCTGTATCCACACAGATGGTGGGAGGCACTAGAGTCCATGATCCACTCAGTTATAGCTATCAAGCTACAACTAGTAAAAGCATAGGCTATACCTGAAGAGCTCGAGGATGCTCTAACAATGGCTAAACCGTATGGGGGATGGAAGTAGTGGTCATTATCTCCTTCAAATGGAAGACAATGTCATCAATACATTGATCTGTATAAGGAGACGAACTGTCAGAAGGCTCAATCTGCTCAACCACACGAGCAGATGAGGGGTATCCATGCTTCTGATAACACGCATTTTCAGAATGATCTGGGTGATGGTAATAGGTGCAAGTGATACGTTGATGTCCATCTCCTCTGCCACAGGGACCACATCCGTTAAACTGAATAGAACCTCCCCTGCCATGAGATGTAGTTATCGCTGAGGAGGTCTTTGCAGTAATAGATGGTGAGACAAGTAGCCTACTGAGGCGATTGTAGGCCTCCTCCATGGGAGGTATGGTTGACTTGTAAGAAGTTGTGCGTGTGTTGCCTCGTACTCAGGGTCCAACGTTGCAAAAAAAAATCCAACCATTGTGGAGTTCATCTATGCCATATGATACTCAATAGATGTGGCAGCGAACATGAAGAGTGAGGATTCTCAAATATGCCATGGAGCGAAGAGTATTTAATATGCAGAGGACGACCATTATGCTTGGTCGTGTATATAATGAACTGTAAATGAACTTGGTCTCATTCTTTGCTTGGACATACATAGCTGCCAGTAAGGGATCCAGACGAAGGTATACGAATACGGATGTGGGTATTACCATATCCTTATCCGTTGTTTAATATGAATACGAATGCAAATGCAAATATTGATAGATATTAAAACTATCTTATCATGTCCTTAAAAAACGAATACAGATATAAAACGGATAATGACCGCATACGAGTAATGTTAGAAATACTCTATAGAATCGACTTAAACATATATGGATTAGATGGAAAACACATAATATAAATTTACTAGATATATTTGTATCAAAAAAGTAATACAAATATGGTAAAAGAAGGTATAAATGTTACATATGGTTAAAATAAATATATGATTGTGTTTATATAATAAAACAGATATAAGGATACAGATACCGATGTTTGCGAATATTAAAATGATATCCATATATGTATCCATCTTAAACAGATATGGATACGAATGTCAAAATATGTATAAAATGGATAAGGTGATGGATCGTATACAAATATATCCGTAATCGTTTGCATCCCTACCGTCAGTATATCTCACATCGCCTTTGACGGTGGGATGGTTCACAATGTCATTGGCGATCTCTGTGGTAAGAGTACCAGAGAGACAAATACACACATATGTGTTATCTTGCTTCTACGAAGCATTCTCCCCAGTCCTATTCGTCGACTACGGCTATGTCACAATGCACTCCTTGTTATTGCACTACATGAGGGTCAATAATTACATGGACCACAACTCTTAGTTGGTACCATCCTTCTTCACGACGGGAACCAGGCCCTTAAAGGCATCGGATGAAGAGAAAATATTACCCTTGCTTTCTGACATGATGTATAAAAAGAGGTCAAATCGAAAGTCGACTAGAGTCGTAGACCGATTCTACACGATCATGTAGAGGATTGTTTGTTTGTGTAGACTCATACAACCATCCTCTTCATTCGCGATCCATGCTAAAGCCATAAAAGGTGATTTATTGATCTGAAACCACCTTTTTCGGTCAAAATCACGTCGTTCAGGAAGGTTGGGCGGTGCTGGAGAGGAATAGAACGACCCTAAGGTGCCTAAAGGTAGTCGATAAGGGCCCTACTAGGTGGTCAAATGACCACACCGGTAGAGAGACAACTGCATATATCATTTACATTCTAACTTTTGCAAAACTGAATTGATGCAAAAGGTTTAAGAGATGTAATTGCCTCACCATCCATTTACTCTATCATGTGCGTGTGGGCATATGTGCGCATATGTGCATGAATATATGCATATGTGTGTATGGATGTCTTTATGCATGCGTATGCAAAGATGGATGGTTATGCATGTATGCATGTACATATCATTTTAAGACATTCTAAATTCAGAATATATAAAGATAAGGGAATAAAACCTTGAAATCAGATTGGAATTTATACAATTTTAACAAAATAATCATGAGATAATCGGCCTTTAATTTTTAGCATTCTTTTTTTACTTGATTCTGAATTGTGACACATGGAACTTAGACATCTAGAGAACTCAAAGATGTATCGAATGATTAAAGTCAATGTTTTACCTAAGATTAAGGGTGCAAGGTCATTGTCTTAGGAACTTTGTTGACCAACAAAATGAGGAGAAAATACATATACATTCATGCATGCAAGGATGTATGCATGCATGTATGTATAGATATGAGAAACTTCAAATGAGATAGGATCTTCCCATAAACATCATCCTAAGGTTTATAGGTTATTTATCACATTTTTAGGTTTGGTATGGTTAGAGATTTATAGTATTTTGTTATTTGCTAGAAATTGGATAAGTAATAGTTATTATAGATAAAGTAGTGGTCATACGAGAACGCGTGGTGTGAATAAGTTAGATCATTAAGGCATATTTAGCCCCAAAGTCATGTTTCTTTACTCTATATGTAATCTCAATATGATTCTCAACCTCGTGCTTGTAGAGTTCTAGATAGCGATGAATCCATTCCTCGCACTTTCCCTTCTACTCGAGCCCTTAACTCGCATCCTTTTCAGTCCTCTTTGCATATTACTATTGGTTGAGTCAATTCCTCGTGGATGGCAGTGGGTTGCATCAAAATTGACATAATGAGGGGAAGGTTTACTGACGAATCATTCATTCGTCATGATCTAGATGCCTAAATCAAGAAAAATCCATGGTTGATTTATACCTTTCAGCATCATTTGTACATTTTTCATCTTATTCACTTTATGCATACAATGCATGAGAAATTCCCTAAAAAAGAACAAGTACTAAAGTCTTTTTTACATGATTCAACCTAATTACCTTTATATTAAGATATACCTGCTATAGAAAAATATAAACATACCTAACGAGATAAAACACAATTATGTTATATACTAACATTTTGATTTTTTTTACTAGGAATAATTTGCTGGAGCCCATTCCAAGGATAACTAGACGCAAGCTTAAAAAAGAAAAATAAAAAGATAATTTCAATAAGGCTAGTAATGTTGGCATCTGGATCCCCCACGACCTTTTCCCTCCTCCCCCACAATGCCTATCTTAACTCCTCTTCAGTGTGCTCGTTCGCCTCCATCCGTATCATGTAGAACGACCTTTTGACCAAGTGGTCAAGAATCGTCGCCGGTCGATCCGGAGGGCGGCAGTTGCGACGAGGCTCGGGTCTTGGGAAGATCGCAACCGTCAGCATGGGGGAAGGGGGTCGGACTAAGCGAGGGTTTTCACGCCTATATATACACCTCGACGAGGAGGAGAATGATCATCGATCAGTACCTCGCTAACGGAAGCCCCCTTCCGACTCTATCCCTTCATCTCTCTATATCTCTCTCGTACTCTCTCTCTCTCTCCTTGAGGAAGAAGAAACGGCGGAGTAGGCGGCGTACCTTGAATCAATCACTGGTATCAGAGCATCGGTGTTCGCGATCCGATCCCGATCATCGATTCCTTCGCCGCCGACGGTGTTCATCCGTCTTTCTTTGCTCGACGCCGTTGCCGCCCAACAGCAAACCTGTGTTAGGTTTTTTCTCGAGGTATCTTTTTTGAGAATAGGTTTTTTCTCGAGGTATCTTTTTTGAGAATCCTACTGTAGCTGGAACCCAAAGCAACTCCCCCTTGATGTTTTTTTATTTCCAGAAAGGCAACATTGCGTGTAAACTTTACTCACGTGAACCCTCCTTTTACCTTTTAAGTCACATGAAACCTTTTTTTTAACTTTAATCACATGAACTCTATCCCGCCCTATGCTTTCTTTGTGAACCCTTTTTCCATCAAGTTTTATATAATTTTTTCCTTTGCTTACTCTTATAAATTAAATCATCTCATACAGTCCTGCATTTATTTTATTAGATCCAAAACCAAATGACAAGCAAGACTATTGCCACTGAGGTGGGGAAAATCGATTACCTTAATGATACTAATTATGAATTGTGGAGTAGAAATATCTACTATGGCCTGTTGCACGATAGTATACATTCCATCATAGATAAACCCATCCCAACCTTATTGAGAATCCAACTATGGAGAAAATTAGGTCCCGTGAACAGTGAGAAAAAACAGATAATAGGGCTAGGAGCATGCTCACCCACATGGATTTGAACTTGATTCGGGTCTTTGAGACCTGTGAATCAGCATACTAGCTCTGGACCGCTGTTAAGGAAAAATATCACTCCAAGTCAGAAGTGAGCGTCCAACTTCTTCTACACAAGTACAACTCGTGTAGAATGAAGGAATCTGAAAGCATCCTCGAGCACGTGAACAAGATGATCGTGATGGCCAAGGATCTAGCGGTTGATGATTGCATAATTTCAGAGAGGATGCATATCGCAGCCATACTGGGAAGCCTCCCTCCGTCATTCAACATGGTTGCCACATCTCTGAGGATGAATGACAACAAGTCTGTGACGGACCTACCTGCACAACTGGCAATTGAGCATGACCTCTCTAAACAAAGTTTGAAAGCTGAGATCTTTGAGGTCAAGGAAGAAGAAGAAGCAAATGCCGTGCACGCGAAGAAAAGGCTGGGCCCCTTCAAGGCGAAGTTCAAGGAAAAGAGTGGGAAATACCGACGCGACAATTGCTATGGTTGCAGCAAATATGGCCATTTCAAAGTCAATTGCCCTAACAAGAAGAAGCCACTAAAATACCTAAAAATAAAGGCAAGAAGAAAATGGAATTCGCGGTTGTCGTGGAATTCAACTCCGTCATCACAGATAGTGACGATGGTGGATCGACTCTAGAGCAACCAGACACATCGCAAAGATGAAGGAGGGCCTGGTGGATTTCAAGGGGCTGAGCAAAGGTGAACAGAGGATCTTCATGGGAAACAACACCTACTTGGACGTAGAGGATGTTGGGACATATAGGTTTGACCTGGAGGATAACATTATGGTACTGAATGATGTACTATACGCCCCAGGGATATGTCAGAACCTGATCTCAGTCCCAATGCTGCTCAAGAAGGATTTTGAAGTATGTTTTTATAATAAGTGCGTCTCTATAGGCAAGAATAAGAAGGTCTATGCGATGGGAAAGTTTGTGCCCGAGCATGACCTATACTGTCTTCATGTAAAAAATTCTAGCGACTCAATGAATATCATTTCTGATTATTCCTTGTGTTGTTTGTCTGATTACACATGAAACTGGGTCATCTAGGAAATTCTAAGATGGATCAAATGATGAAAGGCAAATCTGTTGCCTAAGATCACGGGTGCAAGGACATTGCCCTGCAAACACTATCTGACCCGTAAAATGACGAGAAGGCCCTTCTTAACCGGAATTCGGTCAACAGATTACTAGGTTTGATCCATTCAGATATATGTGGACCACTGAGCGTCAGCACGCATAAAATAAGGAATACTTTATAACATCCATTGATGACTACTCGAAGTTCTCCTATGTCTATCTCTTAGGAAGTAAGTCGGAAGAACTTGAAACATTTAAGAGATATAAGACGAAAGTGGAGACAAGATTGTGAAAACCAATCAAGACTCTTAGGACAGATAGAGGTGGGGGATATACCTCAAAGGAATTTGAGGATTACTGTATTCAGACAGGCATTCGTAGGCAGACTACAATGCCCTATACACCACAGCAGAATGGTGTAGTAGAAAGTAAGAATCGAACTTTGATGAATGCAGTAAGGTGCATGCTTTCACACTCAGCACTCTCTAAGAAATTTTGAGGAGAGGCAGTGTTGATTGCGAACTATATACATAATAGGATTCCCACCAAGTCTACAGAATCAGCACCATATGAAATATGGAATGGCAGAGAAGCCCGAGTTGGGCCATCTCCGGAAATGGGGATGTATAGCACATGTTTTGGTACCGAGTCAGCTTAGAGACAAGCTAGACTTCAGGACATTAAAGTGCAAGGTTATTGGATATAGTGAGAATTCTAAAGGATATAGGTTCTTCCATGAAACTAAAGGTCTGATCGAAAGTCGTGATGCTACCTTGCTTGAAATTCATCAAGAAAAGGAGCATTAAGTAGAGGAATCGGATCCTCTGATTGTCCTACTGGACAACGAAGATGACTTGAGCATTAGACAAGAACTTGAGGATGATATCGATCATCCAAATGTAGAGAATGAACCTATGGAACACGATGATCCTTTAGAGGAAGTGGGTGGACCCACACAACCCACGAGTATAATCGGCAACAAGAGTCCCAGAACACAGCCCGTATGGATGGAAGATTACCATTTCTATGGATGCGAGGCATCGTGTTACACTGTGGATGAGGATGTCGTGGATTGTACAGATCCCATATCCTTTGATGAAGCTATGGCTTCGTGTGAGTCGAAATCATGGTCAGCTGCCATGAGGGACGAATTGGACTCAATCGAACGAAACAATGTATAGGAGTTATATGATTTGCCAGATTGTAGGCAATCCATAGGATGTAAGTGGGTATTTAAGAAGAAGCACCAAGTCGATGAAACTGTTGACAAATAGAAAGCCAGATTAGTTGCTAACGGTTATACTCAGCAAGTTGGAATAGATTTCCAGGATTACTCTCCAGTGGCTAAGTTTGCATCTATTCAGATGATCTTAGCCATAGCGCATATATAGATTTGGATTTATTCCAAATGGATGTGAAGACGACATTCCTTAATGGAGAATTAAAGGAGGAGATTTATATGCGACAACCTGATGGATCTCAGGTTGAAGGTCAGGAGAAAAAGGTTTACAAGTTAAGAAAGTCATTATATGGCTTAAAGCAATCTTCACGGTAATGGTATCTCAAATTTCATGAGAAAGTTATTCAATTTGGATTTGTTTCAAATAAATTGGATAACTATGTGTATGTCATGAAGGGTGGGAGCAGGTTTGCAATCATGTCATTGTATGTGGATGACATTCTTCTCGCAGGTAATGGCATACAAATGCTCAATGAAATTAAACAGAAACTGAGCAATGAATTTGAGATGAAGGACATAGACGAAGCATCCTATGTTCTTGTAATTCAAATAACAAGAGATAGGGATTCAATGGCATTGAGCCTTAGTCAAGAAAGATATTTGCATACTGTATTAAGGAGATTTAGAATGCAGAACAACAATCTAGCTCCAACACACTTGTGATGGGAAAGAGACTCAGTAAGAGTCTGTGTCCCGGAAAGGGGCATAAATCTTTAGATAAACCATATGCACAAGCGGTGGGAAGTTTAATGTATGCAATGATGTGTACTCGACCCGACTTAGCCTATTCGGTAAGCTTAATCACTAGATATCAAAGCAATCCCGATCCAACATATTGGAAAGCTGTAAAGAGGATTCTTCGATATCTGAAAGGGACAGTGCATCTGAAACTTGTGTATCAAGCAGAATCGCTTGAAGTGGTAGGCTATTCCGATGCCGATTTCGGAGGGGATGTGGATGATAGAAAATCCACATCAGGTCACCTGTTCATGTTTGGTGGTGCAGTCGTTTCTTGGGGCAGCAAGAAACAAGGATGTGTATCTCGACATACTCAGGAGGCTGAGTACATTGCATGTAGCATGGCCACCACTCATGCTGTATGGATCATGCATTTTCTAGAAAATCTAAGCCTCGTTGGTCAAAGGGCCAATTGAAATGTATTGTGACAATCAAGTTTCGATAAGCTTGATTAATAGTGGGGCTAATAGTTCTAAAGGAAACACATTGAGATCAAATACCACTATATACAAGATATATTGGCGAAGCAAGAAATCACGGTAACCTACATACCCACCACTGACATGTTGGCTGATTCCCTTACCAAGGGAATAACAACAGGAACATACATTAAACATGTTGGTTTAATAGGACTCAGGAATGTTTGAGTCAAGGAAGAGGTTTCATACATAATGATCCTCATATGATAAATCTCCATGTATATACTATACGAATAGTGGGAGTATATATGTTTTGACCACTTTGGTCAAGTGGGAGATGTAGAACGACCTTTTGACCAAGTGGTCAAGAACCGTTGTCGACCGATCCGACCGATCTAGAGGGCGGCAGTTGCGACGAGGCACGGATCTTGCGGAAGACCTCAACCGTCGGTGTGGGGGAAGAGGGTGGACTAAGCGAGGGTTTCACGCCTATATATACACCTCGATGAGGAGGAGAACGATCATTGATTGGTACCTCGCTAACGGGAGCCCCCCCTTCCGACTCTATCCCTTTATCTCTCTATATCTCTCTCGTACTCTCTCTCTCCCTGAGGAAGAAGAAACGATGGAGTAGGCTCCTCTGTGGTGGGTGGTGATCCCATCGTAGACAACCAATATCGTCGCCTGTAGGGCCATCGTCGTCCTCAATTGCCCTATTGGGAAATTTTACAAATATTTCCATTTTATTTTTAATTATATGAATTATAAGGCAATTTTCATAAATTTGCTTCTTATTATGCAAATTTCCAATTTCAGATATTTATTGCTAGTGAATTTCGAAGTAATCACTATATAGTTGGTAACATTCTAATCCTTGCAGGGGATCGCTTATAATTTCCAAAGTCTTTTTTAAAGTTTTTACAATTTTTTAAATAAAAAAATTGAAAATATAAATGAAAGTGTCCCTAGATTTTATTTTTACTTCATAAAGAACTATGAACTTTATTTGAAATTACACTCAAACTTCCCAAAACTTCATAAAGTCATTAAAAATATCAGAAATCATGTAGAGTCATAAAATATCTCGAATTTAATTACATAAGTTTCACAATATTTTGAGGTCCTTGAGATAAAAAAATAAGGGGTTTGATCCAATCAATAAAGTCAAAATGCCTTCAAAAAATAATAAAAATACAAGCAGTAGTTTAGAGTGCTTGTAGATCATTCCCATACTTTTCTCGTGCTTCTTTTCACTTAGATTCAACTTATAGTTGGATAAATTTTATCTGAGATTCTTTAAATTTCATGATTGTGCATAGCGACACATAAATCACACTATTCAACACAACAAAGAAAATCGTTGATTCATTTGACATTGTTGCTGAGGACTTGGCAACTTACACAATTTTATTTATTTTTTGATTTTCTAGTTTTTTTGTCTAAATTCTTATTTTTGTTTCATGTACTAAAAAAACATGAGAAAAATATGATGATCATGCTCTCTTTTGATCTCTTTCTCTTTCTCCGAAATCAGTATCCGAGTACAATTTTTATTTTAAATTACCAACCACAAAACACGCTTTGTGAGAAATTATTGAACTTTTAGGCATTTGTAGGCTTTGCAAAAAAATTCTGTATGCTTCAAAAAACTTTCTGAAAAAACATTAGATCTTATATTGTGTTCATCTTCATAGTTCTCTCCGTCATCTAATAACATAAATTAAGATTGAGTTGTTCACCTAGTTGAATAAGTATGCAAGGTCACCATGTGACTCAGATGAAAGAGGATTATAGTGAATTGATCGTTACACATTGAACACAATCTCACATGCACACACACAACCCTTGGTCAGAGACCAAATCCGAGTGAATTTTTTACTATTGAAATTAAAAACAATCAACTACTTCTTATCAGGGAGCTAGAATCTCTCTTAGTAAATTAAGTGGTTAAAGGACAACAAGTCAAGAAATGTACTCAAGTAATATAGATAGTCATTTTACAGTTTGTACTTGTACCCATACTATTGAAAGTAGATGCAACTACTCGTATGAATTTAAGCTTGTCAGCATTTTATATGTAGAGAATCTAGGTACTGTATGTGCTCTATTTGTTCAACAACATTCTTAAAAAATAGATAAAATAGAAAACCACTTTTGCAACAATTCACATGCGTTGATGAATCTATCTTGTTTGGTGTGTGCTTTTGTCCGTGTGGGATATGCTCAAGAAATATGATTGAGTTACAACAAATAATATTACTACTTGAAGAGCTTGTCCAACCACAACCCCAAATACTCTCATTATCTAAGTATTGAATTCAACATCTTGAACATGTACAACCAAACTAACTCTTGGTTTGGTCCGTTGTTGCTTCTGTATTTCACTCCATCCCCACCCCAATCGACCATCTACCTTGCCACCTATATGAGCAATTATGAGACTATGCGAAAAGTCATACATAACTCATGTGCCTCTCTAGCTGCACTAATTCACATGAAGAGTCAGCTTGATGATCGATGTTTGCATGATTTAGAAGGAAGAACTTATTGATATTAGATGCTGATTTGAGAAGATACATAATAACATCTTGGTCCATCAAACCCAAAAACCTAATACCTCTTAGTTCTTTGTATCCCAAGACAGGTTTATAACATATCTAACCAATTGACTTGTTTTATTAATAACATACACAGTTACTGTCAAAGCACTCGCAATATTGTTTATTTCTTATTGCAGGAGACAAGATGATCACGTATCGGTTGAGCAACATATGCATTCTATTCAATTGATTCATTGCAATCTTCCTATTGGAAAATAACCCAAGGTGATAAACACATGTTTATATATTTGTATAATATTTCACATGATCACATGACCTCAATTCATGCCTTATTTGCAATCTAGTCAAGTACGATCGATAGGTCAGATAACCCTGATCTATCACTTTTCCTTACTATTAAATTCTGATCGATCACTCAAAAAGTCCTGATTGATTACTTTTACTTAAGGTCTGGAAATGATAGATTGCCTTGAAGATCATGATCGATCATTTTTTTTATCTCTCTTGATTTCTCTAGAATACAAATGATAGATCACTTTGAAGACCTGATTGTTCACTTTTTGAATCCAAATTATAGTTATCATCTAACCTCCAGAAATCATCTATCACTTGAATGTTTACGATCAATGATGGGTCACTTTGGTTGATATGATCGATCATATTAAGTAATTGTTTTTGTTAATTCAAATTAAATTATATCCTCACATTAGCCAATAGCTCTAAAATATTTTGGTAAGCACTCTTAGAGGAGAGAACATCTCAACATTATATTATGTACTTCCTTTCTACATTTTTTATATTGCTCTCTCTATCCCTAAAACCATTCTCCACTGAAATGACTATTTTGTGAGATTATTGTTGAGCACCTTTCTGGTTTGAGAGCAACGATTATTCCATTGTACCAACAACCACTCTAATTCAAGCCATGATTGCCATCCACTTCTCAGATTTTAAACAACTCGTTAATCCATATTCTCTGCAGGCAATTACTCCATCGATGATACGTTTTGAGTTTTTTACTCTGATGTTAACTGTTTTATATTGAGATATATGTTGCTATTGTGCTTATAATCTGATTATCTTCAAAGACATACTCTTTATGGCTTGATATTATATATATATAGTATCTTTCTCCACATAATATTTGTAAGAAGTCTTGATGTTTGATCCAAATTTGCAGCTTCCTTGGTGTTTGATCCAAGTGTGATGGCAACCTCGGTGTTCAATCCAAGAAGATATGATGATTTGGTGTTTGATCCAAGAAGCCTAGACCTTACTTTAGTGTTCGTGATAAAAAGGAGAAGACTTTGATGTTTGATCCAAGCACAAGGAACTTTGGTGTTTGTGATCCAAGGTTATGAGCATTTTGGTGTTTGATTCAAAAACTTGTAAATAGTTGAGTATCCGTGGCGTTTGATAGTGGAAAGTTGATCGACAAGATTGATTAAGAATCCTGGGTTGAGGACTTAGGTCGTGGTTTTCACCTAGTTGGGTTTCCACGTAAAAATACTCGTACACATGGTTGATTCTCTGGTTTGCTCTCTACATGTGACTATTGTGCTTGACTAATTTTGTTTGACAATATTTGTTATAAATACTATTCACCCACCCTCTAGCAATTGTTCGATCCTATATGTATCCACAATACTATGGATGATGAGATTTTTGACGAGGTCCTTTTTGAGATAGAATAGCTTGGGAAGAATCAGAAGATATAAAACTATCTCGACCTTCGTTAAGGAATAAATATTATGGGATTTTCTCACAAGGTCACCTGACCTTGAATTCTCAAAACAATACGTATCTTGAGGATGAATCCCAATGGCCTGATCTGATTTTTAAGATGCATGATATTGAGGACATCATTTAGGATTTCAATGATGATTATGTGGGTATCTACATCTTGGAGTTGAATTATTGTTTGAGAAACAATATTTTATCAATAACTTACTTAATTTCTCAAACATGATTCAATGGTTTGTGACTTTTTGAACCTGACCTTGATTTCTCTTACTAACTTTTGATTGAAAAATCCATTCTTTCTTTGTTGAGCCATATATGGTCTAGAATACTCATATCTCTCACCCATCTATCGACCAGAGATACTGCTCCTAAATTCGACTCCACATGTATCACTCCCATCTTCATTTAAGTTGGTTGTGTGATTCATTATACCAAAAGGGTCCATCACTTTCCACACGTTATTTTTTTTGATACTAGTAATCCATTCCACGAGACACAGAAGTGCTCTCACCAACTTATTTCTAAAACAACCTACTGATGAATCTCCATTTCATCACCTTTATTCTATCATTTTGGTCTTAAAAACCCTAGCTAATGCATGTAAATAACATCAATTTGTACAAAAATAGCACTCCTCATTTATTGCATTTATTGTGTAAATAATATGGTTTTTAATGCCAAAATTATAGAATAAAGAGGAGAAAAGAGAAAAAAAGAATAAAGTATCGTAGATATTTTATGACCCTAAACCTCGAGACCAAGTCAAAACTTGAGTTGGTCGACAACGAATAAAGTAGGGGGAGATAAGAACCAAAAATAGAATAAAACCAAATTCTTTTATTCAGTATTTATTCATTTTTTACTCCTATTTTATACGTTATTATTTATTCATCAAATAAAGAAACTTTGTACATGAAAGTTGTAGATAATAACGTAAATAAAAATACAAAAATGAGTTTGTGCAAAAATAATACACAGTGTACATTTTATATACAAAATAAAAAGCCAAAATCCCAACTTCATAGACCCATATCATTCAAATAAAAACTCAAAATAGATCAAATCACTCTAATTGTATATAACTTTTCACAAGCTATTTAATGGAGGTGGCTTCATAATTTGTGGAGTTACGATGTGAAAGTTAGGTTTTGGACCCTCATTGTATATCATACCTGATAAAATATTCAATTTATTCATCCCTTATTTTTTACAAGTTTATATTTTCATAATTTTGTAATTATTAGTTATAACATATACACATATTAAAACCAAAATAAAACCAAAAAGAAAATACATTAAAATAAAAAAATGTATATAAAACATAGATAAAACACCTATAAGTATACCTATAAATTACACATATCTATTTATTCAAGTGTACAAACAATATCATAAAAATAAACTAAAAATATATTTATACACATAAAAAAAGTTATAAATATATAAAATAAAATAATAAAATAAAATATACAAAATAAAAATAAAATAGTCAAAATATAGGCAAATATACTTATAAATACACCATTAAAAAATAAATACTAATAAATAAAGTCAAAAAATAAATAAAAATCATAATAGAATACTAAATAAAATAGTAAATATTTTTTATTTTATATACAAAAATTAATAAAATCAAATACTATTTTTAAATAATTATTTTTGAATAAAATTGGTGTTTTGTCGTTTAGCGGGCTGAGTTGGACCAAACCCATTCCAGGGATCGTTGACCGCCCGATCAACTCTCCCCCGACCCTCTGATTTGACGCAGCCCATCATCTTCCTGATTTTGTGCCTTTTCCTGGGTGTCTCTTCCATCCATCACCTTCGACTCCTTCACACGAAATGATCATTGATCATCGTACATACATGCAACCATTAGATCCCTTGTATATACGCTCGAATTCATAATTTCATCTGGTCAATAAGGGTGTTCACCTTATTTTATAAATAACCACCTCCGTCTTCCATTGAGTTTTTGGCCACTAATCCGAGTGTCTAGGAGTCTTGTTCTTTCATCTAGGGAACTTCCTTGTGATAGGAGGAGCTTCAGGCGGTTGGAACCAGCTCCGAGAGGAAGGAGGTGCGCCCACGGCTGCCCTCGCCGACGACCCTGCTCCCTGGGCAACCACCAGGTATAAGAGATGCCTTTTATCGTTCTTTTAATCGCATTTAATTGTAGGTTTCATTTTCTCTTCCTAGTTTAGGTTCTAGCAAGTTAGATTAGTGTAATTAGGGATCCGTGTAGTTCACCAGATCTGAGCTCCGGCGAGGTCCTTGGAGCATGATCAACCCGCTCCCCATCGCTCGTATTACCTTCATTTCGTTCCCCTACGCCTTCTGAATGCCTCGCACACCTTCGCTTGCCTAGATCGATACCCGATCTGAAGATCAGCTCCTCCACCTATGCCGTTCATCAGAGGAGCTCCGTCGCACCCCATTTCCACTCCTCGCCACCAAATAAAACCGCCAGACCGTGAAGGATATGGGGAATCCTCAAGCGCATCACGGAAGCGTGTTGATTGCATCTTATGTGATCGGAGCAACTACTCGCACTAGTCACTTGGTGCAGCAGAATTTAAAAATTTTAAATCATGAGATGAAATCACATGATCACAAGAACGTTTCTTGGATCGTTTCATCTAACCACAAAGTATTAGAAATACCTCTTGAAGCGTGGTTGCGATCAGTAGATCTCTAAAGTAAGAGACCCTCCTGACTCAAGTCTGATCTATGAAGATGGCACTTGCGGGAGCGATGATGAGACGTGTGCTTCCCGCAATCCTCAATGAAGATTCAAGCCTTGAATTTCCTGATTTCATCCAACAAAATCCGACGTCTCCTTCTAGAGCAAGAATCCCCAAAGAAGATGGAGATCCACGAGCAATCGAAGCGACAACACGATGACGTAGAAGCGATTGCTATTCCCTCAAAATCACAAGGTGGACGATCACCTTTCGAGAGAGAGAGACGGCAAGAATGAGAGATGAGAGAGAGAGTAGACGTGCACAATGTTGTTTCACCAAGAGTCTAGGGTTGCCCTCTTTATATACTAGTTTGGGAGTCCATGGATCACAATCCATGGCATACACAAAATCAATGGTTGGATTGATATGTGTATTTAATCAATGGCCATGATCATTGTTGTTTAAAAAAACAATTTACTAATTTATATTAAATTAAATATATGCTGCATTATCATCGACATAATTTAATTCAATAAAAATCAATTATCACAAGATAATGAGATAATAATCAAAAGGATAATAATCCATCCCAAAATAATGGGGCGTCATAGGTGACACACCTCATATTTTGGTGGATTATCTCCTCCTTTTATTTTATATCATCGTCTCTCAATTATTTGCAATAACATTTATTGCAAAATTATCCACTAAATTAATTCCAAATTAATTAAGTGAATATTTCAACCATGCCATTGAAAATATGTGAATCATATTCACAGCCCAAACTAAATTGTAAATTACATTTCCAATTAATTGCTTAATGTGAATCCAATTCAGATTAACAATTAACAAATGTTGTTTACAAAGGTGCTCTCTCTCTAATATATTATAAATCATACTTATAATATATATACGCAGATATATGGATAGCATGGATAATACTATCCACAATCTGCATTTCCTTGATAATTAAATCTTAATTACCTTAGATAATCATTCTCACAATATGAATCTGATTCATATTATACTTGATAATTAAATCTCATTTAATTATCAACATCTTGTTGCTTGGATACAAAATTCATCACAGGAATTATTCTTGAACTCCTTCAAGAATAATGTGCTTTCTCCGCAGATACTTGGAGATAAGGACAGGGCGATTGTATTGTTCCACCTATAGTGACTTGGATGTTGAGATCTCATCTCAAATCCAGATCTCACGGACCTCCCACAGATGCTTGATTACATCAAGACCGCAAATCTAATCTTCTCATTGCATCTGAATCCCATTCAGACCAATGTCCAACACTTGGACCAAGATCAGATTGCTTCTCTACTGAGAGGAGCCACTAAAATCCAAACCTGTTTCATCACTCCCTCAGAATGGAAGCGTCATGGTTATACAATCGTTTATGATCACATCACCCTCATGTATTCCTAATACATGTACATCCTGCATACTAGAAGACCTATGATCACCCTGAAGATGTAGATCAATTTTACACTGTCTTCTTCAGGGTTTGATCACTAAGTTTCTCAATCTCGGTCATTGGGAATCGGTATCGATCATATGCCTTCCCAAAGCATATATCATACCTTCAAATTCTTGTCATGCTTCCAAAGCACGACGACCATGCATGGAATTTGACCGGTCCCAATACCTCATGAGTGAGCTCATGTCTTCCGGTTCATAAGTGAACCTGTATGATCCCTTTGAGAGATCGTATTACTCATATGCCCTTACATGCACACTAGCGCGCCGGTGTATAGACCTTGGTTAGGTCATCAACCTATTGGTCTGCCAAATGTACACACTCAGACATATAGTAACACACCTGTCTCCGGTCAGAGGATGTGTGCCTATGCTGTGACAGCATTCAACATAGGACTTAGGTTATCTCGATCTCGTTAAGTCAACACTTTGACCTAACTAATCTGACACCTCCGAATCACTATTCCCATGCAGAGGACCTGCATCAAGAGGTCGGTCAGATATCAGCCTTTGTGAGAAAGGATTGCCATCTCCTACTCGGGCTGGAGATCATCTCTTAATAATCATTTAACGGTGCTTGATGAGTCCTCTATCTAACTCTTTTGATATTCATCCAAACACCAGCCTCTATG
This sequence comes from Ottelia alismoides, assembly GCA_037367405.1. NCBI lineage: Eukaryota > Viridiplantae > Streptophyta > Magnoliopsida > Alismatales > Hydrocharitaceae > Ottelia > Ottelia alismoides. The sequence goes on from JAZKJV010002687.1 coordinate 833,822, forward strand.
ATTCAATTAATGAATCAATAGCTGTATGATTATTAAGATAGCCATGGTACATAACCCTAATTGTACTAAGGGACCTATTATGCAAATTATTTATTCTTCATTTCAGATCAGGGAATGATATGTGCAATAACATTCATTGCATAATAGCTCGTCGTGGGCTCGCATGTCCAACAGACCGCCCTTTTGCTTGTGCATGCATTCCCCATAGGTTTGAAGGGCCAAAGGACCTGCTTAGGGTCGAATTTTGAAGACATCAAGATACCTGGGACCCGTGAGCTTCATCGACCTTGCGGAGGAGCTCCGGCTAACGCAGGTGCATTTTGTCACCCCCAGCATGAAGAGGACCTCTACAAGAATCTTTTAAGCCATCTCGGAGCTTCAAAGAACGCTGGAGACGCGGATGAGGAGGGATCAAAATTCGTCTTCTCCGACGTTCTTCCCTGTTCTTCGACCATGCTTCCCCCCGTCAAAATGCAGATGCCAGGTCTTCCAGACACCGTTGGATCGAGCTCGTCGTCACCGTCAGATCGGCCCCGCTGCCTAGGATGGCACCGCGTGTGAAGTGAAATGTCCACCACCGTCCGATCGCACCTTTTATGGTGTAATTTTCAGATCCTACCCTGGTTATTTTTGTATTTATTATATAATTTTGTAAATGAAATATGATGTGTTAAATAAATGAGATTTTTGTTGAGACCCCTGCTGTTATTTGTAATCACGTTTGGGTCCTTCATAGACTATGTCACGTGTCGTCCATTGATGAATCTCGGATTCATCACTCTAAGTCTCATTAATTAAGCTCAGATCCCTCAAAATCAACAGCATTTCTGCATTTATTCTGCATAATTAGAATTCATGCATGATTTCATAAGAATTGCATTTTAGCATTAATTTCTGAACAAAATAAGAAGCCAAAAATCCAAGCCAAAGTTGACTTATAAATAGCCTAACTTCCCCTATTTTTAACTCCTCCATGCTAACTCCGAATGACCCAAAACCACCTCCACTGTATACACATCACTCACAAGAATAAATAAAAATACAAAAAAATCACTAACCCTGTTAAGTGGACCAAAAACCCAAACCCTAGTTTCAGGATATTCGGACTAAAAGCCTTATATCTTCCCCATCCGGTGTCCGATTTGATCCTACACACTTTTGAACTAATGCACATTCAATTACCTTTAAAACAAGACTAAGTTCAAGTGAATCGGAGCTCGTATGTGAAAGTTGGGTTTTGGGCCTCTTTTGTACATTGTATATTTTCACGATTTTTGACCTTGTATTTTATGTATATATTTTCTTAATTTATAAAAAAACCAAAAGAATTAGATTTAGGTGTCTTTTATTCATCTTTGATTTATCTATATTTTTTCGGTTTTTTATCTTGTTTAAAAATGACAAAAAATATAGAAAACCCAAAAATCAAGGTATTCTATGTACATGGATACCCCAAAAATTCACTTTTTACATTTGACCGATTTTAGCTTTGATGTCTACATGAAAGTTGTAGATCTCGTCGAGACAAGCATTTTTTGTGAAGTAACTTTTTCGATCTGAGGTCGTTTACTATTTCTTTTTGATTTTACAAAAGATTTTATCTTTGATTTTTCTAGTGCTGACACGTGGCATTCCCAGAGACCGCCACGTGTCAGTCATTTTCGGGCCTTTTATATTTTCGTTTTCATAAAAAAATTAAATCGACGCACGTGCGTCGCACGTGTCTCTCCCCATCTCTTCTTAACAGCCACGTGTCGCTACAGGAGCCTTTCGATCTTGTTCGATCGAACGGCGCCTGTGCGTCGTCTCCAAACCACTCTCCCGCAATCCTAACCGACACCGCCTTCGACGCTAACCGCCGCCTCCACATCTCTCTCTCTCGCCGCCAATGGCCTCCGTAACCCCCTCCCAATCTCGCGCACCGCCTCCTCCATCGCCGTTGACCTCAACAACCCCCGCAACCGCCAACTCCCTTCTCTCTCTCGCCCCTATTTAAAGAAGCTCCGACCCCCCATCGTCTTATCCGTTGCTAAGCCCTCAAGCTCCAAGGACATCACCGGTGGTGACAGCACCGGCGAAACCACTCTGACGGCGAGATCGAAGGTCTCTCGGCCTTGTTGCATCACGGCGACCTTCCGTCGTTAGTGCTTAGCTCCAGCCCTTCGCGCCGTAGAGCCACCGCCTTCAACACATCCTATGACACCAACTCCGCCAACCACCATCGACAACCGCAGCGTCATCGCCTTTCACTCGCCGACCGCCTGACGTCGCCAACTCCGCCGAGCTCCGACCAATGCCACTGCCTCGACTCCGAGCTTCGTCAGCAACGCACACCGGTCGACAACAACACGCCACCGCCGGACCGCTTCGCCTCCACCGCCAGCCAGAGGCTCGCCCCGACACCCCTGCCTCGCCACCGAGCGTGAGGCCCGAGGCCCCAGCACGTGCGAGGCACGTGCGTGGGGAACGCCAACTCATCAGCCCCCGGGGTCACGTGCCTGGCACGTGATCGCAGGGTAAATTACGAAGAACCCCCCACAGATCCTCTATATTACGCCAGAGCTCCAGTGTCACGTGCTGGGCACGTGACCACTGGAACATTTGCAAGAAGCTCCTCCGGGTTCCTCCATATTGCGCACGTGTCCAGCCGCCCAAGGTGCGCTTCCTTGGGAATTTTGCACTTCTGCCCCCAGTCTATTGGTAATTGCTCTTAAGCCCCCCCTGCTCTTTTACTTAGTTTATTTAAATTGCATCTGTATCCCTGTGTTTCTCACTTGTTTTAAACCTCTGTTTGGCATTATTTCATTAATCCAAAAATAGCATGATGTTTGTTAATTAATTCTCAACACTTTGACATATTATGGGCATTTTTATGATTGATGATTAATTAAAAAATATTTGTTCTGTAAAAAATCGCGAAGTTTACCCAGTTTGTGCTCTAAATTTTGTAATTGATTAACCGGTACTCTAAAAATTCCCGAAAAATCACAGACTGTAGAGTTAATTTTGATTGACATTGTGCCCAAAAAATCTTTTCATTTGCATGCAAAAATTACTCTGTAAAAATCATTTTGCATCTTTCAGTGTTTAGTTTTTAATAGGTATTAAACCCCACATTTTCGAGGTTTAGGATTTTTCTAAGATCCATTACCTAGCGATAAATCTTAGATAATTTTATTTCTTGGAAATAAGTAGGTTTAATATTTATTATAATTAAATATTAAAAATCATTTTGTTTGCATTTAAAAATTCATAAAAAATACATATTGCATCCGTAAATTCCCAAAAAATTACACTATACTCATTTCTTCATAATCTACATTGTGGCCAAAATTCACATTTTTCGGACATTGTTTGATCGAAAACATTTTAGTCCCTAAAATAGGCTGAATTTGCATTTTGCATCCCTTATTTGCATTAAAAAATTCCAAAAAAAAGACCGCCTCGAAAACCGAACACGAAATTGGATAGACATAATTCTAGGTTGTTCCTTTGCCTCCTTGTGATCGACCTTGGGACTTGTCCAAGTAAAATAAACAAAAAAACCACTTGCTTGAAATTGATTAAAAATTCGTGGTTATCTCTTGACTGTTTCCGATCGCCGCCTACAACGAATGATACATTAATTATTTTCACTCGAAGATAAAAACAACTTTTTAACTCGACATTTTCGGACTCGTCAGATGGCGCCGTTGCTGAGGAGGCAAACAGCTTAGTTTTGTGTTTTGAAAATTTTTGTTCGGTTTTCCGCATTCGGGTAGTCTGACCCCTGAATTTTTCATTGTAGATCCCATAATTTTTTTCTAGCATTTATTTTCTTATTTTATTTTTTGCGTCACTCTCTGACATTTTTTCTCTTATTTTTCTTGCGAGGTACCCGGCGCACGTGGAGCGATTTTTCAAGAAACTGACGCATCTTCACCGGCATCCGAAGAGACCGCAATTAATTTAAGATTGAGTCGAGTCGTGAGAGAGCACAGAGTCTAGATTTTAATTTCTGCAAATTTCCATTTCTGCTCATTTATAGCGGTGTCCGTTTGGACTCTCGCGTGTGTAAAAAGACTCTGAAAACTGTGGTCCAATCTTCTCTCCAACCTCCTTCTCCCGCTGTCATATCCGTCCCCTTTCCTGAGGCCCCTCATATATAGTATCTAGTGTCTAAGGCACATTCCCGCCCGCCTAAAGGAAGATCGACCAGGGGGGACCAGATGTTGCGAGGATTCACTATAAATCTTCTAACTGAGCATCCATCATAGTTTTCCGCATGCATCGGCTTTTTCCAAATTTCTCCCTCTTGTTTTATCACATACATCTAAAGGAAATTGAGACTAGACGGTAGATGTGTATTTGTGCTCATTTAAATTCTTCAGTGATCACCTAATTAAAATTGGTACTGCTAACTATAGCCGATCTTAATAACCCATAAAATCAAGAATTTCTACGGGAGAGCAACCCCGACCTTGGATGATTTTATTTTTTTGAGTGAGCGAGAGACGACACTTAAGGCTAGAGCCCAAATCCGAAATCTCAGCTCGCTAAATTTTTTGCCAAGATTGATTTATCATCAACTAAAATCGAAAAGATAATAGCCGAACTCTTACGCCTTTATTGTGTGAGTTGGTGAACCTGGGGTTTGAATTGTGTTTGCATTGGTGTGCGTGAACCGATTTCAAGATTAATAGCCGCACATTTGATTTCTCTTGACTATCCCATGCAATCATCTCTCTTCTTTTCTTGATAATGGAGCTCTTGTACAAAAACAGACCCAACCCCTCATTCCTTTCAACTCTTTCAGAAATGACAGAGAATCCCTCAGAACTATACTATGAAAACGAATTCGTGTCGGTTAGACCCAAAACACCTCCTCCAAGAGACTCTCAACCACCATCTCTTTTTACCAACCTGATCTGCTTCATGAATGCAATCCTTTGTTTTCGGACCTGACAAATCAACAACTGACTGAGATCTCCACTTCTTCATATATCAATCCTCTCTACGCCGATCATGCAATTCATCCATCATATTCGGTGAATATCAATCCATCATTCCTGGGAGATGACAACCACATTATCGAATTGAACTGCTCTTTACCTTGTCCTTCGACCCTGCCCTGGAATATTAATGAACAATCATTATCTTGGATTGACCACGACAACCCCCTTTTCAGACATGACAATCATACAGAGGACTAGACTGACCTCCTAGAAACACATAAACCCTGTATGTTGACTCCACAATATCAAGGTCTGACCAATCAACTGCACATGTCTGAACCATATGAGCAGCCTCCTTCCATAATTTTTGAGGAGGAATTTTCAGAAAATAAGGATCATATGTCGAACATTCCGAGAAACTCTCCTCTCCGTACATACAAAAGAATGGAAGATGAAATTATTGAACACATACCGACTGCACCCATTATTGATCATGAACAGAATTTTGAGGATGATATTTCGAGGATAAAAACAAGATTCGAATTGATGGAGGATAGATTTCAAAAATTCACCGACCGATTAATAGCATTCTATGGTAGCTCAGACATTAAAATAAATGAGGAAATTATTGGATCTGAGATTGAAAATTCTGAGGATATTCAGGAACCTAGGGACGATTCTGACAATTTCACTTCTACATATTACTCCCCTAGAAATGACTATGCCGCAAACCATCGCTCTGAATATCAAGGCCCCTTTTCATCTGAAGAATACACCACACCCCCACACCACCCAGAAAATACCCAAAAAATGGAAATATTTGAAAACCACAAAAAATTGAAAATTCAGAAAATTTCATAAAAATTGAAAGTGAAGATGATCTGCGGAATTTGGATCCGACTGTACGGGAAGCACTAGGAAAGAAATTGATTTTTGAACTTCCCTTTCTACAGGCCATTGAACACTTCCCCGACCTTAAAAGATTTTTAACGGAAAAATTAACTATGAAAAAGTCGGGCAGGATTAGAGCCAAGACCGAGAGACATATATTGTCAATGGCCTCCTCCTTGGTGTTGAGGAGAAAAACCAAGAGCCGCATAGTGAAGCAGTTGCTCAGATTTGATTGTGAAATCAAAGATACAATTTTCACCTATGCTCGGATTGATGAAAATTCACCAATTAATATCCTCCTGACCTCTGTATTCCATGAACTCAAACTCGGACCGATTCGGAAGATATGAGAGATTGTTCAATTAGCAGACCGATCAATAAAGTGACCGAGAGGAATCATTTCTATCATCATGAAATTCCAAGGTGCTCTGCTCAAAGTAGAATTCACGATCATTGATATTGAGCATCAAGAAGAATTCACCCAATCTCCAATCATTCTCGGAAAGCCATTCTTGGCATTGGCCAAGGCGAGTATTGATTGTGAGACTCGGGAAATCAATTTCACAGCATTGGAAGCACTTAGATCTGACCCTATCTTTGAGGAACCACGATCTTCTGAGACAACCCACGAAGTCCCTGACAACCGTAACCATGAAGCGGTAGAAGAGCCCTACCCCGCAAACCACACCTGAGATAGCGGTTGTTGATGAGACTATTGGTTTAGAAAATCTCCCCCTGCTCCATTCCCAGCTGCTCTCACCATGGAGAATCATGTATATGAATCATATGATCCGGAGACTTATGCATGGGCACACCCTGGGTCAACCTACTCTGATTACATGGATTACATCAACTCGACACAGGAATGCTCCAACATCGAATCAATTGAAGAAAGAATATGCAGAGACTCTCCCCAGTATTTCAATTCCCGCGTATCTCAAAATAGATAAATCTTTCTACTACGATCTTGAGACATATGCATGGTCACACCCTGGAGCAACATTCTCTGAATATCTTGACCAAATCATCCCAAATCGAGAGTGCTCAAACATTCGAGAGACTAAGAAAAAGCACACAGACCAAGCACCAACCAAGGAGAATATCAATGGCTATTCATCTAGATACTCAAGTGAACTGACACCTTCACGACGAAATAAAAAGAGAGTCACCTTTGACCTTTCGGAAGAGGAATCAGTTGATGATCCCTCATCATGTCCGGAAAAGATGGTCTACATGAGTGAAGTCTGTTCGGCAACCCTAAAGCCATATCTTCGTAAGGATCCAAAATTCAATTCTCGTTGGACAACTCCCGTTCCTAACTACTACTCATCCAAAGCTGATGCTCCTGCACTCTTCAAGTACACTGGAATTATTTCATATGAGCTGACTGAGACCGGTGCTTCTGAGTATTCATCTGAGGACAAACCGATTGACCCCCAAGAAGGAACGAAGTCTGAGGTAACAATTGAAGAAACAAAAAGACCAGAATACTTGGAGTATGTCCACTTTCAATTACTACTCCTCTGAGGATAACTCTGATGATGGATATCTTTCATCTGACTCAAATACTTCATCTATTATCCATCATGATTTTTCTGAGGATGACACTGATCATAGCTGGGAATCATATGCTTCATCTCCGTCTCATCATTACGATCCCCCACCACAGGCTCACAAGAAGATCAACCGAAAACTGCCTTAATCATCGGCTACCCACCCTCCCTCCCGACAACATCGGTCTCCTTGTGCAGCTTCTTCCTCTACTTAGGCCAAGGCCTAAGTATAGGGGGGACCGATGCCATCTGTATATATCATTCCTCTCCTAACTCTCGATCGCTCCATTTCCACCATTCTTCCATACTTAGGCTGATCAGAGCCTAAGTATAGGGGGAACCAACACCCATCTGTATATACTCTCCTCATTTCCTGACCGCTTTTCTTTTCCCCAACAGTCAGGGATATGAGTACAATCTTCTTGCTGTTGATTATGTGAGTCGTTGGGTTGAAGCTATCCCTGCTCGGGCCGCAGACACCATACCATTGTCGGTTTCTGAAAGAGAACATCATTTCGTGGTTCAGGATTCCGAAGATACTGATATCAGACTAGGGTAGTCACTTCATAAATAGAGAGGTCAAGAAACTCACGAAGGAGTAAAACATCGAGCATCGTGTCGCATCTCCTTACCATCCTCGGACCAATGGCATGATAGAGTTATCAAACAGAGAAATCAAGACGATCCCTTAGAAGCTTGTGAAGCTGGACAGAAAGAACTGGTCCCAACTTTTGGACTCCGTCCTATGGGCATACATAACCGCTTACAAGTCTCCCTTGGGCATGTCGCCCTACCGTCTTGTATATGGGAAACCATGCCATCTGCACGTGGAGTTAATTCACAAATCTTTATGGCTATCAACATTTGCAATCTGGACTCACAAAGAAGTGGTCAGAAAAGAAAAGATGATCTGAACATGCTCCTGGAATTTCGAGAGTATGCATATGATAACACCTTAATGTACAAGGAGAAGGTGAAACGTTGGCCGACCGGCACATCAAACGAAAGACCTTCGAAGCTGGATAGAAAGTGTGGCTATTCGATCAAAAGTTGAAGATTGTCCCGTGTAAATTTAAAAGTAAATGGACAAAACCATTTCAAGTTCGAGAAGTGCGTGACAATGGCAGCACTGCAATATCAGAATTGTCTCCTGATTCACAATCATTTATTGTCAACGGTCAACTCTTGAAGCCTTACCTCGAGCATGACACTTTCTTGGCCATCATCAACTCTATTCAAGTATTGTGCTTTGATGACACATCTATAATAGTAGAAGCATCAAAAGATTCAGACAATACAACTCATAAACTTTTCCTTAAAGTCTTTTTATCTTTTATTCTTTTCTTCTTTTCATTTCCACCTTCTCTCTATTAAAAAAAGTGTCTTCTATGTATCATCCCTTTTTGCCAGTTTGCTATACTGAGGACGTACTTTGTCCTAAGTATAGGGGGTGTGCACTCCATGTAGTTTCACTCTTTGATCCTCTCCCATGTCTCCTCTTCTTCTATATACTCAGGGATATCTTACCCTAAGTATAGGGGAAGACAACCTGAGTACAATCTATTCATTCTCACCCTTTACCCTCCCTACTTTGAGTATAGTCTGCTATACTTAGGATTATTTGATCCTAAGTATAGGGGAGAAGGTCGACTTTTCATTCAGTTATTCCTTCTTTTGTTATTTTTAGATTTTCTATACTTAGCCCGAGTTATGTCTTCTCTTTTTCTCTTCGATCTATGAGGACATAGCTCATGCTAAGTATAACGGGGTCGTATATACTGTGTATATAATTTAGTCATAACTCGTACTTTCGTATTTTTGTAATAATACTCATGGCTAAAATTATTCATTAAAATCTGCTAATAAAAACAAGCTTATACCTCCTCAAGCCCTTTTTGTACATACTGACTAATAAATAAGGTAAAAATACTTTTGCAAAATATTTGAAAAATCGTTTTAAAATTCTTTTGAAAATTTGTTTGAAAAACTGTTTGAAAATATTTTGTAAAAAGTGTTCAACCTTTGTGAAAAGAGTTCGTCTACAAAATTTATTTTCTTCGTGTGAAATAAAAATGTTTGAAAAATGATTTGCAAATGGTTTGAAAAATGGTTGCAAAAATATTTGAAAAATCTATATATACTGTTTGGAAAATCTTTGCAAAAAGATTTTCAAATGCGTGTAAATGTTTGTAAAAAATATTTGTAAAAGTTATCTTGGACTATAGTTTTCAAGATTGAGGAGTATACACACCATATTAAAGTTGCGTGTAAATGTTGGAATGATTTTCAAATAAGTTTGAGGAGTATACACACCATATCAAAAACTTTTTATACACATGTCTATAAAAGTGATCACGCACCCCCTGTAAATTCTTTAAAAATTGAACTCTTGTAAATATAAGATGCACCTGTGTGTAAATACTTGTACCTATTTTCTTAGCAAAAACCCTTTTGTTTTCAAAAATCACAAAAACATTTGCAAAACTAAAAATATGAGAAATATTTTTTTCTATTTTGAACAATTATTAACAAAATGTATTTTTATTCCTCAAATTCTTTTTGTATATACTGATTAATAAATCGGGTTAAATATATTCTTGCAAAATGATTTGAAAAATGGTGTGACCCGTTTGGAAAACTTTTTGTGAAATGTTTTCAACCTTTGTAAAAATGTTTTGATTTGTAAAAATTCTTTCTTTGCGTGAAATAAGAGTATTTGAAAACCTATTTGCAAATAGTTTTGAAAATGGTTGTAAAAATATTTTGAAAAATCTATGTATACTGTTTGAAAAATCTTAGCAAAATGGCTTTCAAATGTTTGTCAATATTTGCAAAAAAATATTTTGTACTATAGTTTGGAAAATTTTTGCAAATAAATCTGAGGAATAAGTGCATCTTTAAATAAAGATAAATAAAATTCTTCACAAAATGTATATATATATATATCTCTATATAAATAAATAACACCTTAAAACTTGTAAATTCTTGAAAATTCTTAGCTCTTGTAAATAAATAAAAAGAAGCACGCCTGTGTAAATAGTTGTGCATATTTTTGTGTGCAAAAATTCTTTTTATTTTCAAATTCTTTTTGAAAATTGCATCATTTTTTGCATCATTGTACATGGCATTTGCATAACATTCATATTCTTTTTGAATTGAACTTGATGATTGAACTAGTCCAATAAAGTCGAAGATTGGAGCTTGATTGGACTTTACTGCACCTAACTGCACTTGAATCTTTTGGGAACTAGATTTTAGGTACTTCAGGTCTATTCAGACTTAATTCTTTGAGAATCAAGGCTGGGTTCAAGTCACCTCAACTGACTAGCTGAACTTTTTGAGACGCACGCATGACTCTTGTCTTCCGTGACCTAACTTGGACACTTGCACCTTTCACTTGGCTCAACTCAGTTGGAGTGGTGAGGGGAAGGGATTTTTTGGTATGAGACGCACACGAGTGGAAACATTCGTCCTCGTCTAAGGAGGGAAGTGCACCCCAACCCGATCCAGTTGCCATGAGGTCTAAAGACAGGAGAGTGTGGGTTGCAATAATGCTTCAAAAGAGGGATAGTCTTCTGGCTCAAGAGGAAAAAATCTTTATGTAAATGCTGTTGTATATAGTATTTAAAAAAAACTCCAAAAAATTGGACATGCCTGATTAAAAATAAAATACCTGCCGGAGTATGTATATAGAAATAAGAAAGCCTTGAGCATCAAAGTTATACCACGTGAGCCTACAGCAGGATGATTTGACTACACTGGTCATGCATCCCAGGATAGGTAGCTACACTGGCTATCTTCCATTATTTTCTTCACCTCCCTGATGAATCTCCATTTCATCACCTTTATTCTATCATTTTGGCCTTAAAAACCCCAGCAAATGCATGTAAATGACATCAATTTATCCATAATAGCATTCATTATTTATTGTACTTATTGTACATAAAATAAGGTTTTTAATGCCAAAAGTATAGAATAAAGAGAAGAAAAGAAAAAGGAATAAAATATTGCAAATATTTTATGACCCAAACCCCAAGACCAAGGCCAGAATGGAATTGGTCGACAAGGAATAAAGTAGGGGGAGATAAGGGCCAACAATACAATAAATTCTTCATTCATTTCTGCATTTTGACACCCATTTTGTATATATTTATGTAATCATCAAATAAAGAAACTTTGTACATGAAAGTTGTAGATAATAATGTAAATAAAAATACAAAATTGAGTTTGTACAAAAATGATACACAGTGTACATTCTACACATAGAATAAAAAGCCAGAATCTCAACTTCACAGACCCATATCTTGTAAATAAAAACTCAAAATCCACCAAAATTATCTTTAATTGTATATAACTTTTCAGGAGCTATTTAATAAAATTTGTTTCATAATTTTTGGAGTTCATCTGTGAAAGTTAGGTTTTTGGCCTTCATTGTACAATCTGCCCGATTAAAATATTCATTTTATTCATTATTCCTTATTTTAACAAACTTATATTTTTAGAATTTTGTAAATAATATATATAATACATGTACATATTGAAATTAAAATAAAACAAAAAAGAATTCATAAAATAAAATAAGTCTATGGAATACATAGACCAAGAATACCTATATTACCTATGTACAGAAATAAAAAGGAAATTCATTCTTCAATAATTTTATTCTTTCATATTTTTACAATATTGTAAACATTACACATAATTTATTAAAAATACAAATCCAAAATAAAATTCAATAAAATTAATTAAATAATATATATATATATATATAATATAGGTAAAATACCTATAAGTATACCTACATACTACATACACCTATTTATTTAAATATGTAAATAAACTCATAAAAATTAAATAAAAATATATTTACACTCACAAAAATAAGTTATAAATTTATAAAATAAGAAAAATAAAATAATAAAATAAAATATACAAAATAAAAATCAAATACACAAAATACATGTAAATACACTTAAAAATACATCATTAAAATAAACCTATAATAAAATACATCAAAAAAATAAATAAAAATTATAAATAAATACTACATTAAATAATAATCATTTTTTATTTTATACTTGAAAAAAAATAAAATCGTTTATTATATTAAATTAATCATTTTCAAATAAATCCCCCTGTTTTGTCCTGTAGCGTCCTACGTGGACCAATCAGGGGCGGCAGACCGTTGACCTCTGGTCAACTGCCCCATCCACATCTCAGACCCGCCAAACCTGGCAAATCCCTGATTTTCTAGCATTTTTCGCTGACGTCTCGTCCACCAATTGCACTCGATTTCTTCACAAGATATATCCGCCATCCATTGTACAATCACGCCAACTCATTAGATCATTTCTAAATACACTAGATCAATCCATAATAACCGGTCAATAAGGGTGCCCAGGGATGTTTATAAATAAGTACCTACTCTTCCTTGGTCGAATTTGGCCAACTTTACTTCCCCCAAAAAGCTTGAATCGATTCCTGGATGAGCCCTTGTGACAGGAGGCGCTTCCCAACACCTCGAACCGACCGGAGGAGGAAGAAATTTTGTCGCGGCGGAGCTCCGTCGTCCATCCTGCTCCCTGGAGGCCCCCAAGTATAAGAGCTATGCATTTACTTTCTTAGGTAGATTTTCATTTCAGTCTTTCATTCCAGCACTTTATTTCGCATTTAGATCCGTAGAATAGCCTAGTCCAGCCAAATCGAAGTTCGCCGGAGCTCCGCTCCGGCGACTTCTCCACAGTGCCCTCGACTATTTCCGACCATCATTTCACCCCCACTTCATCCCCGCTCGCGTTCTCCATACCCTGATCATCGTTGTTCAACCGGAGACCCTCTGTCTTCGCGAATCGGAGCTCCACCTCCGCCGTTCGTTGGAGATCCTCTGCCTCGCCTCACCTTGCATCTCAGATTCAAAACCCAGGGTCGAGGGGAAAGCCCTCGAGCCCCCTGTTCTTCCTGTGCAGGTACCACGTTGAATCGAGCCCTCTGGGACTCGATTGAATCCAGGAAGAGGTTCCTGGAGGTCCAAACCTTCTCCGACCTCGCCTAAACACCTCAGACCTCCAGGAGCCAAGTGAGGACCGTCGTTCGACGCGGGGACCTTCCAGCAACGTGAGGAGCATCTCGGATGCGACGGAGAATCCCGGAGGAGCCCACGGTTCGAGATCGAAGCTCGCTTAGCGCGAGCTTCTTCCATGTTCTAAAAAAGCGGCTCCATAGCCGTCCGATCATGATGAAGGCCCCAGTTCGAAGCACAGCCGTCCGATGGAGTAAAGCCATGACCGTCAGATCTCCCACGAGATCTAATCTCCAGCGCTCATCGACGAACCAGTATCAGTCGCTGGATGGCCGACACGTGTTCAAGTGAAGTCATCTGCGCCGTCGGATCCAGCGCCTGTTGGGGGTAAATTTCACATATATCCCCCCGTATTTTTGTATTTAGATTTTAATACTGTAAATAAATTTTCCCGTTATAAAACAAATGTATATTTTGCAGTAGGACCCCTATACCTTCTTGAAATTACTTTTAGGTCGCACGTGAGGCGCGTGAATATTGCAATGTAACCCTGGCGCTTTTTGCTAATTGTAAAATAGTTCTAAAAATTTAAATAAGTGTTAATTTCAGTTCGCTAAATTGCACTGTGCCCCCTGACATTTATTTTTATTGCATTTATGCTCCTGCCAGGCTGATTTATTTTTACTTGCTTCATGTATTTATTAAAAATGCCTAGCTAGCTCCCAAAAATTCACAAAAATTAGGTTAGAGGCTTCATATAGTGTACTTTCACGCCCATAATTTATTTTGCATTTTTTACATTTAACCTAATTATTAAAAATGAAAAAGGAGCCATTTTTGTACTGTTTAATTTATAAAATACCAAAAAAATATAAAATGTTTTTGAAAAATTCCAAAAAATATATATGGTATATTTATATATATATTGAGTCCAGAAAATGAAAAACCCTAAAAATAAGAAAAGAAAAATAAAAAAATCAGAAAGCTCCAAAATCCAAAAAAAAAAATAAATAACCTAGAAAAATACCAAAAATATATTTTTCTCTTTTATAATTATCTATATATTATTACTAATGTATTAAAATTAATTTGGGTAATTTTGGACTTATTTTATATTTTTAAAACCCAAATTATTTTCGGCCTATTTAATTAGTCCCATATTAGGGACATTTTTTAAATTAAAAATACATTAAAATTAGAAAAATTTCATAAAAATAACAAAAAAATGTAAAAATATAAAAATCCCCCCAAAAATATTAGGTGTAATATATTTTGAGTATTTATATGTATATATCCATATATTATATTTCTCTCTCTTCTCTTATATATATGTCTCTTCTCATATATATATATATATATATCTTTATATATATATGTATATATATTATATCGTTAAAAATAATAAAAAAACATATAAAATATAAAACAAAATAAAAATTGAAAAAATAAAATAAAAAATATAAAACCCCAAAAACCCGCAAAAATGGGATTCATTCAAGAATGACCTGGATGTACTTGAACACCGTAGGCTACCCAATTTTTATTGCTCTCTGTGGTTCGACCTCTACATGCTTATACACTATGCATTTTATGGTAGAGTTAATAAATGTTAATTCACGGTTTTGGGATGTAAGTGGTTTATTCTTTGTTGTGGGTTAATTTCTGAGCAACTAGTGTTTTGTGAGCGGTCGCCTTAGCGATACTATCATCCCTGCCTTGTGTGCGAGGCGTATTTTGACCCTCGCAAAATGCTCGTTATCAGATGGCACCATTGCCGGGGAGCAATGAGCATAGCCTATCACATTTTGTCATTCTTGTTTAAAAATTCTTTTAATTATCATTCATTTTGTGAATATCTATTTCTTTGCACTTGCTCAACCATAAATGATTCTTTGATTATCACATTTATTTATTGTGATGAATTACTCTATGCTTTATTTCATTGATTGAGCATGTACTTATTCTATCTCTTTGTGACTTTGTTGCGAGGACCCGCCACGTGAGGATGACTTCTTAGGAAGCCAAGGCAGCCGAACTTGGAGGAGGTTGGTCTTCACTTCATGACCAGCTGGAGAGAGCACCAAGGATGCAAGGGGATGATAATTAGATAGGCCTTGAGCAATTAGGATCATTTTTGTAATTTATTGTGTGAGAGAGAAATTTTGGCATGTAATATAACTTGGACTCTACTCTTCACAACGAGGTCCAGTGCCCAGGTGTCTGTTCACCTGGGGGCCTCGTCGCGGCTTTCTCGTGTTTTTCCCGCTTTATTTTCTTTGTTTCTCGCTGTTTTGAGTTTTCTGCCTTTATTTTGTTTTGTTTTGTGTGCATGGAGCCCCTAGACATAGGACTGCTTGATCGAGTAGACTAGGTCCAAACACCCTAATAATATTGCATGCACCTATAGTACGATTTTGGACTTAGATCAAACTCTAAATAGTCGCCTCATCACCTTCAAGCCAACGTGCCGCGAGCTCTCCCTGCCAAGCGCTTCTCCTGAACTCGATGTGTCGAGAGGAGGAGGGGTGAGCCTAGACCGGACTCCTGGATTGAAGGGTGGTGACCGACTTGTGGTTCTTCACACTAATAGCAGCTAATGTTTAGGACGATTTTGTCGCTTGCATACCGCCATGTAGATAGGTTTAAAAATTCTGTTTTGCATACCGCATGGAGAGAGCTGGGATGCACTGTAAGTCTTCTAACTCAGCATGCATCATTTGGTTCAATGGTGAGATTTCCATCATGGAACCACTTGTACGGCTTTTCCGCTATCTCCCTCTGATTTTGAGCACCTAGGACTTAAATGAAAATCTACAAAAACGTTAGGCGCTGGTATGAAAACAGACTCAAAAAAAAGTGAAAACCCAAAAACTAAAATAAGGGGACTACTAAATAAACTTTGACCTTAATTAAAACCTGTAATGGACTATCATTGTACTGGGTTCATAAAGCCCTCATTATTTTCAGGTACTTTTGGAGGGGGACCAAAACCCTACTCCCATGAGCGAGGCACGCCCCATAAGGAATAGAGCCAAAATCCCAGTCTGCAACTGCCTTGTGTATCGCCTGGATTTCCGAAGTAGTGGCGCTTCTATCGTACGTAACCGAGTAGGGCCTTGTCAGCGATGGTGTTCCCGCCTTGTGTGGAACATCGACATGGTATGAAGTACTGAGCATAGGCCACACCTTCACGGGGGTGTCTGTCTCATCGGTTTGCGTCCGAGTAGGTTCTTGCATGCTCACGGGTGATTCCGTTGCGAGCGAGAACCGAAGTATTGGTTTCGCCTATCGGCTTCCTCTCTCTATTTCTTTGGCTGAGTAGGGATCCAAGAAGGGTTACAAGGACCTCAAAAAGTACAGACTACAAGATACAAAGGAGGAGGACAAGTACGAGATTTTTTTCTGGCAGTATTCTCTCTCCTATAGGGTTAGCGTGCTAAGGACTTGTTAAAAGATTTGCCTGAAATAACAACTCTAAAACTGAAAAGATAATAAATAGCCAAACCTTCACGGCTTCACATGGCGTGAGTTGGTGAACCCAATTTTGTATTGCGTTTGTATGGATCTAGATTAAGGTTCAAAGATCGAGTCCCGCGCCTTTGCGCAAATTTTGTTGTGTCGCTCTCCTTTGACCCCCCCGCTCAGTCGAGCCTTTCTACTGTTTTACATTCCTTTTACTCCTTGTTGACCATCGTATTCTTCTTCTAATATCCGATCCTCCGTTTTGCTTCATGAAGTTGATCCATGGATGGTTTCCATCGGGACCTCGTCGACACCCACTCGATTCCATAGACTCAACTCCGCCAATAAATTCGAGGCGATTCCCAAGAACCCGATCCGGACTTTGTGGATCGATTTCCAGACTCCTCGTTTTCTACCTTTCTCTTGGCCACCCAATAAACTGGGATCACTTTTGTCCCACATTCGCCGTTGTGAATGGAAGTCGATCACAGTCCACATCTTTTTCCGTTCACAACATGCTGGGGTTGACCTGAATTTCAGCTTCATCATGACAGCTGAACCATATTGCAAGTGGTCTGATTTGGATTCTCTCATCGTGCAGATAGAAGACAGACCAAGCCCTGGAGTCTCCTCCGGAATTTATTTCTTCCGATTCAGACCCTGATATGGCTCCTCAAGGAAAGGGCAAGGGTCAGCAGCCACCCCAACCAGAAGGACAGTTGCCAGATCAGAATCAGGTCAATGTACAACTATTGGCATATATCCAGGCCATCCAACAACAACTGACAGAGCAAGCCCTAGCGCAGACAGCTTTTCAGGATATGTTGAACGATGTGATGAACAGAGCCGAGGGAGGAGGAGGCAGAAGAGGAGATGGAGGTGGAGGCGGAGGTGGAGGTGGTGGTCCACCTGATGATGAAGAACCAGAACTACCGCCACCCAAACCTACACTGAAGGAGACGTATAATCCTGGAGACAACCAGATGACCGAGTGGATCCTCATTCCACCGGTGCACGCTCACTTTGAGCTGAAACCCCAGTTCCTTGCTCTTCTTCCAGCATTCCATGGGAACACTAGTGAAGAACCATACATCCACCTGCAGCAGTTCTCACGCATTTCCCGCACCACTCACTATCCCAATGTCCCTTTGGACATTGTCAAGATGATGGCGTTCCCCTTCAGCTTACAGGACAAGGCCCTCTATTGGGTCAACTATCTGGGGAAAGTTGTAACAACCTGGGAGGAACTGAAGTCAGCTTTCCTGCATAAGTTTTATCCTCTCGGTCGGCTCAACCAAATGCGAGCCCAAATCAGCAAATTCTCCCAAGGAGCCCACGAGTCCATACATAAAGCATGGGAGAGATTCACCGATCTGCAGGAGAAATGTCCCCACCATGAGATCCCGAAGACCAGTTTGGTCCAACACTTCTTTGGGGGATTGAACATCGAGAGCCAAGGCTCGCTGACGCAACATGTGGGGGTTTGCACTTCAACAAGGATGAAGATGTGGTCTGGCAGATATTCGAAGAAATGGCCGAAGGAGAGGCCACCCTCTCTTCATCAAAGGCATACCAGAAGCATCCCCAGATCCTTCAGAAACAAGTACACATGGCAGCGTCCCGCGAGGCGGAGAGAGATGGGAGCTTCAACCTCAGTATCATCGGGGGCCATCTCTCGAAAGTTGATATCATTGAGAAGCGATCACAGGACCTTGAGAAACTCGCTGTGATTGAGAAGAGGACTCAGAACCTTGACAAGCTTGATCAGATCACCAAGCAGCTAGAACTGCTGGTGGGCACCATCAACTCTGTTCAGTCGGCAGAACCATCAGAAGCTCCAGTTGAGAGGAAGGACGAGCAACAACCGCAGCATCAACCTCAGCCGAGCCAGCATCCACAGGCAGTCCAGCACGTGTACTACGTGCAGGCGCCCGATTAGGGCTAGCCGAAGCAGCAGATGGTTGTGTACCAACCAGAGTTTCTTTCAGGATCCGATCCCGTCTTCCCACACCACCCCTGATTCAGGAAGTGAACATGGTATGGAGTAACGAAGCACATCCGACCCGTCCTATGGGACAACCTCAGGGTCAGCTACCTGCCAACCGGCAATACCACCAACCTCAAGGTAGTCATTTTGGACAGTCCTCACAGCCGCCGCAACAATATCATCAGCCTCCCTCGTATGCACACCAATGGAGGCAGAATCATCCATATCAGCAGCCGTAATACCGCCACCCACAACCTTTTCATCAGTATGCAGCTGCTCCACCTCAGCAGTACCAACAGTATCCTCCTCCCTCTTATCAGCAACTTCAACTTCCTGCACCACCCCAGCACCACCAACAACAACCTCAGCACCCACACATGCAACAACAGCGTGGTCTGCACGCTGAATCCACGGAGGTACCTCCTGTGAACCCGACCATGGATTGTCTGGCCCAACTAGTCAAAGGGCTGGCAGATATGACCAAGAGGCTTGACGACCTGACCGCCACGAAAACCACTATTCCAGCTCAGGTCGAAGCCAACCCCAATAACTTTAAGAAGAAGGAGCAGGTAGAATGTAATGTCCTCTCTGTGTCTGTAGAGTCAGATATTGATACCATTGTTTGTTCTAATGCTGTCACTCTCAGGAGCGGTAGGGCCTTGCCTCCGCCTGCTATCAAGAATGGGGAAAATAAAAGAACAGGTGGATCGTCATCTTTTGCATCAACCGTACCAGCTACAGGGGCGGGTGAGGAGGAAGAAGAAGGAGAAGTCATTCCAGCCGTCGTGCAGTACCAACATCCCCAGCCAAAAATACAAAAAAATCAGAAAAATCAAAAACAACAAAAAGAAGCTTGCAGCCGAAGCGAAGCCACGCCAGCCTTGGAGGAGCCGCCAGCAGTAGCCGATCCCTCGCCAGCCGACGGAGCAGATGCTATACTTTTTGCTCGCCCATCAACACCAGCATGTCAGGATACGGTTTGTACTCCTTTTTGTAGTCCGGATGTACAACATTCTGTGGGCAATAATTTTGATGTAAATAAGAACTCTGTTTTTCTTGATAGAGATGTACATATTCCTTTTTCTCATGCAATAGAAAAAGCCAAAAAATTGCAAAACGAAAAAAGGCATTGTCTGATCCTGGAGTTGTGGAAATTCTAGACAATTTGACCATAGAGATACCATTGATCAAGGCCATGGAATATATGCCCGCGGTAAAAAAGGTCTTGAAGGAGGCATGTACCACCAAGCGTCTCCCGGCACATGAGAACAGATACAGATATGTAGAAAAGCACGTGCTCTCCATGGCCACTGTTGCAGCTATCAACAACCTTCCACAGAAGAAACAAGACACAGGAGCACCTCTTATCAGTTGTGAGATTTTCGATCAAGTCTTCGAGCGCACTCTCCTCAGCAGTGGGTCTTCCATCAACCTTTTGCCATCATCAATAATGCAAGAATTTGGGCTGGGTCCGCTCAAGCATACACGAATGATCCTTTAGTTCGCTGACCGATTCATCAAGCGGCCCCGGGATCTGTTGGAAGACGTTGTAGTTAAGGTAAGGGAGATGCAATTTCCAGCTGATTTTGTAGTCCTTGATATAGACTCACCCACACCTCTACTCCAGACCCCTATCATCCTTGGCCGACCATTCCTACGTACCTCATGTGCCGTGGTTGATTACGGGTCTGGCAAGATCACTTTTAGCTCGAACAACAAGCATATCACTATAAACATGATCAGAGAACCGAACGCCATGACTGATGAAAGCCATGCAGTATCAGAAGCAGACTGTGACTTTGTTGCAGAGATCAGAGACTCATCACTATCATTGAATGATTCATGGACTCGAGAAATCCTCACTCTTGAGGAGGACTTGGAAATCACAGTTACCCTATGCTCCGATGATTCTTGGGAGACAGATTCTCAGATGCAGGCGCATCTCTTTGATCCCAAGAATTCACTCCAGACTGAACACAATGAGCCTAGTGCAGAACCGTTCGGCACCTCACCAGGATCTCAACAGAATGTTGAGGATGGCAGCTCCATCAAAGAAGTACATCCTACCACCAGTATAGTGTCTGAAATGACCAACAAGTTGAACAGATCAAAACCAGAACTCAAGCCACTTCCTGCAGGCCTGAAGTATGCTTTCCTTGCGGGTGAAGAACACATGTATCTGGTCATCATCAGCAACAGGCTGAACCCGAATCAGGAATCTCGTCTTCTCGAGTAACTAGAAAAGAACCACAAGGCACTTGGTTGGTGCGTATAAGATCTTCGTGGGATAAATCCAACATTGTGTTCACACCACATTTATCTGGAAGAAGATGCTAAGCCGTCCCGTGAATTCCAAAGAAGGCTGAATCCAAACCTCCGGGACTTCGTCATGAAAGAAATAACGAAATGGTGCGACGCAGGCTTCATTTATCCCATCTTCGATTCAAAATGGGTAAGCCCACTGCATGTAGTTCCAAAGCAAACCAGGCTTACCGTGGTTACCAATGACAAAGGAGAGGAAATATCCACTCGAGTACCAACATCCTGGCAGGTGTGTGTTGACTACCGCCGTCTTAATGCAGCAACTAAGAAGGACCACTTCCCCTTGCCATTCATCGATCAAGTTCTGGAAAGACTAGCTGGCAAGGAGTTCTTCTGCTTTTTGGATGGGTATTCCGGGTACAACCAAGTGGCTATCGCTCCTGAAGATCAAGAGAAGACTACCTTCACTTGCCCGTTCGGCACCTACGCCTTCTAGAGGATGCCCTTTGGGTTATGTAACGCACCTGCAACATTCCAAAGATGCATGCTAGCAGTCTTCGCCGAGATGGTAGGCTAGTTTTCTCGAGGTGTTCATGGACGACTTCTCTGTCTATGGTGATAGTTTTGATTCTTGTCTTGAGCATCTAGACAGAGTGCTTCAGAAATGTCGTGAAGTCAATTTGGTACTCTCATGGGAAAAGAGCCACTTCATGGTCACCGAAGGCATTGTGCTGGGTCACGTCGTTTCCAAACGTGGCATGGAAGTCGACCCGACGAAGGTGGATGTTATTGCCAATCTAGAGCCACCTCAGTCAGTAAAGAATGCAAGGTCATTCCTGGGGCATGTGGGATTTTACAAACGATTCATCAAGGATTTTAACCGTATTGCCCGACCTTTGACAGAACTGCTATGCAAGGAAACTGAGTTCAATGTAGATCAGCAGGTTCTCCTTGCTTTCAATCAGCTGAAGGAGCTTATTACTCAGGCTCCAGTGCTACAGCCGCCAGATTGGTCTCTTCCTTTTGAGATCATGACTGATGCGTCAGACTTTGCAGTCGGGGCTGTTCTTGGACAGAGGAAAGAAAAGGCGCCCTACGCCATTCACTACGCCAACAGAACATTAGATGAGGCGTAAAGAAATTACATTGTGACAGAGAAAGAGTTGCTGGCTGTGGTTTTCACCCTCGAGAAGTTCAGATCCTATTTGCTTGGATCGAAAGTCACCGTTTTTACAGACCACTCTGTTATCCGGTACCTGCAGCAGAAGAAGGGTGCCAAGTCGAGACTGATTCGATGGATCCTTCTCCTCCAGGAATTCGATTTGGAGATCAAGGACAAGCCTGGAGTTCAGAATGTGGTAGAAAACCATCTCTCCAGAATTGAGCAGCATGAGCCTCCTCTGAACAGTGCACCCATTACAGAAACCTTTCCTGACGAATCAATATTAGTAGTGGATTCTATTCCTTGGTATGCTGACACAGTCAATTACCTCGCCTCGGGGGTAATACCATCGGATTGGACGAAGAATCAAAAGAATAAATTTATGTCGACCATCCGGTTCTATCAATGGGAGGATCCTCTTTTATTCAGAGAATGAGCGGATTGCATTTGGCGCAGGTGCATTCCTCAGGAGGAGCATTATAGTGTCCTCGAGCATTGTCACTCGCTCGAATCTGGTAGACATCACTCTAGAGACCGTACGACAACCAAAGTACTTCAGTGTGGCTTCTGGTGGCCCACACTATTCAAGGATGCAGCAGCATTTTGTCAAATGATGCATTGACTGTCAGAAATTAAAGGGTACACTCACTGCAAAAGATTCGATGCCCCTGAAAATCATTCAGATAGCAGATGTTTTCGATGCATGGGGCATTGACTTCATGGGACCTTTCCCTGACAATCAAGGTTTTGAGCACATCCTTCTTGCCATCGATTACGTGAGTCGTTGGGTTGAAGCTATTCCTGCTCGAGCCGCAGACAGTCGAACAGTGTGTCAGTTCTTGAAGAAGAACATCATTTCGCGGTTCGGGATACCGAAAATTCTCATATCAGAAGGGGGTAGCCATTTTATTAACAAAGAAGTCAAGAAATTAATGAAGGAGTACGACATCGATCATCGCGCCACGTCTCCTTACCATCCTCAGACCAATGGCTTGGCAGAATTATCAAACAGAGAAATCAAGATGATCTTGTAGAAACTTGTACGGCCAGACAAAAAGAACTGGTCTCAACTCTTGGACTCAGTTCTCTGGGCTTACAGAACCGCCTACAAGTCTCCCTTGGGCATGTCACCCTATCGTCTTGTATATGGGAAGCCGTGCCATTTGCCCGTCGAATTAATTCACAAGTCTTTATGGGCAATTAACATGTGCAATTTGGACTCACGAAAAAGTGGTCAGAAAAGAAAGGATGATCTGAACAGACTCTTGGAGTTTCGAGACTATGCATATGATAACACATTGATGTACAAGGAGAAGGTGAAACGCTGGCATGACCGGCACATCAGATGAAAGACCTTTGAAGTTGGACAGAAGGTGTGGTTATTTGATGCAAAGTTGTGGATCTTCCTGGGCAAATAAAAAATTAAGTGGACAGGGCCATTCCGAGTTTGTGAAGTGCGTGACAATGGAAGTATTGCCATATCAGAATTGTCTCCTGACGCACAACCATTCGTCGTCAATGGTCAACTCCTGAAACCTTACCTTGAGCCTGATACGTTTTTGGCCGTTGTCGACTCCATTCAGCTCGCGCAGCATGAAGACATATCCACAACAGTGACAGCATCAGAAGATTCAGACGCTGCACCCCAAAAACTGTTTATCTGATTTTCTTCTTTTCTTCTTTTTCTTTTCTATCTTCGTTTTTGTATCAAAAGGTGCAACCCCTTTTTGTCAGTCTTCTATACTTAGGACGCACTTTGTCCTAAGTATAGGGGCTGTGCACCAAGAGTTCTTTTATTCTTTGATCCTCTCCATTGTCTCCTCTTCTTGTCTATACTTAGGAGTATCTTACCCTAAGTATAGGGGGAGACAATCTGAGTACGATCTGTGTATTCCCACCCTTGACCCTCCCTGCTTTATGTACAGTCTGCTCTACTTAGGATTACATAATCCTAAGTATAGGGGGACGGTCAATTTCTCATTCATTCATTTCGTATTCATATATTCTTTAGACTTGTCTATACTCAGTACGAGTTATGCCTTCTCTTTTCTCTTCGATCTATGAGGACATAACTCAATCTAAGTATTGGGGGGTCGTATATACCATGTATATACTATAAGCCATAACTCATACTGGAAAATAAAACATCACCTCAAGCTAAAAAGTAATGTAAAAAGTAGTTTTGTAATAATAAAAGATGATTGTGAGCTCCTCAGACTAATTCTATTTACACTGATTAAAAAGTCAGGAAAAAGGCTTTGTGCAAAATGTGCTCTTTGAAAAATCTTTTGAAAATTGCTTGAAAAATAGTGTGCACAAGTATTCAAACTTTGTAAATAGTTTTGCTTGTAAAATTCATTTTCTTTGAGTGAAATAAAAATGTGTGAAAAATAGCCTGCAAATGATTGGAAAATCTGGTTGTCAAATTGTTTTGAAAAATCTACCTATACTGTTTTGAAAAACCTTTGCAAAAATCATTTCCAAATGTGTGTACATGTTTGTAAAATTATTTTGGACTATAGTCTTCAAAATCTTTCAAAAATGATTCTCGAATAAGTCTGAGGAGTCTGCACAAAAATCTTTTATACAAAAAAAATAAAAAATAAGCAAATAAAACTTACAAGAGCCTAAACCATGTTGTATATAAAATTTAGTTCTTTTGTATATACTGATTAATAAATCAGGTTAAATACCTTTACAATATGATTTGAAAAATAGTGCGAACTGTTTGGAAAACTTGCTGTGAAATGTTTTCAACCTGTGTAAAGCTGCTTTGTTTGGGAATTTTTCTTTGTGTGAAACAAAGGATTTGAAAACCTATGTGCAAATGTTTTGAAAAATGTTTGTAAAAACTAGTGTGGAAAATATATATATATATATATATAGTGTGACAAATCTTTGCAAAATAGTTTTCAAATGTGTGTAAATGCTTGCAAAAATTATCGTGTACTATAGTTTTTAAAATTATTTTCAAAATAAACCTGAGGAATAAAAGCATCATTACAAATATATGTAAATATAAATAAAATACATGAAATTCTTCATCATTTGTATAAATATAGGCTAAATAAATTACTTTATCAAAACTTATAAAATCTTTTAAAATCCATAAATCTTGTAAAATAAAGCGGCACGCCTGTGTAAATAATTGTATATATTTTTTTGTATGTGCCAAGCCTTTTATTTGCAAAAATTCTTTGTGTAAAAAGATTCTTTGATTTTTAAATTCTTTGTGAAAAATTGCATCATTCATTGTGCATAGCATTAGCATACCATTCATATTCTTTTTGAGTGAGCTTGATGATTGAACCAATCCAATAAAGTCTAAAATTGGAGCTTGGTTGGACCTTACTGCACCTAATTGCACTGGAACCTTATGGGAACTAGGTTTAAGGTACTTCAGGTCTATTTAGACTTAATTCTGTGAGAAATCAGGTCTGGGTTCAAGTCGCCTCAACTGACTAACTAGAACTTTTCGAGACACATGCATGACTCTTGTCGGCCGTGACCTAACTTGGATACTTTGCACCTTTCACTTGGCTCAACTCAGTCAGAGTGGTGAGGGGGTTGGATTTGCCAGTCTGAGATGCACACAGGTGGAAACATTCATCCTCGTCTAGGGAGGGAAGTGCACCCCAACCTGGTCCAGTAGCCATGAGGTCTAACGAAGGAGAGTGTGGGTTGCGATAATGCTTCAAAAGAGGGATAGTCTACTGGCTCAAGAGGAAAAACTCCTTATGTAAATGCTGTTGTGACTAGTATTTCAAAAAAAAAATGGTCAGGCCTGTACAAAAATAAAATGCCTGCAAAGTATGTACATATGTTGTAAAGCCAATAAGCAAGCTTGAGTTACAAAGTCAAATATGTGAGCCTGCAGCTGGATGACTTGGCTACACTGGTCTTGCATCCTAGGATAGGTAGCTACACTGCTACCGTTCGTTCTTCTCTTCACCCCCCTCCTTTTGAGCTGTTTGCCACTTGAACTTAGAAGGGAATACCCCGCTCCTCGAGGAAAGAGCTGTTGGATTGAGGAATCATTGGGTTGTCATTCTGGAGAAGCTAGTCTCTTTATCATTTCAGCTGAGGAGAGCCACCATCACTTACATTGTACAAGTCAGCTTCATAGTCATAAGAGTTTGTGTATGGCGGAGACCAGTTCTGACCAGGCTATTGAGGTGGGTTGAACCGAGTTCTGTGACTCTCGAAGGCTGTTGTGTTTTAAAGCTGGTTTCCGACTAGGTTCTACACACATCCACACCCGAGGTCTAGCAGAAGCTCCAAATTCTAATTTTGTAAGGACATATGTTGCACTAAAAGCAACCCTATTCACTCTATCCTTCTTCAAATCTCTTTTTCTTTTCTTCTGATTCTTTATTCTTTTTGTACTTATTGCATAAGTATTTGCTAGGGACTAGCAAGGGCAAGTATAGGGGGGTGATGAATCTCCATTTCATCACCTTTATTCTATCATTTTGGCCTTAAAAACCCCATCAAATGCATGTAAATGGCATCAATTTATCCATAATAGCATTCATTATTTATTGTATTTTTTGTACATAAAATAAGGTTTTTAATGCCAAAAGTATAGAATAAAGAGAAGAAAAGAAAAAGGAATAAAATATTGCAAATATTTTATGACCCAAATCCTGAGACCAAGGTCAGAATGGAATTGGTCGACAAGGAATAAAGTAGGGGGAGATAAGGGCCAATAATACAATAAATTCTTCATTCATTTCTGTATTTTTGACACCCATTTTGTATATATTTATGTAATCATCAAATAAAGAAACTTTGTACATGAAAGTTGTAGATAATAATGTAAATAAAAATACAAAAGTGAGTTTGTACAAAAATGATACACAGTGTACATTCTACACATAGAATAAAAAGCCAGAATCTCAACTTCACAGACCCATATCTTGTAAATAAAAACTCAAAATCCACCAAAATCACCTTTAATTGTATATAACTTTTCAAGAGCTATTTAATAAATGGTTTCATAATTTTTGGAGTTCATCTGTGAAAGTTAGGGTTTTGGCCTCATTGTACAGTCTGCCCGATTAAAATATTCATTTTATTCATTATTCCTTATTTTTACAAACTTATATTTTTAAAATTTTGTAAATAATATATATATAATATATTTACATATTGAAATTAAAATAAAAACAAAAAGGATTCATAAAATAAAATAAGTCTATGGAATACATAGACCAAGAATACCTATATTACCTATGTACAGAAAAAAAAGGAAATTCATTCTTTAATAATTTTATTCTTTCATATTTTTACAATATTGTAAACATTACATATAAATTATTAAAAATACAAATCCAAAATAAAATCTAATAAAATTAATTAATTAAATAAAATATATATAAAATATAGGTAAAATACCTATAAGTATACCTACATACTACATACACCTATTTATTTAAATATGTAAATAAACTCATAGAAATTAAATAAAAATATATTTACACTCATAAAAATAAGTTATAAATTTATAAAATAAGAAAATAAAATAATAAGATAAAATATACAAAGTAAAAATCAAATACACAAAATACATGTAAATACACTTAAAAATACATCATTAAAATAAACCTATAATAAAATACATCAAAAAAATAAATAAAAATTATAAATAAATACTGCATTAAATAATAAACATTTTTTATTTTATACTCGAAAAATAATAAAATCGTTTATTATATCAAATTAATCATTTTCAAATAAATCCCCCTGTTTTGTCCTGTAGCGTCCTACATGGACCAATCAGGGGCGGTGGACCGTTGACCTCTGGTCAACTGTCCCATCCGCGTCTCAAACCCGCCAAACCTGACGAATCCCTGATTTTCTGGCATTTTTCGCGGACGTCTCGTCCACCGATTGCACTCGATTTCTTCACAAGATATGTCCGCCATCCATTGTACAATCACGCCAACTCATTAGATCATTTGTTAATACACTAGATCAATCCATAATCACCGGTCAATAAGGGTGCCTAGGGATGTTTATAAATAAGTACCTCCTCTTCCTTGGTCGAATTTGGCCAACTTTACTTCCCCCAAAAAGTTTGAATCGATTCCTGGACGAGCCCTTGTGACAGGAGGCGCTTCCCAGCACCTCGAATCGGCCAAAGGAGGAAGAAATTTTGTCGCGGCGGAGCTCCGGCGTCCGTCCTGCTCCCTGGAGGCCCCCATGTATAAGAGCTGCGCATTTACTTTCTTACGTAGATTTTCATTTCAGTCTTTCATTCCAGCACTTTATTTCGCATTTAGATTCGTAGAATAGCCTAGTCCAGCCAAATCGAAGTTTGCCGGAGCTCCGCTCCGGCGACTTCTCCACAGTGCCCTCGACTGTTTCCGACCATCATTTCACCCCCACTTCATCCCCGCTCA
Organism: Ottelia alismoides; assembly: GCA_037367405.1. Classification (NCBI taxonomy): domain Eukaryota; kingdom Viridiplantae; phylum Streptophyta; class Magnoliopsida; order Alismatales; family Hydrocharitaceae; genus Ottelia; species Ottelia alismoides. The sequence continues at coordinate 862,496 of JAZKJV010002687.1, forward strand.
CGTTCTCCACACCCTGATCATCGTTGTTCAACGGAGACCCTCTGTCTTCGTGAATCGGAGCTCCACCTCCGCCGTTCGTCGGAGCTCCTCCGCCTCGCCTCACCTTGCATCTCAGCTTCAAAACCCATGGTCGAGGAGAAAGCCCTCAAGCCCCTTGTTCTTCCTGTGCAGGTACCACGTTGAAGCGAGCCCTCTGGGACTCGATTGAATCCAGGAAGAGGTTCCTGGAGCTCCAAACCTTCTCCGACCTCGCCTGAACACCTCAGACCTCCAAGAGCCAAGTGAGGACCGTCGTTCGACGCGGGGACCTTCCAACAACGTGAGGAGCATCTCGGATGCGACGGAGAAGCCCGGAGGAGCCCGCGGTTCGAGATCGAAGCTCGCTTCGCGCGAGCTTCTTCCCTGTTCTTCCAGGCGGCTCCATAGCCGTCCGATCATGATGAAGGCCCCAGATCGAAGCACATCCGTCCGATGGAGTAAAGCCACGACCGTCAGATCTCCCACTAGATCTAATCTCCAGCGCTCATCGGCAAACCGGTATCAGCCGCTGGATGGCCAACACATGTTCAAGTGAAGTCATCTGCGCCGTCGGATCCAACGCCTGTTGGGGGTAAATTTCACATATATCCCCCCACATTTTTGTATTTAGATTTTAATATTGTAAATAAATTTTCCCGTTAAAAACAAATGTATATTTTGCAGTAGGACCCCTGTACCTTCTTGAAATTACTTTTAGGTCCCTCCGCGCCTCACGTGTAGTGCCCCGTGAGGCGCGTGAATATTGCATTGTAACCCTGACGCTTTTTGCTAATTGTAAAATAGTTCTAAATATTTAAATAAGTGTTTATTTCAGTTGGCTAAATTGCACTGTGCCCCCTGACATTTATTTTTATTGCATTTATGCCCCTGCCAGGCTGATTTATTTTTACTTACTTCATGTATTTATTAAAAATGCCTAGCTAGCTCCCAAAAATTCACAAAAATTAGGTTAGATGCTTCATATAGTGTACTTTCACGCCCACATTTTATTTTGCATTTTTTACATTTAACCTAATTATTAAAAATGAAAAAGGAGCCATTTTTGTACTGTTTAATTTATAAAATACCAAAAAAATATAAAATGTTTTTGAAAAATTCCAAAAAAAATTATATATGGTATATATATATTGGGTCCAGAAAATGAAAAACCCTAAAAATAAGAAAAAGAAAAATAAAAAAACCATGAAGCTCCAAAATCCAAAAAAAATAATATAAAAAACCTAGAAAAATACCAAAATATATTTTTCTCTTTTATAATTATCTATATATTATTACTAATGTATTAAAATTAATTTGGGTAATTTTGGACTTATTTTATATTTTTAAAACCCACATTTTTTCGGCCTATTTAATTAGTCCCATATTAGGGACATTTTTGAAATTAAAAATACATTAAAATTAGAAAAATTTCATAAAAATAACAAAAAATGTAAAAATATAAAAATCCCCCAAAAAATATTAGGTGTAATATATTTTGAGTATTTATATGTATATCTCCATATATTATATTTCTCTCTCTTCTCTTATATATATGTCTCTTATTATATATATATCTTTATATATATATGTGTATATATTATATCATTAAAAAATAATAAAAAAACATATAAAATATAAAACAAAATAACAATTGAAAAAATAAAATAAAAAATATAAAACCCCAAAAACCCGTAAAAATGGGATTCATTCAAGAATGACCTGGATGTACATGAACATTAGGCTACCCAATTTTTATTGCTCTCTGTGGTTCGACCTCTACATGCTTATACACTATGCATTTTATGGTAGAGTTAATAAATGTTAATTCACGGTTTTGGGACGTAAGTGGTTTATTCTTTGTTGTGGGTTAATTTCTGAGCAACTAGTGTTTTGTGAGCGGTCGCCTCAACGACACTATCGTCCCCGCCTTGTGTGCGGGGCGTATTTTGACCCTCGCAAAATGCTCGTTATCACTCCCCCTCTTGAGTTGGATGCCACTTGAACTTAAAAGGAAATACTCCACTCCTCGAGGATAGAGTGCTGGATTGGGAAATCATTGGGTTGTCATTCTGGAGAAGTTTGTTCCTTTATCATTTCAGTTGGAGAGAGCCACTATCACTTACACTGTACAAGTCAGCTTCATAGTCATAAGGGTTTGCGTATGAAGTAGGCTAGTTCTGACCTTGCTATTGAGGTGGTTTGAACCGAATCCTGTAACTCTCGAAGGCTGTTGTGTTCTAAATTTAGTTCTCGACCAGATTCTACACACACTCTCACATCAAGGTCTAACCTGAGCTCCAAACTTTGATTTTGTAAAGACAAGTTTAATAATTAAAATCGATTCTATTTATTCTTTCTTTTTCTTTTCTTCTTTATTATTTTTACACTTATTGCATAAGTGTTTGCAAGGGACTAGCAAAGGCAAGTATAGGGGGGTGATGGATCTCCATTTCATCATCTTTATTCTATCATTTTGGCCTTAAAAACCCCAGCTAATGCATGCAAATGGCATCAATTTGTACAAAATGGCACTCATTATTTATTGCATTTATTGTGTAAATGATATGTTTTTAATGCCAAAATTATAGAATAAAGAGGAGAAGAGAAAAAAAGAATAAAGTATCAAAGATATTTTATGACCCTAAACCCCAAGACCAAGTCAAGACTTGAGTTGGTCGACAAGGAATAAAGTAGGGGGAGATAAGGGCCAAAAATAGAATAAAAACCCAATTCTTTTATTCCAGTATTTATTCAATTTTTACTCCTATTTTAAATATTACTATTTATTCATCAAATAAAGAAACCTATACATGAAAGTTGTAGATAATAATGTAAAACAAATACAAAATTGAGTTTGTACAAAAATAATACACAGTGTACATTTTATACATAAAATAAAAAGCCAAAATCCAAACTTCACAGACCCATATCTTTCAAAAAAACTCAAAATATTATCAACATCACACTCTAATTGTATATAACTTTTCACAAGCTATTTAATAGAGGTGGATTCATAATTTTTGGAGTTACGGTGTGAAAGTCAGGTTTTGGACCCTCATTGTATATTATACCCGATTAAAATATTCAATTTATTCATCCCTTATTATTTTTACAAGTTTATATTTTCATAAATTTGTAATTATTAGTTATAATACATACACATATTAAAACCAAAATAAAACTAAAATGAAAATACATTAAAATAAAAAATTGTATATAAAACATAGATAAAACACCTATAAGTATACCTATAAATTACACTTATCTATTTATTCATGTATAGAAATAATATCATAAAAATAAACTAAAAATATATTTATACACATAAAAATAAGTTTTAAATATATAAAAAAGAATAAAATAATAAAATATACAAAATAAAAATAATATAGTCAAAATATAGGCAAATATACCTATAAATACACCATTAAAAATTAACTACTAATAAATAAAGTTGAAAGAATAAATAAAAAGCATAATAAAATATTAAATAAAATAGTAAACATTTTTTATTTTATACATAAAAATTAATAAAATCAAGTACTATTTTTAAATAATTATTTTCGAATAAAATTGTTGTTTTGTTGTTTAGAAAGCTGAGTTGGACCAAACCCATTACAGGGATTGTTGACCGCCATGTCAACTCTCCTCCCAGCCCTCTGATTTGAAGCAGCCCGTCATCTCCCCGATTTTGCGCCTTTTTTTTGGGCATCTCTTCCATCCATCGCTTTCGATTCCTTTACACGAAATGATCATTGATCGTTTTACATACACGCCCAACCATTAGATCCCTTGTATATACGTCCGAATTCATAATTTCGTTCGGTCAATAAAGGTGTTCACCTTATTTTATAAATAACCACCTCTGTCTTCCATTGAGTTATTGCCACTATTACGAGTCTAGGAGTCATGTTCTTTCATCTAGGGAACTTCCTCGTGACAGGAGGAGCTTCCAGGCAGTTGGAACCAGCTCCAGGAGGACGGAGGTGCGCTCACGACCGCCCTCGTCGGTGTCCCTGCTCCCTGGGAAACCACAAGGTATAAGAGCCGCCTTTTATCGTTCTTTTTAATCGCATTTAATTGTAGGTTTCATTTCCTGTTCTTAGTTTAGGTTCTAGCTAGTTAGATTAGTGTAATTAGAGATTCGCGTAGTTTCCTGGAGCTGAGCTCCGGCGAGCTCCTTGGTGAGTGATCAACCTGCTCCCCGTCGCTCGTATCACCTTCATTCCATTCCCCTACGCTTTCTGAACGCCCACACACCTTTGCTCGCCCAGATCGATACCCGATCTGGAGATCAGCTCCTCCACCTCCACCGTTTGCCAGAGGAGCTTCGCCGCACCCCATTTCCACTCCTCGCCACCAAATAAGACTGCCAGACCACCCTTTTGCTTATGCGTGCATTCCCCGCAGGTTTCAAGGGCCAAAGGACCTGCTTAGGGTCGAATTTTGAAGACATCAAGATACCCGGGACTCGTGAGCTTCGTCGATCATGCAGAGGAGCTCCGGCTAACGTCGATGCATTTTATCGCCCCCAGCATGAAGAGGACCTCCACAGGAATCTTTTGAGCCATCTCGGAGCTTCAAAGAACGCTGGAGACGCGAGGAGGAGGGATCAAAGTTTGTCTTCCCCGATGTTCTTCCCTTTTCTTCGACCGTGCTTCCCCGTTGTCGGATCAGATGTAGATGCCAGGTCTTCTAGATGCTGTTAGATCGAGCTCGTCATCACCATCAGATCAATCTCGCTGATTTAATCTTGAGCGACCATCGACAAAGCGGTAGGGGTCGCTAGGGTGGCACCACGTGTCAAGTGAAATGTCCACCGCCGTCCGATCGCGTCATTTATGGGGTAATTTTCAGATTCTACCTTGATCATTTTATATTTATTATATAATTTTATAAATAAAATATGATGTGTTAAATAAATGGTATTTTTGTAATGAGACCCCTGCTATTATTTGTAATCATGTTTGGGTCTTTCCTAGGCTGCGTCACGTGTAGTCCATGTGATGGTGAAATTGCATATTAAGCCCATGCATTTTTGTATTTACTTAAAAGTTCAAAAAAATTGAAAATACATTGTAAATTTTGGATAATTTGCACATAGCCCCCTGTCTTTTATTTTATTACAACAATGCCCCTGCTAGGACATGTATTTTCTTGTATTTCATTTATTTATTAAATATAGTTAATGTGCTCCTAAAAATCCACAAAAATATAGTTAAATGCCTCATGCCATGTACTTTCATGTCACGCGTTCACTTTGCATTTTTGGGCATTTTAATCATTTATTAAAAATAAAATAGAGCCTAAATCTTCCCTGTTTAACTTAGAAAATACCAAAAAATATAGAAAATGTGTCTAAAAATTCCATATATATTATATTTTTCCCATTTTAATTACTGACCAAAAAATCACTAAAAATGGAACTTTTATAAAAAAATCTAAAAATCCTTTAAAAACCCAAAAAATACACTTTTCTATTTTATAATTTTCTTTATATAAATATTTATATATTAAAATTGATTTGGATACTTTTGGGATTTTTTTTACTTTTTTTAATATTCAAATCAATCTCGAAATATTAATTAATCCCTTATTTGGGGTATTTTTGACTCCAAAAATACATAAAAATTAGCAAAAATTCCATAAAAATTTCAAAAACATCATAAAAATATGTAAAATCCAAAAAAATATTTTTGTTATGGATTGTATCTATGTTTATTAGTATTTATATATATTGCTCTATATTGTATTTATACAACCTTATATGTGCTAAATATATAAAAGACAAAAAAATATTTATAAAAATATAAGAAGAAAATATAAAAAATTATTAATTAAAAATCAAATACAAAAATATAAAAACACACACACACACACACATATAAAATCCAAAAACCCACAAGAAAATATATGTATATGCGTGATAAATCACATGGTTGTAAATAAATAACCAAAGGCTACTTGTGTTGCTCTCTGTGGTTCGACCTCTACATGCTTACTGGCTATGCATTTTATGGTAGAGATAATAAATTTTTATTCCACATTTTTGTTATGCATTGATTTATACATATTGTGGGTTAATTGCTGATTAATCGAGGCTTATTGAGTGGTCAACACATCGACTACGGTTTCGCCTTGTGAAACTATATGACCCTTGATACAACTTGATTACCATCATCATTTTAGTTTTCTAAACATGAGTCTCATGTAATCTCATGATAGAGGTTACTCCTAACCCTGGAGTCTAGCCGGGGGTATTAAATCTAGTATACTTTATAGGAAGACCCATAGTTATCTTTAAGATATTTTACTTCACTTGATTTTTTTCATTTCTCAGCTTTAACTAAGGCTAAACATTGGAAACACCTCGTAAAAATGAAAAAAATATATGAAGTGAATTCTAGAATTCTAAAAATGTCATATCCCATGTAATATAAAAAGTATTTTTCCATGCATTGTCATTTAGTAACCCTCCTTCAATCCTATTATCCTCCACTGTGTCATCACATTACATTCACCACAGAGACATGGTTCTCCTAAGCTTGGGCATGCATTCCATTGCTTGTATTAAAAAAAAAAAAAATCTTTGCATATTTTACCAAAATATCAAAATCATTTTCCTCTACCCAAAATCTTATAAAATTTTACAAATTTTCCAAAAATAATTTTTTATTAAAAACACACGTAATTTAAAAAAAAAACCAAAATAGGATTTCCTTCCCATTTTCCTTCTAAATTTGGGATTTGTAGGCTGGTTTTTACAAGTCTATGGAATTAGGCTGAGGTGACCGTAATCTACTTAATCTCATAGCACTTTACTTGAGTATTATAATTCTTTAAGTATATTTTTGGACTTAACTCCTCCCATTTCCCTAGTTTTAAGCGGCGTTCGAATTTACATGTCTAACTAGACCAACTTGAACACCATGTAGCAATCTTTCATTCTTGATTGATTTTTGAACAAATGCATTTTACATTATAGCTCAATTGAATTTGTTCATGTGAAACACTGTTGTGATCTTTACAAGGAATGGGAGTGACCGCAAGTGTAGTGTGCCACCCGATGCCCAAACCAAGTCTAAGGTTAAAGAAGTTCGATGGTTTTGTTTAAGTTCCAATTGTTCTTTACAAATTTGTGGTTGTTAGCAAACTTATCTTGTATAGTATTTCCAAAAGACATTATATACATGCACGTTTTAAATTCCCATTGCTTTAGAAATATACCAAAGAGAAGGCAAAACAAAGGGATGCGTATGCTTTATACAAAGATGCAAATGCAAAGCAAAGATTTGCCAAAGGAAATTCTAGCAAATAAAGCCACATCTATCAAATAAGCTAAGTATCAGACCAATGCTATATTTCGAAAAGAGGCCAAAGAGGCTAGGGTTATTCTCTGCAAAAAGAAGAATAAAGAGCAATGGACCAAAATACTCAACGAAAAACCCTAAAAAAAATCCACGTTCTTTACAATTATTCTCCTATTTTTATTGAAATACTTAAGTGAAGTAAGAATAAGCCTAGGCTTAGGGAGAATGAAGGATTTAGACTTCGGATTCTCAAGGCATCTTGGTCCAAATTGTAGGATTGTCATGTCTAACAAAATTAAAAGAAGTATAACCTACACACAGTTCAAAATTTACTCAAAAGGCAAAGAAAATACTTGTTGATCTAGATGATCTTATATATTCCTTTGAATGTTGATGCAACCTAAATATGAAATCAAATAAAGTCAATAAAACTTGAGGATTGTTAAGCCAAATGCTCGAGCCTAAGGGAAGCTCCACCAAATCCTTAATCCAAAAGTCTCCCCTCAATATGTGTATGTTTACGTGCATTTTCATCACATTTGTGCATTTTTGGTCTTATTCACTCTGTGTATACATTGAATGAGAAATTCCTAAAAAAACTTTATTACTAAAGTCTTTTTAATATGAATAATTCTAATTACATCATATTATGATAGAATAGCTAAAGAACATAATTACTAAAGTATTTTTAATATGAATAAACCTAATTAATCATATTATGATAAGAATCGCTAAAAAAGTTATAAACATAACTAATGACCTAAAATCCAATTATGTTATATAGTAATATTTGTTTTTTTGATTGTAGGAATAATGGCTCGAAGCCCACTCAAGGATTATTGCAGTCAAGCTGGGGGAGGGGGGATTCAATGCGGGTGACGACGTCAACCGAGGAGGGGATAATGCCATTATCCTCTTCTCCAGCATCTGGACCCCATATCCTTTCTCCTCTTACTCTGTTAACAACGGCAACCATACTCATCTACCCCCTCTCGCAATGATATCTCTTATTTGTCTTCGATGTGTATGTTCGCCTCCATCATTATCTCTATTCGTGCCACGACGGTAGGTTGTTCACATCACCGTCGTAAAGCTACCGTGGAGAACAATCACCGTCCCTCACCATTCTAGTCCCCACTATTTCTCACTGCCATGGTGGGTAGTGATCAATCATCACAACCAACCACCGTCGCCGCCCATAGGGCCATCACTATCCTCAACTAGCTCAGGGGCCATTTTGTAATATATTTCCAGTTTTTATTTTTAGTTATTAAGACTATAATGCAAAATTTCATAACTTTGCTACTTACTATGCAAATATCTCATTTTGAATATTTTATTACTGGTCAACTTTAAGTATTTACTTTTTAGTTTATAATATTTACATTGTCATTATGATAGGGACTCGTTCACCCTCATTTTCCCCTTATTTTTTATTTTTTTTGGAAAATGAAAATATGTGTATTCATCACTATATCTCCCTAACATATCATTCCAATTTCGTCAGATACAGAGTCTCCTATGCCCTTCATCTGAAGGGGTTCAATTTTAGCAATTTTGAGACCGTTAAAATTTGACAGTCTTGATGGAGGGGATAGAAGTCTCGAATTAAGTTGAATTTTTAATAACACCATGGTGACATATTGTGATCTAAATTCCAATAGGATTCATTTCAGAAAAATTTAAAAAATACATGGGAAAATGAGTGGGAGCATATAAGTTAGCTACACCCAGGGAGCATACTCCTTTTTTCCAAATATAAATGGAAAATTTTCTCCTTAATATTTTTTAATAGAAAATCCCTAGATTTTATTTTTTACTTAGTAAAGGCCCATGGACTTTGTATGGAATTACATTTATGCCCCCAAAACTTCAGAAAATTGCCAAAAATATCAAAAAATCCAAGCTATAGTCCTAAAATATATAGAATCTAGCAAAGTAGATTTCACCACATTTTGAGGTCCTATTAAAGTTTTAATCTATCAATATATCAAAAAGGAATTTTCACACCACAAACCCTAACAACTTTGTAAATTATCTTCTTGATCGTATATATTTTGTAATTATCACCTAATCACGTAAACGTGCTCCGTCTAACATCACGAACCCTAATGTTAATTTTACTCTTCTTAAGTCAACTTGTATGGATTAAAGTTGAGTTAATCAAACTACAAGGTGGATTTTTCTTTAGATCGTTTCTTCCTTTCTATTATTTTCTTATTTTTTTCCCTCCTCCCAGGTAAACCCAACGGAGGTAGAAGCACATCAAGATCCTTTGCTCGCAACTCGCCGAGGGAGGTGGACTCTTTGTGCAGGTCGAGGCGGCGGGGAGAAGGGGGGTCGAAGGTTTGGGTTGCTCTGCTTTTCAAATCTGCAATGCTGACTTCCAGAAATCTGGATTTCTGTAGAGCCAAAGCCAAAATTTTCAGGGAAAACGAAATGTGGATGGAAATGCAAGTTCATGCTAATGAAACTTTCTGTATTCGTACAAATATCCTCATACTGCTTTATTTCATATGCTGAGATAGATTACTGTAAGCTTACCACATACTGCGGTGAGTACAGTTCATGCAATTCATCTAACATAACCAGGAAACTAGTGCTCATAGGCAAATGATCAGGGCTTGGTCACATACTACAAGCAGTCCAATTGTCATTTATCCATATATGATCTACATAGTTCCCACACCAATAGACATTGACATGGCGAACCCAAGTTGTCGCTGGTTGCATTATAGAGATTTGTAAAAAGGAAATTTATTGAAATGTAATAATCCAGCATCTACAGAACAAGCTGAACTTACAATCTAATTTATATGCAAACTTATGGATGCTATACGTGATAGTTAATCCCTTCAAAGTTGCAAAGGAAAATCATTTTGAACAGAACCCTGACCATACCAAGCACGATATCTCTTACACACAGCAATATCTATGAATCCTCAAGTATAAAAAATTTTACTCTGTTATCTGGAAATACAGAGTGTACATGGTTTCCGCCGATACAGGAAAGCAAAAAGCGAAGCTAATCCTACCGCTGAAGAAGCAGCATATCAAATCCCTAAGATTAAAACAGAAAGATAAAGAATATGTTAAACACAGTTTTGCGCCAAAGGGAAGGTAGGGAAGAGGTATGGACGACATGGAGGTGGGACAGAGGTCAGGCAGTGCTAGGGAGGGGGGCAGAGGTTGGGCGGCACCGGGAGGGGTGGAGGTGGCGCTGGGGAGGAGGGTTGAGGTCGAGCAGTGCTGGGAGGGGAGGGGAGGAGGGTGAGGAAGATGGTGAGGGGATACACATTTGTAAATTTGATAAACAAAAAGGGCGATAATATTTTTTCGTCAGAATCTGATTTATTTTAATGACCAAATAGATGGGAGTTAACTACATGATATGTATTGCAAGAGTTAATAAGTTTACGTGGTTTAAGTAATAATTTCAAAATATACATGGACAAGAAGGTAATTTACAAAAAAAATGGATTCATGGTGTAAGAATTCCTATAAAAAAACCTCTGGAAATACAATAAAAATCTTATGAATAACATGGAGCCTTTGCGGATCAATGCTCTACTCGACCCATGCTTCTTTTGACTTAGATTGGCTTGTAGTTGAACATATTTTATCTGATTTTTTTATTTTCATGATTATGCAAAACAACACATAAATCACACTATTACCACAATGAAAATCGTCATTTCGATCATCGATTCTATCATATATGTTTTATTAGTTGCGGAATATAGCTCGTAATAATCTTCCTAGGATTCTCATGTATGCATAACAATAAGTGAGACAATGTTGTGGTTGCGACTCTTCTTCTGCCCCACATGTCAAAAACTTTACCATACTCTATATTTAGTAGGCTCAACAAGGTGGGTTGTCCTCGCTTGGGATTACTAAAAATCATTAGCAGACTAAAGAACCATCGCTCCTCATTCACTTACTATGACCTTTCATTCATTCTAGATGGCTGTGAATCGTGCTTCGCATTCTTATCTCTCATAGTCTCTCTTTGCTGAAAGAAAAGACATGTTGTCGGTAAGATCTCTTAGTATAGGTCAATGCTATTTTTAATTTTCAGAACTGATACACTTTCCAAATCAGGAAATGACAACTCTATCATGTAGTATTCATCGAGACCTTTTAAATGATCTAAGAACATCGAAGTCAAAGTTTGTATAAAAGACCATGAATCAGTTAATGGACCATGATTCGATTAGCTTTGGACCCCTATGTAAGAGTCAAGTTGGCTAACCAAGATGGCTAACCGGACCATCCATTTGATCATCGTCGGAACTCCTCCACCCCCCAAAGTTCTGCTAATAGAGAGAAATTTCAACGATCGATCGGTGATTCGAGACAACATTTCGAAGAGCTCATCGAGGGTCATCATGAGAGAAACACTTTTTGCATTAAATGCCATGGGACTATCATTTCGAGCGGGGGGAATTCGTGAGAGCAACTCTGTAGGTAGTCTTGACCCCTCACTGTTATTGGATCTGCGTAAATTTTGCACCATGTGCTTTAGGTATGGTATACAACTGGTGAATGATTTTTTATCGTGTTTGGACGTGTTTTGGGGTGAAATCTATTTTGTATCACGTCACACATTGGTCATTTCTCATTGATCTGTATGTCACATGTAGATGGAAAATTACATATTTGTGATGTGGTTAGTAGGAGGAGGAAGAGCAACACATGGATCTGCTTGGATCAAAGATCTAGGCACTTTCGTACGGCGTCACCGGAATCGACTACAATAATGATCAATCGATTTGTTTCGCTAATTGGTCAACACTCATCGATTAGGTAGTTTTGGTGATTGGTTGGACACTTTTGCTAATCGATCAGTGGTGGATAGAATGATCGATCATAGGTTCTGGGGTGATCGATCGTTCTGAGACTCTGGACCCATTAAGACCCTAAACGTTAATAAAATGAACTATGAAAAGTGTAGATCCAAATAGAATATTATAATATATGATAAATGTCACAAATGTAATGGATTGATAAAGTAAGGAAATGAGTTCAATCAGAAATTAAAAATGAATAATAAGATGTCATGAGCCTTATGAGAGGGAGAGCATCTTGAGCATCTTACATACAGTTAGTGGGATCCCAGATCTTTATATTTAAATACTCCTATTCATCAGATATGTTTTCCCGTAGTGATATCTTTTCCATGTCGCTGTATTTGTCTTAAATGACATGAGGGTAGATGGAGTAGACACCGCCAAGGAGGGGAAATCACCCTTGGGGCCTCCGGTAGAAACTTAGAAGGTCACGAATCCAATAGCTGTCTCGATTGGAAGACATGGCACTTGGCGCATCGAGACACTTATCTAACAGTGTGTCCTATTACTCAATGTGCTTCTCAAGTAGTCGTGTTTGGTAGTCTACATTTCATTTTTCATATTTAGGGTTAACATTTAAATGCTGGTTAGTGTAAAATCCGCTAATTAGTACTCCAAGTGGTAGCACTAGGAGGGGGGTTTCCAGGACATGTGGTTAGCGAAGGAGTTTGTACTTCATTGCTTTTTCGACTATGGCTGGGTAATCTTGGTGATCTTAGTAATATGTGCCCTGACTTGTGCCATATGCCATCGTGGATTTTCACTAATATGTAGTGGACTTTGGTTGTCTTGGTGACTCACTTGCATTCCTCGACTACCGCTACCACATTTCCCTGTCCGTTGAGTTACATTTCGAAGTGGGTTGAGCTTCACCTTGTCATGGTGGTTTCATAGATGAAGGTGGGTTGCCCTGTTGTTATTTCTTTTGTATACTTTATGGTTTTACCCCTACTTTGTTCGATAGTTAGTGTTATCCTAAATAATTTTGCATAACATGCCTACTTGCATGGATCCAACAGGTGCGCAGAAGTAGTCACAACAATGAGCGGCTCGTGGTTTGAGATTCTTTTGGGATAGATGTACCATCTATGGAGTGGACTTTTGTGGTAATTTACTATAGTTTACTTTCCTGCTTTTATTTGTACATTTTTTAGAGACACACGTGTTATATGTGTGTATGGACATTTGGCATTACAAATATGTATATTTTTGTGAACATGGACTTGTATGTGGATATATGCGTGTGTGTATGTGTGTGTGAATAAAAAGAAAAAAAATCCAATCTTTTACGCTTTCTCCTGCATTTTGCGTTCCGAATGTGGAACTATGCACATGGAACTGGTTTGTCGAGTATCTAGATCCTTGGGAGCATCACAGTCGTCGTCCCCAATAATTATATTCTCTCTATATCAGTCCCCTCCACATAATCTAGACAAGGTAGAAGTGGTAAAAAGTTTGAGGAGCCTCAATGAAATGGAAATTCTAAAATTAAAATAAAAAAAACTTTGACAGTGAGTCTAAGATCAGATGTCAAAGTATATATAAAAAGGAAGCACATGCCCCTCACTTGCGATGCGAGATTGAGTTAGAGATCCCTCCTTAGCTACTTTGGCGTGACATAGGACTAGCTCTTTTCAGACTTCTACAACTAATAATATTGGGTCCATGCTCAAAATTAGTCAGCTAGTTATAAGGAATAGATAACAGATGTTGTGAAGCAAAAGAAGTAGGATTGACACCAACTTTAGCCTTTATCAACTTGTTTCATTTATAAAAAGTTCATCGTTCTAAAAATCTCAAAAAAAAATCCTAAAATTGTAACGTCCCAGACTTAAGTCTCCGGTCCGTTATCGAGGAAAATTAGCCCTGACAACTTGTTGGGTTCATGCTCAATTGGACCCGTTAGCAACCACCCAAAATGCTTAAGCCCAAGTTGTCAAGTAGTAATCCTCACCACTTATAACCCACTCTCACACTTTGTGAGTTTTAGATATGTGACTATCTTTGGGGATACGGTATCAGAGCCATGTTCCCTCTGATGGTGGAAAGAGCTACCCGAGAGGTGGAGCCTCCCCTACAAAGAGGTTGGAGGAAAAGGCTACCCAGAGTGTGCAGCCGCCACTGTCACTGGGAATAAGTGATGGACCATGTCGCAACGAGGACGTTGCAAATATAAATGGGGGAGGTTGTAATACCCATACCCCAAACATGGTACCGCATCTAAAAACTCACGAAGTATGTGTGGTTTATAAGTGATGGGGATAACTACTTGACAACTTGGGCTTAATCATTTTGGGTAGTTGTCAACGGGTCCATTTGGGTCCGAATCCAACAAGGTTAAAGTCAGTTTTCCTCGATAACAGATCGGGGACCTAAGCCCAGGACATTACAAAAGTACCGAACAACCTTTAGGACAATTCGCTACATTTGAAGATCCTAGCCATAAAAAAATCAATGTCTCTTTCAAGCATTTAGAGTAAAAAATTACCTTAAAAATTCTAAAAATATCATGTAACTTGCTCGATCCTTGTGGATTAACCTTAAATTGTCCTACGCATATAGCTTGCAATTATTGCACATATTATACAGTAATATTTATTTGTTGGTTTTTGACATCTCAAAATAACATATAAAAGTCTATGTTTAGCCATTTAAAAATTGTTTCAACAATAAATGGGGCCCACTGTCTAGGTTTAGTTGACACACACCTAAAGATATATAAATAATCATATACAAGAATCATACACACACTCACCCGTAGGGATGAAAGCGGTCGGATACGGATACGAATATATGTATAATCATATTCTTATCCATTTTAAAATACGATTACGAATGTGGATACAAATATTGATGGATTTGAAAAATGTGTTACTATATCCTTAGAACGAGTACGAATATAAAACGAATACGGATCAGATACGAATAATAACAAAAAAATTTTAATAGATTAACTAAAATATACATGTTTATGATGGTTTACACATACAATAGATATACCATATATAGTAATTTCATAACAATTATATCAGTAATGATGAATGCATCATAAATATTGTTATGCGCAGTTATAAATAAATCTATTACTATACTTTGTACGAGAACGAAGATACGAATACGAATATTAGTGAATGTCAAAGCGATATCCATATCCACATCCATTTTAAAACGAAAATAAATATCAATATATATATATATATATATAATGAATACGATAGCGGATCTGATACGAATATATTCCCATTCGTTTTCATCCCTACTCACCCCCTCATATTAATATATGCATGTGTGTGTACGTATGCGTATATATGAATCTTTGTATGTGTTATTTATACACAATATTTCACATATAAATACACATTATATAAAGAAATCACACACATATTTATGCATGATATACAAAATGCAGGAAAAAATAAAGAGAACAAATTAATAAAAAAACCAAAAGAATAATATAAGAACTAAAATAAGAGAAATGATTTTTTTACACACATAACCCTATATACTTTCATATTTACATGCTCTTCCCTCCATAACTGCAAATTACACTTATAATTTTTAATAGTTGTCAACCATTACATGTCATAACCCTGTGTTATCTTTCATCAATTTTCTCCATTAACAAATCACTGATTCCATTAAATGTCGACAATTTAACCCTTGTCAGTACTCCATCCTATTTGCAAATGCTAATATTCCTCTTTTCTCATCCTTCCATCTCCCCTCCCTTGACTTCCATTGTTGTTACCATCATCGCCATGGTCGGCAATGAAAAATGGAAGCACGCTCTTCTTGCTGCAACTTGCATCGTTTTGCAACTATTTGCTTTCACATTTTTCAAGGAAAAAAACTTTTTTTCTCAATAGTCTATGTTATTTGATCATTGGTGGGGACCAGGTCATCTAGTGTAACATTCCTGCTGTAACGCACAGGATGGAGATTGGATGATCCAGATAGGGGGCCAGTATAGTCGGCCCCTATCCCAGTTGTCCAATCTCCATCCGAGGCATCCCCTTCCTGACAGCAGGGGAATGCATAGCAGATGATCTACGCGCTCATTGGCGACGTGAGGGAATGTGGTTAAGGAGGTTGCTGCTGTGCACGTGCAGTTCTGGGGGCACATGAACACGATGTCGGATAGGTTTCGACTAGTTGCCATCACTTTCTAGTGACATTGGGCGTCGCACCGTCGTTACAGTGACGAGAGGCCCGTCGAGGCAGAGGCAAAGAGGAAGGGTCGCCTTGGTCGGACCAGTCGGCGCCTGAGTGAGGGCTGCAACGGAGTACACGGAGGACGAGGGGCTCGTCGGGGGGGGGGGGGGGGGGCAATGGTGGTGGTAGCAGTCTCGATGAAGAAGGGGGCAATGCTGGCCCTTGACGATATGGAGGTGCCTTGTGCTACATCTCCTCCCCTCCATCTTATCGATGCGGGGTGGGGGTTACAGTGGGAGGTCGTTGAGGTGGTTTGGTGGAAGTGAAGATCGAGGGAGGTGGAGGCATTGGGGGAGGCATTGACGGAGATCGGGGCAGAGGCAACGAGGAAGGGGGAGGCGAGGGTCATTGGAGAAGGAGGTGTTGGGGGAAGGAAGATGACTAGAGGCTAAGTGTGTGTGAATAAAATTAGACCTGGCCAACGGGCTAGGGGTCTACCAGCCCGGCTCGCTCATGGGACGGACTTGGGTTAGGAGATTTAGGCATTGGTCAGCCCGGCCCCGCCTGCAAAAAAATCAAAAATATATAAATATATGCCAAATAATACATGTATTAATACGATACACTTCAAGTTTTTCGTATGTGGCAGTAGTTTTAAATAAAATTCAATACTTTACATGTCAAGTAACATGTAAATTACTTGTATTAGTTATATAAAGTATAAATGGTATTAATAAAATCATTTATACATATTAAATACTGTTAAAAATCAATGAAAAAATAACGAAATGGACCATGTGCCGGCCCATGACGGGTTTTAAACAAAAGTTTTTAACCTCGGTCGTTCGGCCCGCCCCACATTTTGGCCAGGTCTAATTTTATTAAGATTAACTCAAGAAAATAGTTATGTTAGTGGAGCAAACTAATGGAAGATTCTATGGGTGAGACACAGTAACTATCAACACTTTTCCATGTAATTTACTATTATAGAAGGAAGATCGTGTAAATATGAATCTATATAAAAATCCCCCAAAAAAGGAACTATAATATACAACATAAAATATATTAAAAAATAAAGAACAAATTAAACGGTCGTAACTATTTGTCTGAGTCCTAATTAAAAACTTCATTTTTCCAATGTAATAAAGATGGATCTGATCTTATTTTTTTGTCTCAACTACGAGCCTCCGTAAGCTTTCATGACCCTTTTATGTAGATGCTAAATTATAAAGTTGAAAATTCAAGTCTTTCTTTGCTACATTTGAAAAATGAAGCTTCTCATTGGAAATCGAGGGACGGTTGGGACATTTTTTTTATAATTAACCTAAAATAAAAATAAATAAATTCAATACAATCGTTGCGATAGTGTTACTGCCGCCAGTAGGAAAAAGTCCGATTTTTGGAACAACATGTCGATCATGTCCGCCACATCTGTAACTTATTCAATTGAAAACTAAGTTAATCCTCTCCAAATTAACCTCCAATCCTAACAGGTTGTTATGATAGGTTTAAGAGTAAATTACAAAAAAGTTAATGAACTATACTCCATATATCATGTTATACATGAACTTCAAAAATGTAACAATGCGGTACTCGAATCTTGACTATTGAAATTTAAAGTTGGAAGATGAAATGGTCAACTTAATTTCAATAATGATGGACCGATCAAAATCTAAAGCTGGATTTCACATTGTTACCTTTAAAGTTCAGGACATTGAAATTAGACTTATAATTCCGGAACTTTTTTTGTAATTTATTCTGTATTCAATAGCATCCAAATGTTTCCAATCAGACAGGGTCCATGTAAACGGCACACAAAAAATTTGTGCATCAAAAATTAAAAAAATCGCCCGATTCCGAGAACATCTCTTCCTTTTTGTTTTGGGATTTTTACCCGGCAGACCCTATAAACTTTGTCAATCACCTCCACGACCTTTGAAACAACCTAATTCCCCCCTCGACCCTGTAAACTTGCAAACTCTTACCCCATGAACCCTCCGGGTAATATGTTTTAAGCCCATGAGGATTTTTGGGATAATTTACAGGATCGATAAGATAATTACGTTGTGCAAAAGATCGTAGAGGCATTTTAAAACGTTTATAGTGTTGCTGGGTAAAAATCCCTTTTGTTTTCTAATCCACTGCAGCTACGTAGAAGAAATATGAGAGGATCGTCTACATAATACAGCACCTGCTGTATTTTGTCCCATCAAAAGAAATTTGCCCCCAATCCATAACAGCCACTCGTTAAAAGATAGCGTCGACCTCATAGGTTGTACTTGTCCATCAAGGCATCGTGGGGCCCAATCCATAACAGCCCCCGACCCTCCTTCTTTCGTGCACGGCTTCCTCATGATACCTCGCGTAACACGTGTTCCGTTCCGCGCAGTCGCGCGGACCCCGTCATAGTCCTTGGCCTCGCTGGCGAGTCCTATGCTGTCCGATCGGGATATCGCGATGTTTCTAACGACCCGATACAACCCCCCGAAATACACATCGGACACGCTCCTTACTTCCCCCCGAGCAGATCTGCTTCACACGAATCACACCTCGAGTTGTAGCTCCATCCCGCTGCGACTTCGAGGTATGGATTGGTCCTCTTCTATAGCGATTATAGCAGTCCTCTTCGATCTTTGATTCATTTTCCTAATAATTAGTATGTAGATTTCGGAGTCTTCGCTTGTTTTATGTTGCGCAAATCAAGTACGCGGGGTCTAGAGAGTCAACTGCGTAATCAGTAGGGTGCGCTTGCAAGGTAGAAAAATAGTCTAGATTTCGTGAGGGAATTTCAGGACCTTGCTATTATTAGGGCAAATGGATCTGGATTTATCACCGTAGGATGTGATAGGATCATTCATGTGCATTTTATGTTTTTTTTTCTATAATTTTCTCGGGATTTTTGATTTCTGAAAGGCTTATTTGGCAAAGTGGACTATGGATTCTAGAAAATCGCTAGAGATGTTTTCATATATTTTGGGTCGATGTCAGAGTATCAATTATATTTTTTTTTGCAATTTTAATGTGGCTGTTTGGATGTGCGTTAAAATGGCTAAAATTTATCTGGCAGGTGCTGAAGAGAGAATCGGCGGGGCAAGATGGAGCTGGTCTCTCTAAGTTGTTCTACTGTATGCAGCATAAAATTAAAACAGGGCGACAAGATCCCGGATTTCAGGACCTCTAGTGTGATTCTACACAACAAGGCTGGCGTGCTGTGTGTGCCAAGGCTACAGTTAAAACCAAGAACCGGTATCGCGACACAAATATCTTGCTCTTATACAGTAGAGGGAGAGTTGGAGCTCAGTGGCATTTCAAAGAGGGCTGATCCACTCTCAAAAGTATTGGTTCCCAGTTTGCCTGACGAATCTCCTGGGAGCAACTCCAGTTCAGCAGTGAGCAGTTGTTTCTGGGAATGGAAGCCGAAGTTTACCATGCACTATGAGACTTCTGGAATGGAGAACATCAATTCCCCGGCTATTCTATTTCTTCCTGGGTTTGGTGTTGGTTCTTTCCACTATGAGAAGCAGCTGAGGGATCTGGGTCGTGAGTACAGGGTGTATGCTTTGGATTTTCTTGGGCAAGGGAAATCCTTACCATCTGAAGATCCAACGATGTTTAGAACAGAAAGGAGAGTTTTAGAAAAGGATGAAATATGGGGATTTGGGGAGCAAACTGAGCCATGGGCCGAGGAGCTTGTCTATTCCGCAGATTTGTGGCGAGACCAAGTTCACAATTTTGTGGAACAGGTAACTTTTTATTTCTGCTTCGAAGTTGTCAATTTCTCTGTGCTGCCACATTTCTTTAAAGTTTTTTGGTGGCATGTTTCTTTGTTAGCAATGCTGCATTATTAGTCGCTTCCATGAAATTTCTGCCTATTCTGTATTTATCTGTAATTGATTAAATAAGGGAAGAATGTATACCCCAGAAAATTCATTTATTTACTCTAATTTCCATCCCTTAATAGTTGTGAGAATTTGTTCTGCTTTCTATGTCCGTTTACAGTTTAGTCCTGATGGGGTACATATAACATTTCTTAGGTGTCATGTGCTGTCTGAATAAATATTAAAGAGTAATGTTCTTGCCGAGGGGATTGCCTGTCATTATGTTGAATTGAATGGGGAAATTAAATTGACATGGTTATAACGAAGAAGGCTACTTAAAAAAAAGATGAGTTTATTCATACAACTGTGTGAAGAGAAGATTTTCTTTGAATGAAACTAGATCTCACTAGAACTATGCTCACATCTAATTCTGTTCCCTCTCCAGCCAAAGTATCTCGGAGGGGTTTTCCGCTCTTCTTTTCATAACTTATAAACAAAAGTAATTCTGGGATTTACCCATTCATATTTAGCAGCCGAGTGCCTCTGAAATGTAGAGTGAATGTTTGCTTGCACGTGTTTATAAACAGAATCCCCCGCCTCAGTCTACAAATTTCATGGTTCAACTTTATTTACTAGAGTATTTTTGGCCAACAATAGCAAGTGTGTAGCATTTGGCAGTCTTTAAGTCTCTTCATTGTGTTTTTTTGGGTGCAAACTGAAAAAAGTACTACTATTTGAAAAAGGGCGAGGAGATTCAACAACACTCAATAGAGGAATAAAACAGAAGAGATTCAACACTCATTAGAGGAATAAAACAATCAAATACAAGTGGGTTTTATATAGATCACAAAAACTAAATGTTGGATTCATGGTCCATTGCTAGCAAACTGTTTTCTACTTGGCATATGAAAGACTATCTAAGAAGCATTTGGTTGGCTATTTGTGCATTTATCCAATAAAGTAGTCAATTTCATTGTTTTTGTTTGGATTTTTTTTTCAACATTTCGAACTTTCTGATGCAACTGTTATTTTCTTCACCCCTATAGCTAAGTAGCATGCTTATTTCTGGCTCCTCAAGTAAGGCCTTTTCACTAACGACCCCTATAATTTTAAGAAATGGATACATCTTGTTATAGTTTCAGAGAAATGAGTGATGACTATGGATTGTTGGACTTTTTCCTCATCTTCCTTGGAAATTACTGGAATAATGGTTTTTTAATTTTTTTTGTGATTATTTAGTGACTATGAACATGGTTAAAGTACTTTAAATGGCAATCTACGTATAATTGCATGCCTGTTTTTTGTGCTGCAGGTCATAGGAGAACCAGTTTATATTGTGGGCAACTCGTTAGGTGGCTTTATTGCTTTATATTTTGCTGCTTGCAACCCGGAGCTTGTAAGAGGCATCACACTCCTAAACGCAACACCATTTTGGGGATTTCTTCCAAATCCTGAAACATCCCCTCGCTTGGCAAAACTTTTCCCTTGGGCTGGAACTTTCCCCCTCCCTGCGAGAGTGAGAAAGCTCACTACATTTGTGTACGTGTAAAATTCACCAAACAGCTGTTATTTTTCCTTTTAGCATCTGATTTAGAACTCCATCAAATGTAATCCACTGGAAAAAGTTAATGTAGCATTTTATTTTGGGTAAATTACAATTTGGGTCCCCATCTATGGGTCCGATCCCATAATGGGTCCCAATCTTTAAATTGTAACGATTCGGGTCCCAAAGCCATTAATGTAAGGAACTTTTTGGGATTAATGACGAGTATGTCCTTGTTTAAAAGTTGGAACCCAACCCCCACTCATGAATGAATGCCTATTTATACTCCTGGCAGTGAAAAAAAAATAATTAACCTTTTTTCTGCATTGTCTTATCCTTCCACTTGGGATGCTTATCAACCAGACTAAAGTTCATGTATTTATTTGGCCAGTTGGGATAAGATTAGTGAGCCAGAAAGCATCTACGAGGTGCTGAAGCAAGTATATGCGGATCATTCAACAAAGGTTGATCAAGTCTTTGATAAAATAATTGAAGTTACACAACACCCTGCAGCGCCAGCTTCATTTGCTTCTATAATGTTTGCACCCCGTGCAAAGTTGTCTTTCCAGGAGTCCCTGATAAGGTATTGTGGCAAACTCGTTACAAATTATACTCTGCGTAGTTATAATAAATGGGCATACTTCAAATTCCATTTTGCCTAATTTACTATTTCCCCCACTGTATTTAGATGCAAGTTGCAAGACGTTCCTATCTGCCTTGTATATGGAAAAGAGGATCCATGGGTAAAGTCTTTTTGGGGACTCAGAGCAAAGCATAGAGTACCAGAAGCTCCTTTTTACCAAATCAGCCCTGCTGGTCACTGCCCGCACGATGAAGTACCTGAGGTACGACCATCTTTTAGGTTTTCATCAAATTTGTCTAATCAGTACTTCACAATGACCACAATTAGTCAAATCCAAGTTTCTAGATCCAAGAACTGAATCCCAACATTGGCCTAACCCAGTGGATGTGCGCATACAATACAAATCTTGTTGAGTTTTGGCCTGGGTTGAAACACCTTCTGTCAACTAGTATCAAACTGAATTTTCATAAATAAAAAATTGTTACTTGTATATGATATTTGCACCTACTTCAATGGTCCTGTAGTAGTGCGTTGTGCTTACCACCCAAAAGATCAGGGTTCAAATCCCTCCTTGTGGGGGTTGGTTAGGTAGACAACATAACAATGTAAAAAATAGTCAGATCTTCAACATAGATTTTGTAGAAAATACATTCTGTTTTTGTATTGTAACCCCACAGGGGTATTTCAGTATTTTACCACTGCACTGTACTCTCTAGGGTTTCTAGGGTTTTCCTATATAAGGACCCCTAGACCCATTGGAATAGACACATAATTTTCATTTCTTCACATGGTATCAAAGCAACGGTCCTAGACTGGGGTTCTAAAACCTAAAATTTTTTCCCACCCCACCCGCCGCCCTCGTCATGCTCGATCCCTAGGGCCCTCCTAGGCGCCCCTCCCAGCGCCGCCTTCCCACGCTCCCCTCTCGCCAGACGTTCCCCTGCCGCCCTCCTCCCCAGGCACCCCCTCCCTCTGCCGCGCCCCCTCCGCCAGGCGCCCTCCTCCCCAGGCGCCCCCTGCCGCGGCCCTCCTCCCTGCCGCGCCCCCCCCTGCCACGCCCCCTCCGCCAGGCGCCCTCCTCCCTGCCGCGCCCCCCCTGCCGCGTCCCTCCGCCAGGCGCCCTCCTCCCTGCCACCCCCCCCCCCCCCCGCGCCCCCTGGCACCCTCGGCCGCGCCGCCCTCCTCGCCCTCTCGCCAGGCGCCTCTGCCCCCTCAGGCCCCCCCTGCCACGGCCTCCAGGCGCCACTGACTCCAGGCCCTCTTCGCCACTGCCTCCAGGCGCCACTGCCTCCTGGCACCTCTACCTTTGCCCCCTGAAGCGGCCCACAGCCCCTGCCTCCAGTGCTGCCCCACGGCCTCTGCCCTACGGACCCTCTTCGCAGGGCCTAGGCTCCCTGCGACCCAAGGCTCTCCGCAAGGACCCAGGCCCCCTCGCAAGGCCCCTGGCTCCCTGCGTCCTAGGCTGCCAACCATAGATTGATGGTTCTCTTCATGGACTAAATCCGTATGGTCTGCTAATTGTGTATGATCTCAATTACCTCTGCATACGAGGTCATTGACCACTACGACCACCATGGCATCTGCTCCTACGTCTTCGGACTCCAATCCCCTGTACTGTTAACGCATATAGTAGTGTCTGTATCCCTTCGTTATTTTTATTTTCAGTTGTATGCTTTATGTAATTTACCCATAGGCTACTCTCCTATATAAGAGAGCCTAGGGCTTATGGAATAAACAAGTTGTTCATTTTTCCCAACATGGTATCAGAGCGACGGTCCTAGACCGGAGTTCTCGAAACCCTAACCCTACCCTACCCCACCCGCCGGCCTCTCCCTCTCTCTCTCCATCTCGTCGGCGCTGCCGGCAGCCTTGTCCGCATCGCAGCCGCACCAGCACCCTCGTGCGCCGGTGCTGCTTCTCCTACGCACCTGCGCGAAGTGCGCCAGCGCTCCTGCGCCGCTGTTGCGCATTGCGCCTCTGCCGCGTACTGCCCCTTGTGCGCTGTAGCCCCCTTGTGCGCGATCCAGCACTGTGCGGGTGCGTCTCCTCTGCGCCTGTAGCCTTCTCGCCTGCGCCCTAAGCACGTGAAATCCAGTTGCGAGAGCGAACCAGTTGCGTGTGCGCGTGCTTCTTGCGTGTGTGTACGTGTGCTAAGCCCTAAGCCCTAGGGCGCATATCTTCATCTACATGGGTTTAGTTGCTTGAGGTCTACATGTGCAACTAAACCCGTCTATGTCATTGTAGATGAATCTCATCCTCTGTCAATCGCTCCAGTCTTCCATCTCCAGTATGTCAGAAAGCAAGGCGGATATCCCATCCATTGGCGCCTTTCGTGGTCCAGCGCCTATTGTAAAGATGGACGGTACAAACTATGAACTGTGGGCAATGCAGTTCATGAGCATGTTGAAGTCAACGGGTAAGAAGCACATTCTTACCGAACCAGAGCCTGCTGAGAAGACTGGAGCCAATGCCTCTTGGGAGGCTGATGATGCATACGCCAAAGTTTGGCTATCCGGTACACTGGTGATTTAGATAGCCAATGACATTCTACATCAACCCACAGCCAAGGATATGTGGGACATTCTGGAAGCTACATATTCACAGGCGAAGAACGAGACAAAGATTCTGCAACTCCAGCATGACATCTTCACTATCAAGCAGAATGGTCGCCCTCTACATTCTCTCTATACATCACTGAGAGGGATGTTCGAGAAGCTCTACAGCTTCATGCCCCTGACAGCCACGCCAGAACAGCAGAAGACCTATAGGAACGCGACTATGGTGGGCGTGTTCCTGGCTGCACTTGATCCAGAGTATGAGGCGGCACGATCACAGATTTTGGCCGACTCTACTATTCCTCCCATGGAGGAAGCTTTCCATGGACCGAGTCGGATCACAGTTCCTTCCACAGCCTCGAGTCAGAATACTTCAGCCATGGCAGCCAACAGGGGTCGCGGATTTCATCACCAGGGCCGTGGACGTGGACCTCGTGGAAGAGGTGGCCGTACTAGGCCAACATGTACCTACTGTCACCGCATTGGACACAATGAAGACACATGCTACTCAAAGCATGGATTTCCTGCATCCGCATGAGTTGCTGAGCAGATAGAGCCTCCATCTGCTGCTACTTTGGATCAACGGTTCGACGATCTAGTTGCCCGTCTGAGGGGCATTATTCCACCATCTGGTCCAGCACCGACTACTGAGAGTTAATTTGATGCCGCTGCTTCTGCCTCTGCGTCTACCAGTGCTTCAGGTAGCATACTTGCATTCACCAGTAGTAGATCAGATACATTACCATGGATTATGGACTCGGGCGCTACACATCACCTATGTGGCGACCAGAGTTTACTTACAGGATACACTCAGATTCCTCCAGGACGAACAGTAGTAATTGCCAATGGTACACATTCCCCCATCACTGGTCAGGGGGAGATTAGATTGACATCTTCTATGCAGCTCAAGAATGTGCTACATGCACCTGATTTTTCAATGAATTTGTTGTCAATTAGTCAGATTACGAAGGATCTACATTGTCGGGCAATTTTTGATCCATCTTCTTTGATTTTTCAGGACTTCCATACGGGCAACGTGATTGGTCGTGGCTATGAGCAAGGAAGCCTCTACCGCCTGAATCAGACCCCATTTGCTGGAACCTCATCCCTTCCAACTGGACAAGTATCTACTTTATTGTGGCATCTGCGCTTTGGACATTTACCGCTTCAGAAGTTGCGTCACGTGTTACCTTATGGTCTTCCTCACACACCTATTCATTGTGAGGCGTGTCAGTTGGGAAAGCATCACATGTCGTCCTTTCCCAGTCGTCCAGGTCGGAGTAGTACCTCCAAGTTCGAGTTATTTCATATTGATGTCTGGGGTCCGAGTCGTGTACCTGATCATCAGGGACACAGATTTTATATAGTATTTGTGGATGATTTTTCTAGAGTGTCATGGGTATTTTTGATGAAAAATAAATCTGAAGCAGGAAATATCATTATCCATTTTCTGAATGAAATACAAAATGTTTTCTCCACATCTGTGAAGTTTGTGAGAAGTGATAGTACTTTAGAATTGTGCACCAATGTTCTTGCCAATTATTACTCCTCAAAAGGGATTGTTCACTAAACATCTTGTGCTCATACATCTCAACAAAACGAAATTGCTGAAAGGAAACACCGTCACCTTCTTGATGTCACAAGATCACTTCTTATACAGAGTCATGTTCCCTACTCTTACTGGGATAATGCAGTTCTTACTGCATGTTACCTAATCAATCGTATGCCTTCTTCTGTCTTGAATGAACAGATTCGGTTTTCCCTCATCCATCCTGGGAAGGATCTGTTCACTCTTACTCCTCGTGTGTTTGGTTCGGTTGCCTTTGTCCATCAGTTGTCGCCTGGTATTGACAAGCTCTCTCCTAGGGCTGTCAAGTGTGTTTTCGTTGGGTACTCCAGAACTCAAAAGGGGTACAAGTATTTTGATCCTCTGCGTTGGCGGTATATGGTCAGTGCAGATGTTACATTTTTTGAATCTGTTATGTATTTTTCAGCCTCGGGAGACCAGCAGCTACCACCTCCATCTACTGATGCCATATACATGACACCACCACCTCAAATGTCGTCATCAACACTACCAACACCACCACCACCACCGCCACCACCACATATACCTGTCTCACCGCTACCGTTCCATTATACCCGCAGGACTCTTCCCGCTCATGGTCATGACTCGTCTCCTAGCTCGCCTATGGTATGTAATGAAAATATTTCTATTGATGGATCTGACGACATTTCTGAGCAGGATATGTTGCAGGGGCCAGATGAGGCTACAACAGATTTAGATGTTCCCATTGCTCTACGCAAATCGAAGAGGAGCTGTGTTACATATCCATTGTCAGCATCTGTGTCTTTTGAGAGATTATATGGAGATTTCAGGACATTTGTGGTGGCACTGTCAGTTGTAGATATTCCACGGAATTATCAAGATGCTCTGCAGGATAGTAGATGGCGGCTAGCAATGGAGGAAGAAATGGCGGCACTTCAGTCCAGAGGAACTTGGAGTTTGGTTCCTATACCTCCAGATGTGAACCCGGTGAGCTGTAAGTGGGTGTTTACAGTGAAGCACAATACAGACGGCTCTATTAATAGGTACAAGGCACGTCTTGTTGCACGTGGCTTTACACAAACATACGGGGTGGATTACCTGACACATTCTCGCCTGTGGCCCGTCATTCCACTCTCCGGATCTTGTTGTCAGTTGCAGTTGCTAGAGACTGGCCGCTCTATCAGCTGGATGTGAAGAATGCATTCTTATATGGAGATTTGCAGGAGGAAGTCTATATGCAACAACCACTCGGTTTTGCTGTTGAGGGGGAGTGTTCCAAGGTATGCAGATTACATAAGGCTATCTATGGCCTTAAGCAGAGCCCCAGAGCATGGTTTCAGAAGCTCTCAGACCTCTTTGAGAAACAAGGATACAAACGCTCCAATGCTGATCATTCCTTGTTTGTACAGAAGACTGCTAGAGGTATTATTGTAATCATAGTTTATGTAGATGACATCTTGATTACAGGAGATGATGAGCAGGGCATAAAGCAGGCGAAGGAAAAACTGGGAACCGAATTTGTCACCAAGGACCTTGGAGTCCTTAGATATTTTCTGGGGCTGGAATTTGCTAGAAATCCGTATGGATTAATAATGTCGCAGAGGAAATATGTTACAGATTTGTTGAGTGAAACAGGTATGCTTGGGTGTCGGCCTGCTACGACACCAATGGATCCTAGCATGAAGCTCTATGATGATGACACAGAGGAGGTGGATAGGAGAAGATACAGAGAACTGGTAGGCAAACTATTGTATGTCACGATCACTAGACCTGATATATCATTTGCAGTGAGTCGTGTGAGCCAGTTCATGGAGCAACCACGTTAGGTCCATATGGATGCAATAGACATGATTCTTAGATATCTCAAATCATCTCCAGGTGCAGGTTTGCTATTTAAGAAGGGAAAGGAGATTTCTATCTCAGCGTGTGCGGATGCAGACTATGCAGGATGTCCAAGGACAGGAAGTCCACCTCAGGATTTGCAGTCTATGTTGGAGATGCTATAGTCTCATGGAGGAGCAAGAAACAGACAGTGGTAGCTAGATCCAGTGCTGAATCCGAATATAGGGCTATGGCCCAGGATAGCACAGAGATGATGTGGGTGAAAGCTCTTCTTACAGATCTATGTCTTGATATACCGCTTCCTATGAACTTGGAATGTGATAATCAGGCAGCCTTGTTCATTGCAAACAACCTAGCATTCCATGAGAGGACCAAGCATATTGAGGTTGACTGTCACTACATACGTGACATGATTCAGAAGGGGTTCATTGCTACATCTCATGTTACCTCAGAGAATCAAACTGCTGATATATTTACCAAGGCATTACTTCGAGGCCAATTCCAGAAGTGTGCGTCCAAGCTGAGCATGATTGATATCTATGCTCCATCTTGAGGGGGAGTGTTAACACATATAGTAGTGTCTGTATCCCTTCGTTATTTTTATTTTCAGTTGTATGCTTTATGTAATTTACCCATAGGCTACTCTCCTATATAAGAGAGCCTAGGGCTTATGGAATAAACAAGTTGTTCATTTTTCCCAACATGTACCATACATCATCTATGCTGGTACAGGACACCTCAATCAAACTGAAGGGATCAGAGAACTACATGCTATGGTCTCGATCCTTCAAAATATTCATTGGTGGCCAGTGCAAGATCTACATTCTCACTACCAATCCGCCTGCCGAGACAGATGCCAACTATGACACCTGGTATGTCGATAATTGCCAGGTAATCACTTGGATGACGAATAGTGTTGATCCTAATATTGCGTCAAATTTGCTCTATAAAGCAACTGCAAAAGAAATGTGGGAGAGTCTTGAGAAAACATACTCCCAGAAAATAACCAAATCCAGGCTTTCTGACATTTACACAAGAATTTGGTCTGCAAATCAAGGAGAAACATCTTTGATAGAATATTATAGGCTCCTCACAGGATTATTTGAAGAACTGCTTATATTTCAACCTGCCTGCTGTGACAAGCAAATAGGTGAAAGAGTAGAATGGCAGGTGTACCGTTTTCTTTCAGGCTTACACCCTCGATATAAATCTGTCAAAGACCAATTCCTGACGGCAGCTTCCCTACCGTCCCTTGAAACTATTTTTGGCAGACTCCAGGAGCTGGAATCGCCTAACCCACCTCCCACTGCAGACACTACTGCTCACTTTGCAGGAGGACGCCCACCTTTCCAAGGAGGACGCGGCCGTACATATGGTCGCAGTCGTGGACGAGAGCAGGGACGGGGACGAGACTCAGGACGCGGCCGTGGTCGTGATTTTTCAAATCATCGTTATCTAGCATGTACTCATTGTGGCCGCTGGAACCATCCGTCTGACAAATGTTGGGTTACCTTTGGCATGCCCAAAGCCAATAATGCATATGAGACAACACCTTATGACACAACTTATGATACTATGGAGACCTCCCAGGCTCAGTCTCCCACAGATGCTACAGTGTCTTTTACTGCTGCAGAATACACTCGTCTTCACCAACTCCTTCAGAACCCAGTTGTCGACACTACAACTTCAGGGCCTACTGCAACTCTAGCAGCCACCACAGGTACGATTGCCAGTTCTGCCTCTACTTCTACTTCTACCTGGAAATCGACTCGGGTGCATCAACCCACCTCACAGGAGAATGTAGTCTCCTCACCTCTCCCAGGGACCCCTCTACGGTGAAGCATGTTCGTGTGTCCAATGGCGCCTACTCACCTATCACTAGTGTGGGGACTATGGAATTTAGCCCCAGACTTAGACTAACGGATGTCTACTGTACTCCTGCTTTTCCCCTCAGTCTGCTGTCTGTTCACAAATTATGCACAGAACTCAATTACCGCGTGATATTTGATGATTTATGTTGTTATTTTCAGGACATCCGGACGAGACAGATCTTTGGTGGGGGACATGAGAAGAACGACTTATTTTATCTTGATATCCCTTTCAACTCTGGTTTCGCTGGCGCAACTTCCATCTCTGTTGATCCTCTTCTCTGGCATCTTCGTCTGGGTCACCCCTCTGCTAAAGCTCTTTCCTTAATGTTCCCTGAACTGTCCATGCTTAAATCCTTCGAGTGTGAGGCATGTCAGTACGGAAAACATCATCGTGCATCTTTTCCTGCTAGGACTGAACCTCGTCGTACTATGTCTTTCTCATTAATTCATTGTGATGTTTGGGGACCTTGTCCTGTCCGAACCATTGGTGGACACTGCTATTTTGCTGTCTTTGTGGATGATTATAGCAGGTCATCCTGGGTCTATCTTCTTAAAGAACGATCAGAAATCCATAAAATTGTCAAAGGTTTCTTTGCTTATGTCAAAAATCATTTTTCATCGAATATTCAGATATTCCGCTCAGACAATGCCTTGGAGTTTACTCAACGAGATCTTTCTAATTTCTTTGCTTCCAATGGAACAATACATCAAACCTCTTGTCCTTGTACCTCTCAGCAGAATGGGGTTGCTGAACGCAAGCTTCGTCATCTCCTAAATATTGCCCGTTCCCTTCTCACCCAGATGAAAGTTCCCAAAACATACTGGGGTGATGCTGTTCTCACTTCAGTCCATCTTATCAACAAGATTCCCTCTCTTACTCTCAAAGGCTCCACACCATTCTCTTTACTTCACCCTGATAATCTTCCCTTTCCTCTGCCTCTACGAAGATTTGGGTGTGTCTCCTTCGTCCACAATTTTCACACCAAGGACAAAATATCCCCTCGTGCCATCAAATGTGTTTTCCTTGGTTACTCCTCCACTAAAAAAGGTTACCGATGTTATTGTTAGAAAATCGGAAGCAGAAGCGGAAACATGGAAAAATGATAAAGAACAATAATAAGAACGACGAGATTTTACATGGAACCCTACTCCGTGAGGAGCGGGATGAAATCACGGGAGAAGCCCTCAACGGGGCGTGTTTTTCTATTGCTTTGCTCTTTTTCTCAATGAGTACAGGAGGTCTGGGGCTCCTTATATAGCCTCTCCAAAGCCTCCAAGTCCCACCACTAGACGATGTGGGACTAAACACATGGCTGAGGTAAATGGATCTTCTCCAGGATCCATTTACCCTGTTACAACTCAATGGACGCACCACCAAATACTCTAACACTCCCCCTCAAGCTGGAGCATGCAATGCTCAGCTTGGACCAGTGTTCAGAAAGTCGGTCCAGGCGGCCGCATATGCGGCCGCATATGCGGACTCGGACCCCCTAACGCACCGAATACACCATATGCGCTACATATGCGCTAAAAGGGTATATACGGCCCGAGTAATCCGCATATGCGGCCGCATATGCGGCCGCATTTGTAATAGAGCTCCCCTCCCCAAAGCAGCTGCCCTAATTTCTTTTTAAAAAACCCAAGGAGCCGATACAAGAGCCATAGCCACCCGTAGTCTCCCAAGTCCCGACCTCAGCCCTTGCTACGGAGCCCTAGTTCCCCCAATCCATCATCTCCAAGCATCGAGTAGCAGCAGCCCCTCCTCTCGATCTCCGCCTAGCAGCAGCAACATGCCCTCCGCTTTAGCAACCCCTCCAAGCCTTCGAGCAGCAACTGCGGCCCCTTCGCCAAGGCTTGTTTCTCTGCCTAGGCTGCTCTTCCGCCTGGGCTGCATCTCCTCCAACTTGTCCCTCTCCGCGACTGTTTGGGATGCTCCTCAGCCTACTACCTTGCCACTCCTCTTTCAAGGTTTGCTCCAATTAGCCCTGGATAATATTAGGATTACCCGAAATTGGTATTTATTCTTGTTTAATCATTTGGTTTGGAAATGATATCATTTGCATAATCTTTCGGTGTGGAAATTATATAAACTGCTTGCTATAGAAATGTTCTGTCTCTGCTTTTTCTTAAAAAAAAATTCATTTGCTTGCAGTTTGTAAAGCAGTTTAGATTATAGTTCAGATTATATCTTTGCTTTTTCTTAGCTCTGATTAAACAAAAAATTCTCTTATTAAGCAAAGTTTGCATCTTTTATAAATCTATAATGTATCTCTACTTTTCCTCAGAATATAATATATATCCATTAATCCCTAAGTTATAGTGTATTCATTTGGTTTGGATTTGTAATTTGGTATATATCAATATTTAGATTATATCATTAGGTGTAGAAATCGTATTGGTTTGGAAATTGGTCTGTATATTACGGAAATCATTCTTAGATATTTTGTTATGAATCATACGATACTCTTTTATGTAAATGGATGATTTTTGGAAGTTCTTTGGTTAAATCACATTGTACAAAAAGTTCACTTTATATTTCTTCCATGTTATTTTTTAAACGAAAATATCTAATGTCGAATTTATAATTATATTTATAATTATTTTTGATTAAAATAATAGAAACCGCATAATGCGCATATACTTCCGCATATACTTCCGCCTGCCCGCTTACTCGCTACAGACCGCCTGACCGAACGAATACCGCATACCGACTTTCTGAACCTTGGCTTGGACAAACAGAAATAAACTCAACTCAACGCTACAGGACACTACGGACAATATCAACCCAACACACACATTGCTGCAGTCGAGGACGTTGCTTCTCATGCCGTGCAGGTAAGGAGGACAAACGGGCTGGAGTGTGAGTCTGCTGAATCTCCTTGTCGGAGAGCATGTGCTTTGAACTACGCCTGTCAGAGTCACTACAACTGAAAATGAGTCTCCTCGTCGGAGTACTCTGGCCCACCACAATAATGTGGACAACTGCTCCATCTCTGAAAAGGGCCGAACTGAATAAGAGCCGTGGCTGTGCAATCCTCGTCGAAGTCCACGGTCGCTGGAAAATGGAGTCTGAAATAGTCTCCTCGTCGGAGAACTGGGTCTCTCCCATCTGGCTCAGAGAATGGTGCACTGCTCTGGTGTACCTATGATACCACATGAAAACCCTTGCCAACATGGCATAGGGAATGGTCCTCTACTCTGGAGTCCCTATGGCTCACATGAAAACTCTGGTTTACAAAACAAGAATAATGATGGGGACCGTGAAAGAAATGATGGCAACATATGCTCATCTGAATAATGACCGCAATCATATGCTTGTCTGAAACTGGAGACTCGAAATCAATGATCGTCGAGTCTGAAACCAAACTGTAGAGTCTGATCAACTGGTTGGTCTAGAGAGTGGTATCTGAATCTGGAATACAAGACCTGTGACTCTACACATATACTCCCCCTTTCTCCCATACTTGTCGGAAAACATGGACGTCGACCAAGTTGGGAGAAGACAAAGAGATACATAAATGGGGAAAATAAAACAAAATAAGCCGTTACAAATTTTTCGGCTTCTCAAATCATGAATTTTGGCCGTTTCATTTATTTTACATCTCCTTTTTTTGCATTTTTTGAAAATGCGTACGGCTCTTTTTTTTGTGTGTACGCGCCTCTTTTTTTTTCAAAATGATTTCACATATTTTTTAAAAAATATTTTACGTACGACTTTTCTTTGTACGCGCCTCTTTTTCAAATGTACGTGCTTTTTTTTTAAACAAACTTCTCCATTTTTTTAAATCTCTCTCTCCCCTTTTTTTCTCGAAATAAATGCCTCTCTTTTTTTTCCTTGCAGTACTCCCTTTCCCTTTTTTTCTTCGCTGCAGCATTTTTTTTAAATAACCATCGGACCAAAACCCACCCCTTCTGTTTTTTTAATGACACGGCTAGGCTTATGGGTCCAGCCCATACATTTTTTTAAATACTCCCGTAGGGTTCCCACGATGGAGAACCCATCTCTCCACAGCCGCTAGGGTTCCCCATCGGGGAAACCCAACCAACGGGGCTGCCTGGTAGCCGTGGAAGGGGCGCCGCCTTGGGGAATCGTGCCTGTTCGAGCGGGGGGGGGGGATGGGGGGGGGGTCTGCACGAGGGAGGCAGATCTGCGATGGTGGTGCGGCCGAGCCGCCAGGAGGTGTTGCTGGAGATTCAACAGACGAAGTGCACCGCTTGGGATTTCGCGCGCCATCGCCTCGACTGGGAGATGTCGCGGCTGGAGGTTGCGCCGCCGTGCGTGCTTCGACATGAGCCAGCGAACTGGGTGGTAGGAGCGCGCGGGGACCGATCTGGCGGTGTACGACGGCGAGACTGCCGCCTGGAAGCCGCGCTGCAGCTGAAGAGGAACCGTGCGATGGAGCGAGTGGCGTCGCCTGAAGACTTTGGATGACGCGCGTGCACCGCTTGGAGAGATTGGGTGCCGCCAGGAGGGAGAAATCGCCGTCGCTGCCTGGAGGTCAGACTGAATAAGGGAGAAAACAAGGCTCCTCATGGTGGTTGCCATCGACCTGGAGCCTGGATTGGAAGCACGCCGCTTTGAAGAGCGGCAACATTGGTTTCAAGAAAGAAACCCTCCACGATGATCTCGCTGCCTTGGAGAGTGGCCTGAATGTGAACAGAGATTAGGGTTCCTGATGGGAACCCTAGAACTTGGATATTGGAAAAAAAAACTCAGAATAATTTTCCTTCCGAACAATCTTCATGAACAATAATATATCGAATCTCGAATACACAAAATAAAGAATATAAAACTCCTCGAGAATCGAACCCGCTCTGATACCATGTTAGAAAATCGAAAGAGGAAGCGAAAACATGGAAAAATGATAAAGAACAATAATAAGAACGACGGGATTTTACGTGGAACCCTACTCCGTGAGGAGCGGGATGAAACCACGGGAGAAGCCCTCAACGGGGCGTGTTTTTCTATTGCTTTTCTCCTTTTCTCAATGAGTACAGGAGGTCTGGGGCTCCTTATATAGCCTCTCCAGAGCCTCCAAGTCCCACCACTAGACGATGTGGGACTAAACACATGGATGGGGTAAATGGATCTTCTCCAGGATCCATTTACCTTGTTACAACTCAATGGGCGCACCACCAAATACTCTAACAGTTATGATCCTATTAATAGTCGATACTACATCTCTGCGATGTAACTTTCTTTGAGCAAACCAGCTTCTTCACACAAACTGTCACCGATGTCCCTCTAGATCTTCCTCCACCACCAAACTACACCCATCGATCTCGGACCTCACCACCAGATGTCCCTCTACCCATACCTCTGCCTCAGGATGATATGCCATCTTCGACAGTCCCCTCCGCTACTGTTCCGGATGATCCAGAAGACCTGCCGATTGCATTAAGGAAGCAAAAGAGAAAGTGTACCTCTTATCCTATGTCTAACTTTACTACTACTGCTGGACTTTCTTCCACTGACAAACAATATGCAGATGCCCTAATGACTATCTCAATTCCGAAAGATCATCACAATGCCTCCCAAGATGCAGGTTGGCGACATGCCATGAATGAAGAAATGGATGCACTCACATTCAGGGGCACGTGGGATCTTGTGCCATGTCCTACAGGCATCAAGCCCGTTGCTTGCCGATGGGTCTTTACGACCAAACAATCTCCAGATGGTTCTATTGATAGACTTAAGGCCAAACTTGTGGCAAAAGGATTCACTCAGACATATGGGGTCGATTACTTTGAGACCTTCTCCCCTGTTGCTAGGATGGGTTCCATTCGCACAATACTCTCTATTGCAGCTAACAAGAATTGGCCAATTTTTCAGCTGGATGTAAAGAATGCCTTCTTATATGGTGATCTCGAAGAAGAGGTCTATATGATGCAACCGCCGGGTTACTCCGTCGAGGGGGAGTACGTGTGCCGACTTCATAAGGCCATCTATGGCCTAAAGCAGAGTCCTCGAGCCTGGTTCGACAGGCTTACCACTGAAATCAACTCTCTTGGTTTTCACACGACAACATCTGATTATTCTGTGTTTATTAGACGACGATCCACTGGCACTGTGATACTTGCTCTCTATGTTGATGATATGGTGGTCACTGGTGATGATGACAATGGAATTCTAGAGACCAAGGCATTTCTTTCAGAAGGTGTTTGTCACCAAGGACCTTGGACAACTCCGATACTTTCTTGGTATTGAGGTAATACGCACTGCTGAAGGGTTACATCTATCACAACGGAAATATTGCTTGGATATTCTTACGGAAGTCGGTTTACTTGGATGCAAACCATCTGGCATCCCTGCAGAGGTACGAAAACACGCTACAACCGTCGATTCTGAGTTTGAAGACACTACACGATACATAAGCATCGTGGGTAAACTAATCTACCTCACCGTTACTAGGCCTGATATATCGTATGCTGTAAGCAGAGCCAACCGCCACATGGAAAGACCTCTTTACAGTCATTGGCAGGATGTCCTTCTGATCCTTCGATACTTAAAGGAATCACCAGGGCGATGACTCATCTATAGGGTCAACGGTCATACTGATATCACTGCTTATGCAGATGCTGATTACGCCAGTTCTCCTGAGGACAGACGATCCGTTACAGGCTATGCTATGTTTGTTGGTGGTAACTGTAGAGAGAGCTTCTATTATTATTATTTGTTTACGTATTGTGTTTCTATTTCTTTCTTCTATTTGGACATTCATGTAATTTACCCTTAAGGCTTCTCCCTATATAAGAGAGCCTAGGGTTTTCTTATTCATTATAACAAAGACTCCCTTTCGTCTAACATGGTATCAGAGCCACCCTAGGGCTCTTTCCCTAACCCCCCACCCGCCGCCCACACCTTCTCTCCTCCCGAGCGGCGCCGCCAGCCGCCCCTGCGGCACCGCCGACCCCTCCCAGCCGCTCCTGCGGCGCCGCCAGCCCTCCCAGGCGCTCCTGCGGCGCCGCCAGCCCTCCCAGCCGCTACTGCGGCACCGCTAGCCGCCCCTGCGGCCCCCTCCAGCCCTCCAGCGGCACTGCTGGGACCCCCCCAGCCCTCCTGCGGCACCGCAGGGAACCCCCCAGCCCCCTCCAGCCCACCTAGCGGCACCCCCTGCCGCACCTAGAGCCCCAGCGGCAACTCCATCAGCCGCCGTAGGGGTTCCGTGGACCTCATCAGCACTTAGGCGTCGTTCTCAAGGCCGTGCAAGGGCTATTTTGCTTCCTTGCAAGCGTGCCCTAGCCCTTTCTTCCTCGGCTTTATGGATTTGAGTGTGTAAGGGTCTACACACGCACTCAAATCCGATGCAGTGGGTGTAGACATTCATCACATTGTCTATTCTCCCTTTGTCTTCTTCCGGCAGCAGTATGTCAGAATCGAAAGTCGATTTGCCCTCCACCGGCGCATTCAAAGGTCCGGCGCCGATAGTGAAGATGGACGGGTCTAACTATGAGTTATGGGCCATGCAATTCATGAGCCTCATGAAATCAAATGGTAAGAAACACATTCTTACCGAGGATGAGCCTGCGGAGAAGACAGGGATCTACGCCTCATGGGAGGCCGATGATGCTTATGCAAAGGTTTGGTTATCGGGTACGCTGACGATGAAGATAGCTAATGATGTCCTCCATCAGCCCACTGCTAAGGCGATGTGGGAGATTCTTGCTGCTACATATTCGCAGGTGCGAAATGAGACAAAGATGTTGCAGCTTCAGCATGACATCTTTACGATGAAGCAGGCCGGCAGACCGCTCCACTCTCTATACACATCCCTAAGAGGGATGTTTGAGAAGCTCTACAGTACCATCCCTCTGACTGCTACTCCAGAGCAGCAGAAGACATTCCGGAACGCCACCATGGTGGGTGTTTTACTTGCTGCCCTAGATCCTGAGTATGACGCAGCACGGTCACAGATATTAGCAGATGCAGTCATTCCTCCCGTGGAGGATGTATACAGGAGGCTCAGCCGTATCCCAGTTTCCTCCAGCTCTTCTACTCCACCCCCATCTGCGATGGCAGCTTCGCGTGGGAGAGGTGGACCATCCTCTTGGCGTGGCCGTGGACGTGGCCGTGGCTCTCAAGGAAGAGGCGGTCGACCTAGTCAGACGTGCTCATATTGTCACAGACCTGGACACTCAGAGGAGACATGCTACTCAAAGCATGGGTTCCCAGCATCGGCACGGGTTGCAGAGCATTCACAGTCTCCATTACCGTCTTCTGCAGATCATAGATTTGACGAACTCGTGGCTCGTCTCCGTGATATTATGCCACAGTCTTCTGGTGATTCATCTGGTGGCTCATCTGATATTGCTGCCACAGCCTCAGCCAGTTCTTCCGCCGCTGCCAGTTCCTCAGGTAGATCTTCAGCGATCATTTCTTCACATGATATATCTGACTGGGTTATAGATTCAGGAGCTACTCATCATCTGTGTCGAGATAAAGGTAGATTACAGGCCTACAGGGCTATTCCTCCAGGTCGCTCAGTGCAGATAGCAGATGGTTCCTATTCGCCCCTTGTTGGTCAGGGGGAGGTTTTCTTAACCTCCGCCATGCAGCTACAGAATGTCTTACATGCTCCTGAATTCTCACTGAATTTATTGTCTATTAGTCAGATTACAAAGGATTTGAATTGTCGAGCTATATTTGACCCGTCTTCTCTCATTTTTCAGGACATACTCACGGGCAAGGTGATTGGTTGTGGCTCTGAGCAGAATGGTCTATATCGGTTGGTCCGGGAATCTTATGCTGGCATCTCCGCTCACTCTGCTGGTCCAGTCTCACCTTACATTTGGCACCTTCGTTTTGGTCACCTTCCACTCCAGAAAATGCGCCATCTTCTGCCCCAGATCTCGCCAAGTTCGTCGTTTCGGTGTGAAACCTGTCAGTTAGGAAAGCATCACATGTCGAGCTTTCCAGGTCGTCAGAGTTGGAGCAGTAGCTCCCCTTTCGAGTTGTTACATATAGATATATGGGGTCCGAGTCGTGTTCCCGATCACCAGGGACACAGGTTCTATCTTGTGGTCGTAGATGATTTTTCTCGTGTCTCTTGGGTTTTTCTACTGAAGAATAAGTCTGAAGCGGGAGATGTTATTAAAAATTTGATTAATGAAGTGCAGAATGTTTTTTCTTCTTCAGTGAAATATGTTCGGACGGATAATGCCCTGGAATTTTGTACACGTTCTCTTTCTCAATTTCTATCATCAAAGGGAATCATTCATCAAACCACCTGTGCATATACATCCCAACAAAATGGTGTGGCGGAAAGAAAGCATCGTCATCTCTTGGACATCACTCGTACCTTATTGATTCAAAGTTGCGCTCCTATTTCCTTCTGGGGGGATGCTGTTCTTACTGCATGCTATCTGGTCAATAGAATGCCCTCCTCTGTCCTTGGAGAGAAGATACCCATCTCTCTTATCTTCCCTGATAAAGAGCTCTTCTCACTGCCACCTCGTGTCTTTGGTGCTGTGGCGTTTGTCCATCGCCTGTCTCCTGGACTTGACAAGCTCTCTCCAAGAGCAGTCAAGTGCGTCTTTGTTGGGTATTCCAGGACCCAGAAGGGATACCAGTGTTATGATCCTACTACCAACAGGTATTTCGTTAGTGCGGATGTCACCTTCTTCGAGTCGGTCATGTTCTTTTCGCCAGCCGGGGACAGAATGATACCATCCACCACCGCTGATGATGTTTTGGTTCCACCACCACCTACTTGTCTTACTCCTGACTCGTCTCCTGTGTCAGTCCCTTTGCCAGCACCACCAGCTCCACCTCCACCACCTCCTCCACCTCCACCACCACCCATTCCTCGGAAAAATATATCACCATTTCCTATCCACTATACGCGTCGGTCAGGTCCCGCTCAGACAGCAGATCAGCCAATCACTGAGCCTCAGGTATGTTCAGATGATGTTTCTACTGACGGGTCAGGATCAGTACACATGCAGGATGACTCTTTACAGGTGGACCAAGATGATGATCTGGATGTTCCGATTGCTATTCGGAAACAGAGACGACAGTGTGCATCCTATCCCTTTGCTTCACAGGTTTCCTTCCATCGACTCACAGGTGATTTCCAGAAGTTTGCTACTGCCTTATCTTCTGTGGACATACCACGGACATACCAGGAAGCCTTGAAGAGTGAATGCTGGAGACTGGCCATGGAAGAAGAAATGGGGGCCTTGCAGTCCCGTGGCACATGGTCTTTGGTCCCTGCACCTCCTGATGCCTCAGTTGTCAGTTGCAAATGGGTCTTCACAGTCAAATACCATGCAGATGGCACATTGGATAGATACAAAGCACGTCTAGTAGCCCGGGGATTTACACAGACATATGGCGTTGATTACATGGATACATTCTCTCCAGTGGCGAGACACTCAACTCTGCGTATCCTTCTGTCTGTTGCAGTGGTCCGTGACTGGAGCATTTATCAGTTGGATGTCAAGAATGCATTTTTGTACGGAGACTTACAGGAGGAAGTCTACATGCAGCAGCCACCCGGGTTTACTGCTGAGGGGGAGACGCATATGGTATGTAGACTTCATAAGGCTATATATGGACTTAAACAGAGTCCACGAGCATGGTTCCAGAAATTGTCCAACATAATTGAGCAGCAGGGATTCAAGAGGTCCAATGCTGACCATTCGTTGTTTGTCCAGAAGACCACGGCAGGTACGGTTGTCATAATGGTCTATGTGGATGATATTCTTGTTACAGGGGATGATGTTCAGGGCATAGCAAGGGCGAAGACATTCCTAGGTCGTCAGTTTGTTACAAAGGACCTTGGAACCCTAAGATATTTTCTAGGGTTGGAATTTGCTAGGAATGCGCATGGTTTGGTGATGACACAACGGAAGTACATTACTGACTTCCTGGTTGAGACTGGTATGGATGGGTGCAAACCATCAAGCATCCCCATGGACCCCAGCATGAAGCTATATGATGATGATACTGATGAAGTGGATAAGAGGAGATATAGAGAGATGGTGGGAAAACTCCTCTACATTACTATAACCCGTCCAGATATTGCATTTGCAGTTAGCCGGGTGAGTCAGTTTATGGAGCAGCCCAGACAGGTTCACATGGATGCTATACACATGATACTGAGGTATCTGAAGTCTACTCCTGGATTAGGGCTACTATTCAGAAAGGGTGCAGATTTATCCATCTCAGCGTGTGCAGACGCAGATTATGCAGGATGCCCTAAGGATAGAAAATCAACCTCAGGGTTTGCAGTCTTTGTTGGAGGCTCTCTGGTTTCTTGGAAAAGCAAGAAACAAACGGTGGTGGCAAGATCCAGTGCCGAGTCCGAATACAGGGCAATGGCCCAAGCCAGCACGGAAATGATGTGGGTTCGCTCTGTATTAGAAGATTTACATGTAGCTGTATCTCTACCTATGACGCTTCAGTGTGACAATCAGGCAGCTTTGTTCATTGCCAACAATCCAGCTTTTCATGAGAGGACCAAACACATTGAAGTTGACTGTCATTATA
Source organism: Ottelia alismoides (assembly GCA_037367405.1). Classification (NCBI taxonomy): domain Eukaryota; kingdom Viridiplantae; phylum Streptophyta; class Magnoliopsida; order Alismatales; family Hydrocharitaceae; genus Ottelia; species Ottelia alismoides. The sequence continues at coordinate 904,081 of JAZKJV010002687.1, forward strand.
CTAGGGATCTGATCCAGAGAGGATTGATATCCACGGCCCATGTTAGCTCAGGAGATCAGACGGCCGATGTATTCACCAAGCCATTGCTCAGAGGACCTTTCCAGAGATGTTCATCCAAGCTGAGCATGATCGACATCTATGCTCCACCTTGAGGGGGAGTGTAGAGAGAGCTTCTATTATTATTATTATTTGTTTACGTATTGTGTTTCTATTTCTTTCTTCTATTTGGACATTCATGTAATTTACCCTTAAGGCTTCTCCCTATATAAGAGAGCCTAGGGTTTTCTTATTCATTATAACAAAGACTCCCTTTCGTCTAACAGTAACCTTGTTACATGGCGAAGCAAGAAGCAAACCGTGGTCTCCAAATCAAGTGCAGAGGCGGAATATAGGGAAATGGCCCATGCTGTTTGTGAGATTACGTGGCTTGTATCTTTTCTACGAGATCTTGGGTTCCCAGCTACTACTCCTACACCGCTATATTGTGATAACAAGTCTGCTACATACATTTCCACCAATCCAGTATTTCATGAACGGACGAAGCACATTGAAGTTGACTGTCACTTCATTCGAGATGCAATACGAGGAGGGCAGATCTTCACACCACATATCTCTACAGATCTTCAACTTGCAGACATGTTTACTAAAGCACTACCAAAGAAGCGTCTTTTATGGATAACTTCCAAGTTGGGCATGATTGATGGATATGCTCCAACTTGAGGGGGAGTATTAGAAAATACATTTTGTTTTTGTATTGTAACCCCACAGGGGTATTTCAGTATTTTACCACTGCACTGTACTCTCTAGGGTTTCTAGGGTTTTCCTATATAAGGACCCCTAAACCCATTGGAATAGACACACAGTTTTCATTTCTTCACAGATTTGATCAAGAATCCTTGTAGTCGGCCTTTTTTAAAGTAGGAGAAGGCTTTGCTTTTTTATGTATCCGATATTTTTTACCTCTTCCTCTCTCATATTTTTTGGGGCAAATATGGGGATTTTAATGTAAAACTCCAAATCCATTTTGGCTGGAGGTAAAGTTGTTGGAACATCTTATTATAAGTGCACGCCCTATTTTATTGTTACTAAATGTATAGTGTTTGGGAAGTATTATTCTGTCTCTGGGTGCATTGTTTGATTTTAACCTCTCGACAATTAAATTCTTGAACTCAATCTGTAGAGGATAGCAGGAACAAAGGCGCGACTGCACGAACACGAACACAGATTTACACGGTTCCCCTGTCAAGGGCGATTCATTCTTCACTTTGTGAGAAGAAAGAAGAAATTACAAATGATTACATGTGGCATAAAAGCCAAAAATCCTAACCCCAGAGAGTTTCCATAAGCACTTTCGCTACAAACAAATATGGGTATAATTCTGATTCAGCAGCAGAATGAATTTGGGGATTAGCCTCCAATTTTGATGTAGGGGATCAAAACATCTCTGCAACTGAAGGATTATGATCCAATGCACATCTAATAAATATTTATCTAGTGGTGTTACTAGCATATAGTGTGATTGTTGATCAATGGACATTTGCTCTTTTTAGAGCTCTGTAACTTTGGTGCTTAACCTATTTAAGATCAAAATGTTGATGATTATCCATCTCGTTTATAGTTCCAAGATTTTCTCGCTAAGAAATGGTATACCAATGACCTGAATATAACATCCCATGACCAGGTTGTCAACTACGTAATTCGTGGTTGGATAAAGAGCGTTGAATCGCAAGGCTTAGCCCCGTTGCCGCTCCTTGAAGATCACGAGTTCGCAGAGCATGCCATCTCCAGAGATGTGGAGTTCATCAAAGAAGGCTCCAGGAAGTCAGTGAAGGTAAACGTGCTAGGCTCCAACTTCTCCCTATGGAGTCAGATTACATCGGTTCTGAAATCCCGCGTCTCTAATGCGAGAATCTTCTCGCTTTGACATTCTCATTCTTCAGCTATTTCGTGATTGTAAGGTAAGTGTAGTATCATTCAAATACAAAGTGCTGTACATAAATTAGATTCTTTATTGATATCAAATGCAGTGTATCTTTTAGAAACATTAGATTACTAATACTAATAGGTGCAGTGTATTGAGGAAGATTAGTTTTTCTCTTACTATAAAAACGGAATTAATATTTGTCAGTGTACTTTTGGTTGAAGGCATGTGGGAGATATAATAAGATTTCCTCCCATGATAAATAGAGTAATCCCAAGGCAAGTATATTATTATCCACTAAATTTGTCCATTTTGCATTAGTATATGACTCAATATGCATCTTCTCCTCCCATGGTAGAATGGTCCTGTGTAGGGATTCTTCTTCAAGTAGTAGAGAATATTATAAATCGCATCAATTTCACTATTACATGGAACATATATGAATTTACTTACCATTGAATGTATAAGTGAATTCAAGCTTTGCGAGAGTAAGGTAATGTACTGACCTCGTTTGAGGTCGTCGAATCCTCTCGTTTATCCGATCTGGATATTTAACAATAACATTTTTGTGGTATCTTTCTTTTAGTTGTCTTTGAGGAAGAATTAATGTAAATAGAATTAACTAAAAATACATATGGTTGTTTGTCTCTTTGTCATTGTCATTTACATGTATCTTGGGTTGTGTTATGTGTAGTTTGGCATTTTTTGTCATGTATAGTTTGGCATTTTTTATATATACATTTTCCCCTATTCTTTATTGAGTTTATCAAGACTCAGGGTCATGGTTTCTTAGAGAGGATCCTCTCATGTTGCAGCCCGTACTGTAACGTAAGGGGTCCGTTGGATGGGGATCGGACAGTTCCAAGATGCGTGCCGACTATCCCCAGCCTCCTATAAGGGCCGTTTGATCCCCATTCAATGGATCCCCTGCATTACAGCACGGATCCGTTCCCCTTGGTTTCTAGCTGACTCATAAATAATCTTTTCAATCCTATTTACTCCTTTTTTTCTTATATAATCCTATTTACTCTCTTTTTCTTAGACCCGTCTGTATTTATATATTCTTCCTATTAGCTCTTTTTTTTCTTTTCTATTTTGTAGATTTTTATGTGTTTTTAAGTGTTAAAAAGTCTCGTATCATCGGTGCTCTCGCCTCGTGAATACACATGACCATCACTGTCATCTCCATCTTCTTTTCTCTCATTCTTGCTTTTTTTCATAACCTATTGAACAATGTGTATACCATAAATTTAAAGCAGTTTCAAAAGATAGTAAAAGTGTATGAAAGATGACACAGATCAAAAACATGTTCAAATCCTTGTAAAATTTATGAAGCATGTTATAAATTTAGAGCAAATTCGGAATCATGTTAGAAGTTTATAATACATATCATAAATTTAGGAAATGTTCAAAATCCTTTTAGAATTTTGCTAATGTATCACAAAATTAAGGAATGTTTACAATTGTGTTATAACTTTACTAAACCTTATAAATTAGTGAGAGAAATTAAAAGGTATGTACTTTTATCATGAATATGAAAGCTTTGTAAATTACATTCTCGATCCTGTATTCTTCGTAATTATTACTTAAATCATGCAAGCTTGTTAATTTTTACACTACGGTACGGACCCTGACAGACTTTGTTACTCTTGGAAGGGTTGTGGTGTAACAATTAGCAAGTTCGTAAGGTAAAGGTGATAATTACAAAGTATATAGGGTTGAGAAGGTAATTTATAAAGTTTTTAGTGTTTGTGGTGTAAAAATCCTGAATTAAAATCATGTTATAAGTTTATAAAATGTGATGCAAATTTTGCCATGGAAATTGGAATTTAAAATTATGTTCCATTTCAAATCATGTAATGTAACAAAGATACAATGTAGTTGGAGACAACTGATATGAATGACGATATCAACTACCAAATAAACTTTAGATATATTTCCGTATAATCTTTTGGGTGTATATGCTCCTTCTCATTTGTTATAGCGTTGGGTTGGCATGAAATAGTATATTTTCAAAGATTTGGTAAGATGCGTTATCTTTTCATTTGTTATAATATTATAGTATACAATCTTGTCACCTAAAAATTATAAAATACTCAATTTTTAATTAATTTTCCAAACTTCATTATAATCTCATCACAACAAACTCTCTCTAAGTAAAATCCTCTAGTTAAATACAATATACATAAAAAATTATCCATCGAATAACTCTTTTTTTTTAAAAAAGTTATTTTCTTCAAGATAAACCTTTATCCAAACGTATCTTCAGGGTTACCATGTGAAGTTCTTTCGTTTGGGACTTCGAAAATAAATACATCTGTCAACGAAAACTAATCGACAAATAATAAATAAAAATAAGAAAAAAGGGGATAAAGTAATTGGCGTATTCAACCACTTTAGCTAACATTATCCATATTCATAGACTTTGTTGCGAATCGCGGGAGCATACACGCACAAACACAATCAAACAAGCAAGATACAAACACAAGGATTTATATGGTTCACCCGTAAATGTGCTACTTCCTTGGGCGGCGGCGATCGGCTTCACTATATGAAAAAAAAGTAATACTGAGGATACTGAGAAGATACAGATATAGGATGAGAAACATGATCAGAATGAAGACTACAATATATGATGGCCCTAAGGCCTCTTTTATACTGCAACAGAAGAATACCATTTGTATACAGCAATCCATCTCCACAACTCTCAGCCAATCAGAAGGCAGGATACAGATCAGACATGTCAGCAATCCTGACCCAACAGCTCTCAGCCAATCAGAAGGCATGACACAGATCAGACATGTCAGCAATCCTGACCCAACAGCTTTCAGCCAATCAGAAGCCAGGATACATATCGGCCACATCAACATCCTAACAAGTGGTTAGGATTCAAGTCATATCAACAATCTCCACCTTGAATTGAATCCTCATATACCAGAATGAACCACTACTATTACTCCACCATGAGTTGAGTTCTCCACTAGCAGAATTAGCCATTGCTAGACTCCACCGGGGTTGAATTCTCATATAGCAGAATTAACCACTACTATACTCCACCACGAGTTGAATTCTCCACTAGCAGAATTAGTCACTATTAGACTCCACCGGGGTTGAATTCTCATATAGCAGAATTATCCACTACTATACTTCACCACTTGAAATTCAGATAGTAGGAATCAAGGAATTATAAACAATATTCACCTTGGAATTTCTCTTTAGAGAAGCTTTGTCGAGCTTCATCGTGCTGCCGCCAGCCCCTCCTTGGGGCTACTGCCAACTGTCGATATTGAGCAAGTCCAAACAATGCTTTAACTTACTCCTAGGAACTGTAGACCCTTGCAAGATATATATGGTCTTCTGCTTGTTGTCCTTGATGACAACAACCCCAGCTTTGGCAACCTGCATGACTCCACCTTCAGCATTGTACATGTATCCTTTAGAGTCCAAGACTCAAAGGGATATCAGGTTCTTCCTCAGATCAGGAACATATCGTAACTTCTGTCACAATCCTCACGACTCTATCATGCATCTTGATCTTCACAGAGCCGATCCCTACAATCTTACACATTGCATTACTCCCTGTGACGACGTTTCCACCGTCTATCTTCTCATAAGTGCAGAACCAATCTTCATTGGGAGTTATATGGTAAGAACAACATGAATCAAGTATCCACGTGTCATCTGTCGTCTTCTGATCTGTGACAGTGAGAACGGAATTATCTTCAGAATCTCTACCACTTTGAGCCACTGCAACATTTGTGGCCTTCTTTGAGCAATCTTTCTTCCAATGTCTAGGTTCCTTGTAGTAATTGCAGATGTCCCTAGCATTGTAATTCTTCAACTTAGACTTCTTCATTCCATTTTTTGTGTAGTGAGAACCGGCATGACTCTTCTCATGAGTCATAATCAAACTTGCAGCATTAGAGTCTTGCATCCCAGTAGCCATATGTCGAAGTTCAAGAGTATGCAGACTCACGCGATCTTCCTCTAAAGTTATGGATTCTCTTCCCACAATGAATGATTGAACAAAATTCTCAACTGATAATGGAAGAGAAATCAATAAAATCAAGGCAGCATCCTCATCTCCAATCTTAACATCTACGTTTCTTAAATCCATCAATAATGTATCTAAGCGATCTAGATGTTCTTTAAGAGATGTACCTTGATGCATGCAAAGAGAGAACAAACGTTGCTTCAAGAGCAACTTGTTGGTCAGAGACTTCGTCATGTATAGACTTTCGAGTCTCAACCACAGACCGATCACGGAATCCTCATCGGCAACCTCCACGACAATCTCGTTAGCCAAACATAACATGATCGTCGAGTATGCTTTCTCTTCCTGCACCATCAACTCGGACGGCACGAGTACCTTCTCGCTCCGCCGATCTAACGGTGCCCAGATGCCCTGCTGCTTAAGAAGGGCACGCATCTTGATCGATCATATACTGAATCCGTTCTCCCCCCCACCCCCGTGAACTTTTTGATCTTCAAATTGTGCGGTGCCATCTTGTTGGATGATCCTGAGAACATGAAGCTCTTATACCAGTTTGTTGCGAATCGCGAAAGCAAACACATACAAACACAATAAAAAACGCAAGACGCAAATACAATGATTTACAAGTTCACCCGTAAATGGGCTACGTTCTTGGGCGTCAGCGATCGGTTTCACTATATGGATAAAAAAGGTAATACAAAGGATACTGAGAAGATACAAATATGTGATGAGAAATAGGATCAGAATGAAGACTGCAGTATCTGGTGGCCCTAAGGCCCCTTTTATACTGCAATAGAAGAATACCATTTGTATTCAGCAATCCATCCCAACAGCTCTCAGTCAATCAGAAGGCAGGATACGGATCAGACATGTCAGCAATCCTGACCCAACAGCTCTCAGCCAATCAGAAGGCATGACAAAGATCATACATGTCAGCAATCCTGATCCAACATCTATCAGTCAATCAAAAGCCAGGATACGGATCAGTCACATCAGCAACCCAACAAGTAGTTAGGATTCAAGTCATATCAACAGACTTCATACCTATGAACAGAGACGGAACAAAAAAAAAAGAAAATTTTCGCTGCAAATATGAACTTACGACAAATACAAATGGAAATTGATCGATAAAGCACTTCTTTTCTGGAAATAAAATTATACCACTTAAACTTGTGGTATGGAATCTTGTATATTATAGAATAATCAAATTAATCCAATTTCTACTTATTATGATCTTACAATCGGATTGGTTTAGCAAGACCTCGTTACTCAAAAACAATTTTAAATCTCGATATCGGTTATCAACATCATGTCAAAACGAAGTATACGAAGGAAGACCCATTCGTTGAAAATTTCGATCCCATATCAAAATCCCAATTTCAACAAAATTTTACAGATATTTAGTAAAATCTGAAACCATCAACCATATCCACCAGAGATATATGGTCCTGCGGTTCTGTGTTCTGCTCTGCGCACACGCCAACTTCTCGCATGCATGCCCGCACGTCTGCTTCGCCCTTCCTAACGTGTCCGTCCCTACCTGAGCGTGTGCACACAAAAACCGCGGGCCGTGACGCGAAGGCAAAGTTGCACCCACGTCCTCCTGGCGAGCAGATCATTCCGTTTGTAAATTAATTAACTTTGTCACGTCAAACGTGGCTCTCTGCCAATTCAGCCCAATTTTCCATGACAGTAAGAACAAAACAACGAGGACACACATGCAATATAAACAAAGAAAAGAGGGAGGGAAGCGGCTTCACTCCAAGCAAAGGCAGAAGCCGAAACTCGGCAACCATGAGCTCGCTGGGCTTCATCAAACACTGCTGCTCCATTCTCCAACGACCCACCAACGTCAACATCCACCGCCGCCTTTATCCAGCAACCACCGTATCCTTAGCTTCTACGACCAGAGGGTTCACGACCATGTCATCATCCGGCCGTCCACCTCCCGAATATAACCCGGTTCCACCATCCCCAGACACACCTTCACGACCGCCCGAAATCCGACCCTTGGTTTCTCCCGAAACCAATCCAACATCGCCTGCGGACATCCCCGGGATCGAAGCCCCGCCGGAGTTTGACCCGACACCTGGAGTTGAGGAGCCGTGGCCTGACACTCCCGGTCCTGGGCCGTGGCCTGACGCTCCCAGACCGCCTATCCCCTCGCCACCCGGGCCGGATATACCTCTGCCCAAGCCCGATACTTTGCCCCGACCTCCACCGGAATTCGAGCCACCTTGGCCTCCGGGTCATAGGCCGCCGCCCTCCACTCCACCGGATGTTTTGCCGCCCTTTTCGCCCCCTCCGTTGGCACCTCCGGATGTGATACCTCCACCGTCGACCCCGCCTGAGGTGACGCCGCCGACAATGATGGCCTGATCATGTTTAGCTGGCTGTTACAATTGGATCGCCGCCCTGTAAGATCAGCAAGGTTTGTTTCAGAAGTTTGATCGTGATCTTTTTTCTAGTTGTACTGTTTTCTTTTTTTTAGTTACAACGTTTGCTGGATTATATTAAGGACAACTTTCAGTGTGTTATAAACTGATGGGATAAATCTTGAGTTAATCCGAGTTATATTCCTTGTCGCATTCCATCATAAAAGTCATCACATTTCACTGTTTCTACTCCCTCATTATCACTACTAATTGCATAATTTTCTTCTTGTCAATAGATGTTTTTCGACATCGAAAATCTACCGGTGATGCAGCGAAGATGTTCTACGTTTATGGTAACAGTTCTGTATAAACGCTGACCATCTTTCTTGTCTCCCCCCCCTTCGGCTATTCTCGTTACTGTGCTTAAACCACTTAAGAAGTTGAAATACATTTCCTTTCAGCGAAATGTGGCATTGTATCCGTAGAAATAACTACCAAATATCTCCGCCTGAACGACAATTTTAACTTGTTCTCAATTATTATGGATGAAAAACGATCTTTCAGACTTGTTTATCAATCTCTATGTGTCAAATCTTTTGTGATAATACAAATTCTATCAATCTAGCTAAAATCTCAGTTAATCATTCAAAGACCAAGAATATAGATGTCTGATATCTTTTTCTGTGTGAATATGGCTTAATAGGATAAGTGTGTTCGAATTATACTTCAACAAAAAAGCAAGTAGTTGATATTTTCACTCAATCCCTAGCTACTGCTTGATTTGAGCAATACAAAAGAGAATTAGGTCTTTGTACTTTGAAAGATCTAATTTAAAGTCTAAAGCTCAATTGATCGATTAACTGAAACAACTTGATCGATAACACAAAGAAGGTTTATCGATTAATTGGACCCATGATATTTTTTTAAAATCTCATTTCCTCAAAACTCCTACCAACTTGATCCTGTCAACAACCACCCGTCGTGATTGACATCTTGAACACGCCAAATCAACTTTATCTCTTCAAAATTTAAATGTCCAAATTCCAAATTTGGAATTCCCACTCTTTTGACCCTTCCACCAATTCTATTTAAAGGGTGGTGCCCCAATGCTCTCCTTACACTAGAGAAGAGTCTTCCACAAAAAAATCAAGTTTTTGAGTTCTAGAGCCCTGTTGATCGACCAACTCGTTTGTTGTGATCGATCATCCTTTGACCAGTCTCTTCCATGTGAGATCATTCTGGTACATTAGGGATTTCTCTCTCTCTCTCTCTCATTTTTTCTGAATGTTTCATGATAGTATGCTTGTCCTCCTTCCGGAAGTATGGCTCCCAAGTCATGTTTCGTTGGTTCTTTGTCTTTGAGGCGCTCGTCTCCCTCCGCTAAAGACCAAGACCTTCTTACAATGTTTATGCTCCTGATTGTGGCGACTTGACACACTTCTTTTGGTGCATCTACACGGATTGATTCAAGATGAAGATCGATATCTTCACGTGCAAAGGCTTGCACATGTTTTTTGATCCCACCTTCTACCATGGGTTCAAAATTTTATACATCACTTGTATCTCTCTTTTACTTGTAGCTCATTTCCATGTGAATATACCTGTAACTGAAGATTCACGCAACTATCATTTTCATACGTGTATTCATGAGCGATCCATCTATGTAGAAGAAAGTGTTATTAGAGGCATCCTTAACTGTTCAAGCTTAGGACCGATCGTTAATGATTATCCAATAGGAGACATGCAGATTTCATGAGATGTTATTTGTGAGAGTCTCCTTACTACTCGAACAATCGAAGATAATCGACTCATCTCTGCACCATTTATTCGCCCTCTCCCTCAAAATCGCAACCATGTTTTTTTGGAATTTTAAGTATAGACGAACCAATCTCTCTTATGTCTCCAATGACATGCTTACCCTTATTTACATATTTGTGAATGTGTTACCTCTTAATTGAAGTCATTCCTTTTTCTCTATCTTAATAACTCCACCCTCCAACTTCCTACCCCTTGGAGTACATGTTTTCCACATAATGAACTATTTATTTATTCCCGATGCGGAATATCCAAGGAAGATAAAGAGAGTCCAACCTTTTGGAGAAGAGGCAATGAAATTCTCTAGGACCACGAATGACAACCCTCAACCGCGTTCTTCCACTTTTCAGTCCCAACCCCTTTTTCCAACATTGGTACCGCATTTTCATGGGTATGTCCCTCAGCATTGCTGACCCGTGTCATCATCATTCGATTTCTCTTGGAAATATCAAAACCAACAACTTCCTCTTGGTCATTCCTTCAATACATATGTCATTGATAATATCCCGCTCCTTCTGAATCGTCAATAGAAATGTGCAAAGTTGATGATGTCTCACAACATCAACATGGCATGTTATGCAAATGATTATGCAACCTTTTCGAATGAGCAAGCCGAGCTCCTCTATTATATGAGTGATAGAATGTAAAGCTCGACATTTTGAAGAATTCATCCTCCCCCTCTCAAAGAACCTCTAGGGCACCTCATGCACCTCCTACTCACACTAGGACACATGCACCCTCTCTTTCTCCTCCTCACAACCTAACCCATGCTCCTCTACCTCCTATTGCTTCGTCTTCTCGTGGAAAGACGACTCACATAGAGGATCCACATTTGGAAGAAGAAGAAGAAGATTCTAAATCAAAAGAAGATGATGAGAACATGGATTCTGAATACAATTAAGATGCCTAGTTTATATTTCATTTTCCATATGTATGAGAAGTAGTGCAATGCATGTAATGTTTTTTTTTTAATTTTTCAATATCTTTCTTATGTAATGCTACTTCATCTTTAATGAAGTTTCCGAAGTTTATCTCTGATCTTGTTTGTGCTATTTGTAACTATGTCAAAGAGGGGGAGAAAAGAAGTTAAAAAATATAAGGAGTTTAAGTTTTTTCTAGCTCTTGCTTCAAGGGGAGAGTTTGATTTAAAGTTTAATCAAGTTTCAAGTTTAAGTGTTTAATTGCATAAGTGTTTCAAGTACTACAGTTTGTTGTTTTGTCATATTTAAAAAGGGTGAGATTATTAGAGTATTTTTTACTATGTTTTAAAGTTGACATACACACTAGATCTATTTGCAGTTGTTTATTGATTTTGCGGGATTCTCAGACAAAGTTTAGAACCTCAAGAGATGCTCTCTAAAAGTTTTTCTTGCATATTATATGTTGTCTCTAGTTCTTAAGCTTTGTAATTATTGTTTGTAATCATCAATTATACTATAAAACATCCAAACGTTGTATCTCTAATGTCATTCACTAGAGTCAATCTTGTTATTGCTCAAGTCAAGCTTCTGCAGCAAAGTCAACGTTCAAGTCAAACTTCAAGTTGACATCTCATTATATTTCTATTGATTTGATCACTGAATGATCACTCATTGACCTTGACATGATCGATCATATGCAACTTCCTAAAGAACACCTTGAACTAATCGACCTTGAACTAATCCATCATTCCAGTTTTTTTGATTAGTAAATGTGTCTTATTAATAATGTTGTCTCTTTGTTCGATCATTATTTGAATGCTATTTACCTTTGACTATTTCTTTTCATTGATCGATAAGAGAACTTTTATATCATTTATTTGAATTTTGAATATTTTAACCGACCTTATGATCAAACAATGTACTTAATCTGATCGATCAATTGAGCATTGATCGATCATTGTGTTTAGTTGTTCGATCAATCCATTTTGGAACTTACTACTTTCGTCTCTAACAGTACAAGCTAGTTGTACTATAAAAAGATGCCCCTACCCTCTCATTTGAACACACAAGTCATTTGAATACAATAACATCTATTCCCCTTTCTCTTCGTGAGTGTTCATCTTTCAAGAGAGAAGCGATTCAAGATTTTCGCCAAGAAACCTAGTCCTGGTATGTAGCAAGCTCCTAAAGCTCTCTATGTAAAGTCAGAGATATTCTTGAAAATACTGAGAAAATTCAGTGATATTTTTCTAAATACATATCTTTAATCTATTCTGGAGATATATTTCTTTAGCTCATATAATTATTTATCTTGTTAAGCTATCACAAATCTGTATATGCTCTTGGAGTTATATCTACATGAAGCTCGAAGTGAAGCCTCAAGCAGTGTTGCATCTAGCCCTGTCGCAGGGTCACTTTGGTGTGTGATTCAAAGTTGTAAGCATTCGTGCTTGTAATCGATTGATATAACTGTCTAAACATCTCAAGATATAGTGAATAGTTGGTTGGCTCAGTTAACCAAAGTTAGGAAGGCTTGGGTTGTGCTTTTCACTCGCTTGGATTTTCATGTTAACATACTGTGCATTGTGATTGTTGGCTTGTTATTTCTGATTGAGTTTTATGGCTTGACAATTACTTACGTAGAAAATATGTATTCTGCCATACTCCATTCACCCCTTTGGAGTATATTCGACGCACAAGTTCTATCAATTAGGACGAGTGGTTGACCAGAGAGGTATAGTGTGATGAAGTAGCGATTGAACAGAGACGTGAAGTATGTCATGGATGAGATGTGCATCGCGAGAAATGTAGAAGGTGTGTGTAACTGCTCAAGTATGAAGGAAATGAATCCCTTTGTTTGATGTATCATAGATAGGGATGCAAACGAACGGATACAGATACGGATACGGATAGTGATGGATATTAAAACTATCTTACCATATACTTAAAAACGGATACGGATGTAAAACAGATATTGATCGCATACGAGTAATGTTAGAAACACTCTATAAAATCGACTTAAATCTATACACATAGGATGGAAAGTACATGATATAAATTTACTTAATATGCTTATATCATAAAAATTATACAAATATGGTAAAAGAAGGTATAGAATTATGTTATATAGGGTTAAGAATAAACCTATGAGTATATTTATATACGAAAACGGATATACGGATACAGATACAGATGTTTGCGGATAACAAAATGATATCCGTATCCATTTTAAAATGGATACGGATACGGATGTAAAAATCTGCATAAAACGGATATGGTGACGGATCGGATACGGATATATCCGTAACCGTTTGCATCCCTAATCAGAGAAATATTGGAGGGACATAATGGAGAATACCTTTAGTCTGTGGGGTGGTCGAAGGGGAAGGGTGAGGCATCGAATGACAACGTGAGGGTGCCTCACTTGGTGCATGGAAATAAATCCAAAAAAAGTAAAAAGAAATAAAAATATAAAAAACATAAAAGAAATGGTCGAATTAAAAATGTAATTAAATAAAAGTTATAGATCTTAATGAGATCTACAACTTTTATTCCAACTTCAAACTAAAACAGCCAATATACACAAAATATGATTTTTTAGGTATTTTAGAGGTATAAAATGCAATCCTTATCCTTTGGGCGAATTTCCCAGTGGTACTAGATACTAGGCACCCAAATCAATTTTTGATTTTGATGCGAGTTTGGATTTGAACACTTCGGGCATCTTTGCATCCTTTTTGATGAACGATTCCTATTATTTTTTAAACCTGATTTTCGATATTTTATATTTTCCTTTGATTTTATTTTAATAATATATAAAATATAATTTTATAAAATAATATTAATATATTTACACATTAATACTTTTTGGATTTTTAGTAATTAATAGAAAGGTGAATTAAAATAAGAAAGGGGTCTATATACTTGCATATAGGTCAAAATATACAAGGTTAGTTTTGGTCCTTTTATTGTTTTTTCTGATTTTTTGGCTTTTGATTTTATGTGGTTAGCTAAAACACCAACTAATGAAAAGAAAGGTGAAATAAATAAACTAAAAAAGTTAAAATATACATAAAATAATAAATGCAAGTCTTTACAGTTGTAATACAATATGGTCACAAAATCCAAGTTTCACATAGAAACTCGTATTCCTTTGAGTATGATCTCCTTTTGTAGATAATAATAATTCAAAAGTGAGTATAGTTTCATAGGAGACTTTGAGGGAGAAATACAACTTTTATTCTAGTCCTGTCAAACTATTGAGTTCATTTGTAATATTTACATGTCAATATCTTTGCATAATTTTTCATGAAATTATGCTAGTTTTTTAAAGGAGGAATTAGGTTAGTCATATGTACACAATGGAGTTGGTTTCATATTAGTTGTATTTATCATGAATTTATTAAATATGATAGAAGTTGGTGACATATACATGTGATTTATATACATGAATTAGACTCCTTTTTGGGAACTTTATTGATTTTATTAGTTTGACGTAATTACAAGTTATAAATAATGTACATTTAGTCATTTTCTTGTAATGGTTTGTTATTATTTTATTATTTTATGTGATTTTATTTTATTTTTCGCAAGAATTAAGGAAAAGCTTTAGTGCATAGTAGATGGATCACAGATTCATCAAACGCCCTCATAGCATCCATCTGAATGTAATTACTTCAACCTTTAAGGCCTCTTCCTTCAATGCTCAATGCCCATTAAGGCTAGTGCCCCTTCAACCTCTGAGGCCCTTTGAGCCACCACCTTTATAGGCTAGTCTTGCCCCTTCAAGACCTTTCAACCTTGAGGTCGACCCCACTCCTTGAAGACACTTCGAGGCTTAAGGCCCTTTAATCTTTAGGGCACCATCCATCTGAAAGAGGTTGCTTTACCCTTCGACGCTCAAGGTCCTTCAAGTCCGACACTGTCTCACCAACTATGGTCCTCCTTAGGTTGTATCTCTTATCCTAATTTTGCTCCCAACCAACTACCATTACCTTCATCCCTTAGCCACTGCTACTTTCGAATGCTCCCTCGATTTGAGAATCGCAACCGTGACCGCCCCCCACACCATCCTCCTAGACTTCCCGTGGGGTATAGGTTGGAGAACCTTAACAAAGAGGAAAGTGAGTGTAAGTAATGTGGGGTGGGAGATATTTGGGGTGGAGAATGGACCGCATAATATAAGTCAAGAGGAAGGGCTTGAGGATGACAAGCCATGAAAGGAAAAAAAAGGCATCACCGTGGGAAACTGTCGCCGACATAGTTGTTATAATTAGCGATGGCAACGTCTGTCGATGAGTGCCAACTCTTTTTTCTCTCAATAACCTTGTCCAGATTAGGGTGCAAGTGCAAATTACGTAAAATTTAAAGTTCAGTTGTGATAGAAAGTGAGGACAATATTATTAATTTCTTTAGGGAACTAGTGTACTTGCAAAAAAGACAAAGGTACACTATCATTGAGAAAGTCACAAGGACACAAGTGTAAAAATATCATATAGAAAGGTATATGCATAGAGATTAGAAGGCGATCTAACGGTGGAAAAATGAGGGCGGGTGGCGCACAAAAGAGCGAGCCACGTGGCGCAACCAGAAAGCACCACGTGGCCCAATCAGGTTATTCAGATAAAAACCTCGCAAAAGAGGGAGAAAATGGCCGAATTTAGAAAAACTCAAAACATGGAAGTTGTAGTCTCGATGAGATCTACAAGTTTCATTTTGACCAAAAATGGAAATGCGGTCAAACGAAGGGAGAAATATTTCTTTTAGCATTTTAAGGGTATAAAACACTAAGATTTTTAGTTTTGCTATTTTTTATATTTTTAATTTATTTTAAGGCTCAGATATATACAAGGATTTATCTGGGTTTTGTATTTTTAATTTATTTTAAGGCTCAGATATATATATTGGCATTAGTTTAAGCAAGGGGGTTAATATCTGCGATTACAGTGAAACTGAGTTTCATCACCCCCTATACTTAAACTATGCTCGTCCTCGAACATCTCAAAAATAAATGAGTTGGATTAACCCCCTTATGCATGAGCGTACATGATCTGATTAGTTCAAGAACTCCCAATTTCAGATATCCAAAATCACATAGCTCAACATAGCCTTAATCAAGAGGTATCCAATTTCTCTAATTCTCCAGACTCTCTCTTTGATATATATATATATATATATATATATATAACCTAAGAATATGAATTTAAGTGTTGACCGCGATCACGAGAGTAGAGTCACAACATCACCCAATGTCCTGGTCTAAGAAATTATCCTAAGGACCCAATCCTCAAATCTAGGGAATAAATCAAATATTGCATCCAATCCACCATCTCTTTAGTTGTCAGACTTAAAAGTGTAGGTGGCAGGCCAGTTGATGGAGGGTTTAGGATGTTGTCATTTCTTCTCTCCCTCTCTTTGGAACAAGGATATGCTCGAGTGCCTTATTACTCAACGCATATTTTTGGTGTTGATCAGTGCGTCCGTCAAGAGAAGTTGGAGCCGTATGCACTTGTTTTCCTGGGAATACACCGGGGTGTGCTTTTTTTGAGTACCTATCTTACCTTCTACACCCAGACTTGTAGCATTTACGATGCAGAGCCCTTTTTTGGTGCAAGCACGACTCCTGGTCCTAATAACGGTGGTCCAAGTGGACACTTTGAAATGGTTGGGAGCGCTCGCCTTTGATGGAAGCTCTTTTGAGAGTTGACTTTGTGGAATGAGAGCTTTTCCAAGTCCTCCAGGTCTTCCAGCTGCTTCGCCGAACTTCTACGACGCCATTTAGCTATTCAGGAGTGGTCGGGGATCTTCATCGAGCTTGACAGAAGGTGGCAGAGCACTGGGGGCCTCACCGGAGACTAGATCGCGTCGCCACCCTCATGGTGGCGGAGGAATCACCAGAGTGTACAAGCACCGTCTGATTGGACAGATCAAATGGTCTCCCTTGGGCCACGTCTACATCTCCGAGCGTCAGCAGCAGCAATCCGATCTCAAAGATCAGATGGTCCAAAGTTGGCCACGTTGCCTCCCCCTGCGCGCTTCAGCTACCATCTGATCTTCAAGATCGGACGGGCCATAGGTGCCCACGTGTCACAGCGAGCCCAGCACCAGACCTATAGGCTCGGAGCACTCGAGCCACCTCCGAGCCTCCTCTGAAATAGCATTGACGCCTGAATCTCCTCCGAGCCTTTGAAGAGCATCCGAGCCAATCTCCCACGTGTTGGTCACGTGCGGGATGGGGAATTTTACATGAAGGCCTAGGAGATTTCTTCAATTTACAACCAGGTCCAGATAGCACATCATCTGGGTAAATTGCATCCAACCCCCTGGGGGTTCTAATAATTAGAATTATACCCCCCGCACGTGTGGGTATTTTACAGGGAAGGCCTTGCGGTTAATTTTAATTTCATTTTAGTCCCTCCCAGGGACCTGTTTGTTGTATTTTCCCTATTTATTTCTATGTTTTCTTTGTATTTATGCCCTTGGATGTTTTTATTCATATCTTGAGCATCTGGGCTCCTTTTTAATTGATTTCAGTGTTGTTTTGAAGCTAATTTAATCATCTTTCTGATGGCTAGCTGGATTTCTATTTTGACACTTTAGAGTTTGATGATTATTTTATTAATGGAGTGTCCATTTATGTAATAATTTCTCATGCCTTGAATTATGCTCCAAGGAAATTTTCTTCAATTAATGGATCCTAAAGTTGTCTTAATTTTATTGCTCATTGATCTCAAATAGGAAGTGCATATTTGCATGTATCATCATCTGCATTTGCTTGCATATAAAAAACAAATAAAAAATGGCTGCTACACGTTTCTTTATGCATGTGTCTACATGTGCATTGACCTATGGATTGTTAATCTAACGCTTAATCTAGGTAATAAGAATCTAGATAATAGCTTAAGAGGCTTGTGTCCCTGAGTTCGACCTTGGGCTTACCCAAGTAAACTAAAAATCGGCTGCTTTGTTTTAATCGAGAGATTTTAATTAAGCGATCTTTGACTAAATCCGAATTCACCCGACTGCAACGAGCGTATTTTATTTAATCACTTTAAATGGTTAAATTAAGAGGGTGAATTTGCGGCTCATCAGGGATGTGATGAATCCACATTTCATCATCTTTATTCTATCATTTTAGCCTCAAAAACCCTAGTAAATGCATGTAAATATCACTAAAACCATCATCTTAGCATTCATGCATGTGCATGTAATTAGTGTATAAAATACTGTAATTAAAGCCAAAATTATAGAATAAATAAAAGAAAAGAAAAAGAATAAAATATTGTAAATATTTTATGACCCGAAACCCCGAGACCTAGGCATCTTGATGAATAGGTCGACAAGGAATAAAGTAGGGGGAGATAAGGGTCAAAATATTGTATAAATACCCATTCTTTTAATTCATTCTTTATTCATTTTGGGACCTATTTTTGGTTCCACTTTTTATACATCAAATAAAGAAACTTTGTACATGAAAGTTGTAGATAATTAAATAAAGAAAAATACAAAATTGATCTAACTGAAAAATAATGCACAGATAAAAGGTTATGGTCTGAATAAAAATCCAGAATCCCAACTTCCCAGACCCGTATCTCACAAATGAAAACTCTAAATGCAGAAAACTCACCTTTAATTGTATATAGTTAAAAATAAGCTATTTAATGGTAGTGGTTTCGCATTTGGCGGAGCTACGGTTTGAAAGTTGAGTTTTGGACCCTCATTGTATACTTGTACTGATTAAAATATTCAAATTATTCTTTATTCATTATTTTTATAATTTTATATTTTTATAATTTTGTAAATAGTACTTATAATATATATGTACATTAAAATCAGAATAAAAACCTAATTAAAACTCAAAATAAAAATACCTGTATACATAGGTATAAGAACTATACACATACCTAAATAGTTAATACTTTTATTTTATTTAATATACAAAACAATTCAGAAAAATAAAATAAAAATATATTTATGTGTATAAAATTATTTTACAATTTTATAAAATATTAAATAAAAATAAATAAATTAAATAAACAAAATAAATAAAAGAATAAAATATATATATTATACCTATAAAGGGCATAAAAGTAAACTTGTAAAAATATACCTCATAAAAATAATTAAAAATTACCATAAAATAGTTCATAAAATAATAAATATTTTTTATTTAATAACCAAAAGTTAATTCGACCATTTACTATTTTAAAATGAATTAATAAAACTTTTTTTCGGGGCTTTTTCCTGGTTGGTCCACGTGGACCAACCAGGTGCCTCCGAGGGTTGACCGGCGGGTCAACTCTCTGACTTGCCCCACTACCATCTTGTCAGACCTCGTTTTTGCTCCGATTCGCGGATTTTTCGAGGCTTGCGCTTTCACCAAATGACCCCGCGCCCTTCTTGACTTTTTGTCCCCGTTCATCGAGGATTCACGCCTATAGTTTTTCTTGATCAAAGGGCCGCTGAATCACTGCCAATCCCTCGACCTTTGAAGCACCCCAGTAGCAGAGTCAAACCTCTTAAAAACCTCCTCCGATTTTCTTTTGAAAATTGGAACCGCATTCGATCCAGATCCTTCCCCCCTTGGACTCGCTCGAGCTTCCTGGAGGTGACAGCTCCAAGTTGCCTTCTTCAAGGCGGTGGATCCATCAAGATTTGGGCGTGTTCCATCAAACCTACGGCGAGCTCCGCCGTCGAGGTACTCTCCCTCCGGTTTCGACCGTTGAGACAGCCATCTCTTCCGGTCATTTCTTTTATTTTTCATTCGTTGTAGTCTTAAGATCTGTTTCCAATCTTCAAATCCGCGATTTAATCACCCAATCGCCTTCGAGCATACCCTCGCCGGAGCGTACCTCCGGCGAGCTTCCTATCCGCCTTCAGCTGTCGTATTTGCCACCCCGAGGGTCGTCGCATTTTGCCCACGACCCCCTTACCTTGTTCTGCAGGTCTTGAGCCACATTTAGCACCTGGAGCAATTTTGGAGGAGGTGAGGAGGTTCCTGGAGCATCCTTGCTCCGGCGACCTCGCACGAGACCTCCAGCCACCGCCGGAGATTTTTGGAGGCATCAGTACATCGAGGACCTTCCCAGGATCGTCACCGGGCATTTTGAGGCGTCATCGAAGGCCGGAGGACTGAGATCAAGGTTGGGGGAACTCGCCTGGCGGCGAGTTCATCCCTGTTCTTCGTCTTGGCCTCCCTGCCGTCCGATCAAGGGCCGATCGTCCAGGATAGCAGCGCCCGTTGGATCATCAAGAGCCTCCACCGTTCGATCTCCATCAGCTTTCTAATCGAGGCCGTCCAAGGGCGAAGGGGCATCGTGCGCCCTGAAGACAACACGTGGACAAGTGGGAGTGATCTCACCGTCCATCCGCGCGCAAGGGAGGGTATTTTGCATCACGTCCCCTTCCAATTTTTGTATTTCACATTTAATACCAAAACATTCATCTGCCGTGTTTTAATTTTTGTAATATTTGTGTAAAGAACCCCCAAGTTTTATCTATTTACAATTAGGTCCCTACCAGGTCACGTGCGCTGCGCAGGTACCCCTGGCAATTTTGCAGTCATACCCTGGGCCTTTGTTTGTACTTATTTTTAATACCAAAACTTGCAGAGGTAGTTTTTTAATTTCTAGGATTTTTGCACATCAGCCCCCAAGTTTTTCAATATTGCAGTTATACCCCTCCCAGGTTCACGTGCTTTACGCGCTGACCTTGGACATTTTGTAGGCATACCCCTGCGGGTTTTATGATTCGTATTTAGTCCATTATTTCGCAAAAGTAGTGTAATATTTTGTTGGAAAATTGCATGTGTGCCTTGGATACTTTGCCTATTTACAGATATACCCTTGCTAGGCTTAGTTATTTTTGTTTGCTTGCTCTATTTATTTCATGCATCATATTAACTCCAAAAATTACCAAAAAAATCACATAGGCTCCTGTTAACTTGCACTCCCACGCCATATTTTTGCACTTGATTTTTATTGCATTTTTATATTTATTAAAAATCAAAAACATGCATTTTAGCTACTGTCTAGCTTAGAAAATACCAAATTTTTTTTAAAACACCTAGAAAAATTCCAAAAAAATTACCTACAGTCTATTTTAGCCTATTTAGTGTCAGTCCAAAAACCACTAAAAAAAATTCAAAACCAAAACCTTAAAAATTAGAAAAAACCCAAAAACTTCCAAAAAATCTAAAAAATCATAGAAAACTCCAAAAAATGAAAACTTAGGTCATGTAGGTTCCCCATTTTATTCTCTTTATCTTAAAATTAGTTTGGAAAAATTTTGTGGCTGTTTGATATTTTTCATTCCTATTTTTCTTTCAGCCAGCATTGATATGCACTGTTTTCCTTTATTTCAGCTTTTAAAAATACCAAAAAGATTTAGAAAATTCCTCAAAAATCACAAAAATAGTAGAAAATCATAAAAAGATAAAAATATTTTATTTCTGAATTTTTGAGCATTTTTACATATTTTTATAAATCTTCTACCTCCTCTTTTATTGTATAGTTTATATACTCCAATATTTAAAAAAATAGAATATAAAAATATAAAATATAAAAATAAAAAAATTAGAAAATTAAAAATCAAAATACAAAATTAAAATATAAAAAGAAAAAAAATTAAAATTAAAAACTCACAAAAAGATTTGCATTGCATAGTGTAGACAATCACATCACATTCACACACACACACACACACACACACACTTGTTGATCTATCCTGCCTTGCTCCCTGTGTTCGAACTCTCTACATACTTGCACCTATACATCTTTTATGTAGAGTTAAAAATAAAGTTTAACTCCACCATTTGCTTGTCATTTCTTAATATCTATAGTGTGGGTTAATTATTGATTTTAGTCCAGGATTCATCGCGGGTCGCAGCAGCGACACTGTTGTCTCCGCTTTGTGTGCGACACTATTTAGACCCCGTGAAGTTTGGCTAAATCAAATGGCGCCGTTGCCGGGGAGCAACAACGAATAGATTACATTTTTGTTTGATTGTTTTCATTTGTTTACACCGTTGCTTCATTTTATCTCTCTAGTTTTGACATTTATCTGTGAGCTTTCTAATCTATTTTCTTGTCTTCTTGCGAGGGACCGCGGAGCGAGGTGGATCGCCTAGGGGATCCGGAGTAACCTTGGGAAGCGGACTCGGCCTTCTTAGCCTAGCCGACAGGAGAGAGCAGGAAGAGTGAGAGAGAGAGAGTGTGCTAGATAGTTTGCATTTTCTTTTGGTGAGAGAGAGACCTATTAATTTGTAATAATACAGGGACTTGGACACTCAGCCACTTCGGGCCCAATTTCCGGGTGTTGTTCACCTGGGGGCTCACCGCGGATTTTATCGTGTTCCACGACTGTCAGTTGCCGGTTTTGTTTTCATTTTTTCATTTCTTTTGTGGATTGAGCCCTTAGTTCTAGGCTTTTGCTTGATCGATTAGATTAGGTCCAAACACCCTAATAACCTTTGCATGTGCCTATAGATCGTATTTGGACTTAGTTTAATTAAACAGTTAATCACTAATCTTTGATCCGCCGCGCCGCGAGCTCATCCCGCCAAGCGCTTCTCTTGAACTCGATGTGTCGAGAGGAGGAGGGGTGAGCCTAGACCGGACTTTAGGATTGGAGGTTGGTGGTTGACTTGTGGTTCTTCACGTAGCAACTGCCTGCTTAGGATGATTTCCGCTTGCATATTAGCATGTAGATTAGGTTTACAAATTTCTGCTTTGCATCCCACATGGAGAGAGCTGGAGGCACTGTAAGTCTTTCTATCTTAGCATCCGTCATTTAGGCACAAAGGTGAGATTTCCATCTTGGTGCCGACTTGCATGGCTTTTCCGACTCTTTTCTCCCTCTATTTTTGGACAAAGTAGGAATCAAGAAAAAACAAAAACGTTAGGCGCTTGTTTGAATCTACTCAAAAGAAGCGATAACACCAAAAAAAATTAAAAAAGGGTCTGCTAAGAAAACTTTGACCTAAATAAAATTGGTAGTCGGATTCATTGATTGGGGAGAGTCACACCCTCACTTGTATTCAAGTTGCATGGGTAGGTCTCCTTCCAAGTGAGCATAGTGCTTCGTAAGGATTAGAGCCAAAAACCCAGCTTGTGTTTGCCTTGTGTATCACCTGGATTTCCGAAGTATTGGCGCTACTATCGTACGTAGGCGAGTAGGACTTGGTCATCATTGGTGACTCACTATTGTGTGAGCATCGACCTTGTCCGAAGTACCGAGCATAGGCCATGCCTTCACAGGTGTGTCTGTCTCACCGTCTGCGTCCGAGTAGGGTCTTGCACGCTCACGGGTGATTCCGTTGCGAGCGAGATCCGAAGTATCGGTTTCGCCTATCGGCTTCCTCCCTCTTCTTCTTTGGCTGAGTAGGGATCCAGGAAGGGTTACAAGGACTTCAAAAAGCGCAAGCTACATGTTACACAGGAGGGACAAGTACGGGAATACTTTTCCGGCAATACTCTCTCTCTTTTAGGCGTAGCGCTCTAAGGACTCGTTGAAAGATTAATTCCTGAATTCAAGCTAAAATTGACAAAGATAAAAACTGAACCTTCATGGCGACATGTGTTGAGTTGGTGAACTCCCCTGTTTTGTGTTTGATTGCTAGTCATATTTAGGTCAAGATCAAAAACACATCACAATTGTGCGCAATTTTGCTTCTCCCTTCTTTCTTCTTCATTTCTCGACCGTGCTCTTATCAATCATCACGATGATGGGAAGGAGGTCTCTTAGGCCGACTCTGTCGGCACCGCTATCCAGCACTCCTCCCTATTCATCTAGGACGACCTCGGAGAGCCCGCTCTCCAAGCCTGAGTTCACCTCCACCCTGTTCCCCCTCGACCACCCTTCCCATTCTCCTTCCATCAGTCCAAGAATTTCAGAATTTAGTGCATCACAGAGCTCAGAGCATTTGATGGCACCTGAGATGGGTTCTTTTGCTTTTTCAGAGAACCCAGACATGGCTGACAGAGGAGAGCATCCAGATGACCATGAGCACCCTCCATTCTTATTTGATCAAGCCGCCATCAACAATTCACTTCTAGCATCCCTGGAGACCATGCAGAGGCAGATCCGGGATCAGGGAGTCTTTATGGGTGATCTCATGAGAGAAATAACGCAGATGCGAGAGAACAGACCTGGGGGTGGTGGCGGTGGAGGTGATATTCCTGTAGTACAGAACGAGGGAGGAGAACCCAACCAAGAGAGGCCGCCACAGACAATCATGAGGGAATTACACAATCCAGCAGCATCCCTCACTCATCGGTGGATCCGACTCCCTCCCATCCATGGAGATTTCGAGCTTCGGCCCCACACTATTCAGCTTCTGCCCAAATTTCATGGGTTGCCGATCGAAGAGCCACACCTCCATTTACAAGAACTTGAAATGATCTACAGTACCATTCATGACAGGCTGATGATTGAGGACACCATTAAGATGATAGCCTTCCCCTTCTCCTTGGTTGACGGAGCCACATACTGGCTCAAACATTTGAGGCGATTCATCGACACTTGGGCAGATCTCCGAACCGCATACTTGAAGAAGTATTACCCTCTTGGCCGGACGAACGCAACTAGAGCGATGATCAGCAACTTCGTCATGATCCCTAATAAACAGTTTCATGAAGCCTGAGATCGATTCAGAGAGCTCATTGACCGGTGTCCACATCATGATATTTCCAAGCCCAATCTGGTTTAGAGTTTCTTTTGTGGGCTGACACCAGAGCTGCAGGGGCTTGTTAACGCCTCTTGTGGTGGGTCCTACTTTTCCAAAGGCGAAGACGACGTTTGGGCCATCTATGAAGGCATGGCAGAAAACTCAATCGTTATGGCCCAAACCCGTGTCTACACACAACAGAAGCCCCCGCAAGGAGCGGGATCATTACAGAGGATCGCCCGCATCGATGCCGGTCCGCAAACCTCGTCAGCAGCCGTAGCCCAAGCAGAATCAATCGCAGCCGACATGGGAATTATCAGTGAGAAACTGGACTATCTCGAGATCCTCAAGAAGAAGCAAATGCAGGGCATGGCCCAGATGGACCAGATTGCCAAGACGATGAGTGACCTGAAGACGCAGATTCTTTGCGTCCAGGAGGCACGGACTTCTTCCCAGCAGCCTTCCAGGTCACGAGCTGATGCCGACAGTAGCAACTCGTCCCAACCCTCTACCTCGTACCGCCAGGTCAACCACATCCAGGCAGAGCCGGTTCCGTTGCTACAGTATTACCCATCACTGTCACCGCTATCTTAGGACACTCAGATGGTGGTCCATCAGCCGGAGCAGCCACTGGCAGTTCTACCTCCACCATCCTTCGAGTAGGAGCCATTGATGGAAGTCAATGGGATTTGGTACGACCGGTACCCACAGCTCAGGATTCAGCGCGATCATCCCGGATTCCGTTGGGGCAACGGTGGCTCCTCATCTCAGCAGCAGCCTCCAGCTCAAGGACAGCAGAACAGCCAGCAGCCATAGCAGCAGCAACCCCAGTACGCCCAGCAGCAATACCAGCATGGTCCTCGTCCCGCCTACAACAACCAGCAGTGGAGGCAGCGTCAGCAGCCTCAGCAGTCATACTCTCATCCTCCCCAGTACCAACAGCAGCAACAATCTCATTTCCAGCAGGGAAACCCATCCGGTTCTCAAGCCCCCGCTTTTGAGAACCCAGCTTTAGATGATCTTGCCCGCTTGCTTTCCGAACAGCGAGCATCCTTCCGGCAAGAAATGGATGAGTTCCGGCAGGAGATGAGGGAAATCATAAAAGGCAAGGCCGCCATACCAACTCAGATTGAACCTGATCCGAACAATCTGAAAAGAAAGTCTGAGCAGGTAGAGTTTACAGAGGATACCTCTCCTAGTGATTATTTGAGTGACACCTCTTTTTCTTTGTATGATGCTGATTTTGTGATAACTAGGAGCGGTAGGATGCCAGCCGGTGGCGCCTCATCTGAGCGACAACCTCAAGTAGAACCAAGAGTGCCAGATGAGCAGAGTAGCGGTGCTGATGCTGCTAATGATGATGTTAAAGATGGTGGTGCTGATGCCACCATTGATGGAGAGCTAGACGACGGTACTGAGGCCGTCGTGATACCAGATGCAGACGATGGTGCTGATGCCACCATTTTGGATGCAGAACCAGAGCGCGGTGCTGATGCCGCGAAGACAGGTGCCGGTGATGGTACTGAGGCCACCACATCTACTTTTGTTGAGCTTCCTTCTGTGGTGTTACCACCTTTTGTATCTATGGACTGTGGTAACAAGAAAAACAAAAATATGAATAAAGGAAAGGTTTCTGTTCACATTTCATATCCATATGTGTTGAATGATGATCAGGGTATGGATTCTATTCCTTCACAGGCACATGGACCTATTCCTAGTCCTCCATCTGAGGAGGCCCCCACCATCCCCTTCCCTGAAGCACTCCGCCGGGGGAAAGGGAATAAAAAAGAAAATCCAAAAAAGGACCAACAAGTAGAGTTCAGCAATAAGACGATTGATCGATTCCACATTCAGCTGACTCTATGGGAAGCATTTGAGCATATTCCCCTCTTCAAAAAGAACTTGAAAGAAACAACTACAGCCCACAGGAAGAAGAGGTACAGAGATCAAATCCATATGCTCACCCATGACACTTGCTGCACCATTCAGAACGAATTGCCTACCAAGAGACCAGATGCAGGAGCTCCCTATTCCAGATGCGAGATTCAAGAGTAGCAGTTTGATCGTACTCTGTTAGACAGCGGCTCTTCAATTAACCTTCTTCCGGCAGCCTTACTCGACCGATTCGAGTTTGGTCCTCTTCTTAGGAGCAGGACAGTTCTTTAGTTTGCTGATAGGTCGATAAAGAGGCCGAAGGGGTTGTTGAAAGACGTGTTCGTTACCATTCAGGGCCTGAAATTCCCCGTGGACTTCGTTGTGTTGGACATGGAGATCCCTGAGTCGGTAACCGATGCCCCCATCATACTCGGACGCCCATTCTTGGACACAGCCAAGGCGATGACCGATCATGATATCGGGAAGGTATGTTTTCGCGTAGAGGGCGAAACCATACAAATAGAGACGATCGAGGAAACCAGAGCCAGAGAATTAGAATGCTCAGAGCAGTCCAACGAAGCAGAGCAGATGACAGAGGAAAGGCTAGACATCTACCAGGAGTGTGATTTTGTGATGAAAGATGATGAATCTATCTGGACAGATCCCGTAGCATAGACCCTTGCCCTGCCTACAGATTCACTATATCTCAAGCTTATGGCAGTCGAGAGCCTGGAGAGCACACCCCTGGACGAGGATACCATTGAGGCTGACAGTGTTGGGACGAGTGGTGCTGATGATTTTTAGTCGTGTTCATCTAGTTCGGATCCCTCGGATTCAGACATTGATTGTGATGATTTTGATGACTATTTGCCTTATCTGATTCCTTCTGAGCCAACAACCATGACATAGTGCGAGCCAGTATAGTTTATTGATGATTCAGCAGGGCTCCCTTCGTCAGGTGTTCATGCAGAGCGAGAGTTCTCACATTCAGACCTGGTCGCCTTCACACAGACTTATCAGAAGCCAGATCTGCCACCTCCCAGTTGTCTAGAACTGAAACCCTTGCCGCAGTCGCTGAAGTATAGATTCCTTGCGGGTGAGCAAGATATGTACCCAGTCATTATCTCAGTAGGTTTGACTGGAGAACAAGAATCTCGTCTGATGAAGGTTCTTGAAAGAAACCGCAAGGCGATAGGATGGAGTATAGCTGATCTCTAGTGGATTAGTCCGGCTCTATGCTCCCACCACATCTATCTTGAGGATGACGCTAGGCCGTCGCGCGAGTTCCAATGACGGTTGAACCCGAATCTTCGAGATGTAGTTATGAAAGAAATATCGAGGTGGTGGAGCGCCGATTTTATCTACCCCATCTCCGACTCCAAATGGGTTAGTCCATTACATGTGGTACCCAAGAAGACAGGTATCACTACAATTGTGAATGAGTTTGGAGAGGAGATCGCTACCCGAGTACCCACTTCTTGGAGGGTCTGTGTGGACTACAAACAATTGAATGAGGCCACCAAGAAGGTTCATTTCCCGCTGTCATTCATTGATCAGATTATCGAGCGGCTAGCTGGGAAGAGTCATTACTGTTTCCTTGACGGGTACTTTGGATATAATCAAGTGGCCATTGCGCCCGAAGACCAGGAGAAAACGACATTCACCTGTTCGTTTGGGACTTATGCTTTCAGACGGATGCCATTTGGTCTATGTAACGCTCCGGCGACATTCCAAAGGTGCTTGTTGTCCATTTTCTCGGACATGGTGGGTGACTGTTTAGAGGTCTTCATGGATGACTTCTCGGTCTATGGCGACGGGTTTGATGCTTGTCTTGACTGCCTAGACCGTGTGCTTCAGCGCTGCATTGAGTTCAACCTTGTATTGTCTTGGGAGAAGAGTCACTTCATGGTGACTCAAGGGACAGTCCTTGGTCATATCGTCTCCAGCAGGGGCATGGATGTCGATCCGAACAAGGTGGATATCATTAGAAAACTCAGTCCACCATCCAATTTGCGTCAATTGCGGTCTTTTCTGGGGTATGTCGGTTTCTACCGACGGTTTATTCAGGACTTCAGTCAGATTGCCCGATCGCTTACTGATCCGCTGACGAAAGACACCGAGTTCATTGTCGATGTTAAGTGTCTTGCGTCTTTTGAGACTCTCAAAGGTATGGTTTTTTCGGCTCCTGTCCTTCAGCCACCCGATTGGTCTCTCTCATTCGAGATCATGACAGACGCTTCCGATTTTGCCGTTGGGGCTGTGTTTGGACAGAGGAGGGATGGATTTCCGTTTGCCATTCACTACGCCATCCGAACTTTGGATGCCGCTCAACGGAATTATACTGTGACTGAGAAAGAGATGCCGGCCGTAGTCTTTGCTTTAGATAAGTATCGATCTTATATTTTCGGATCTAGAGTGACAATCTACACAGATCACACCGCCATCTGGTACTTAATGGCCAAGAAGGATGCCAAAGCACGTCTTACCAGATGGATCCTTCTGCTCCAGGAATTTGATATTGAGATTAAGGATAAGCCTGGAGTCAAAAATGTGGTGGCGGATCATCTCTCCCGATTGGAGAACCTTGAGGAATCTGAGCCCAGCGCACCTATCACAGAGACATTTCCAGATGAGGCGATCTTGGCTATCACCTCGCTCCCATGATACGCCGACATTGTGAACTATCTTGTCGCCAAGACGGTTCCACAAGGTTGGCCCAGGCAGAAGCTCGAGACCTTCCTGGCGAAGGCCAAGCTTTACCATTGGGAGGACCCCGTCCTTTATCATGAAGGAGGGGACAACATCTGGAGGAGGTGCATTCCTCAAGAAGAGCAGCATAGCGTCCTCACATACTGCCACAAGCTTGAGGTAGGAGGACATCATTCTGGAAAAAGGACAGCACAAAAGGTGCTTCAATCCGGCCTTTGGTGGCCCACTCTCTTCAGGGATTCAGATGAGTTCGTGAAGAGATGTACTGACTGTCAGAAGATGGGAACCTGCGGACAGAGAGACATGATGCCTATGCAACCCATTCACTTTTGTGAGGTTTTTGATGCATGGGGGATTGATTTCATGGGCCCATTTCCTAAGAGTCATGGATTTGAGCACATTTTGCTCGCTATGGATTATGTCAGCCGATGGGCTGAGGCCATCCCCGCCCGAGCCGCAGATGCTAAAATCGTGTGCAAATTTTTGAGGAAAAATATCAATTTCACGGTTCGGGGTACCTAGAGTCTTGATTTTAGACGGGGGGTCTCATTTCATCAATGACAAGGTTAGGGCCCTTACAGACGAGTTCAGCATTGACCATCGTGTTGCCACGCCGTATCAACCTCAGACTAATGGTCTTGCTGAAATATCGAATCGGGAGATAAAGACTATCCTGCAGAAGGTTGTCCGCCTAGACCAAAAGGATTGGTCACAGCTTTTGGACTCAGTCTTGTGGGCCTATCGGACATCCTTCAAGAATCCATTAGGGACATCTCTCTTTCATCTCGTCTATGGCAAGTCGTGCCATTTGCCAGTGGAAATCAAGCATAAATCCTTTTGGGCAGTCACTGAGTTACTGTTAGATCCCGAGAGTATAGGAGAACAGAGAAGAGCAGAGTTGGCAGCCCTGGAGGAACTGAGAGATACAGCCTTTTCCAGCAGCCTACAGTATAAGGAAAAAGTGAAGGCATGGCACGATTCTCACATCAGCCATAAACAGTTTGAGCCAGATCAACGTGTATGGTTGTTTGATTCCAGGCTGAAATTATTTACAGGGAAATTACAGAGCAAGTGGAAAGGTCCTTATGTGGTCAGGAAGGTACATGACAATGGCAGTATCGACATATCTGAACCGTCATCTTCTTCTACCTTCCGTGTCAACGGTCAGCGCATGAAACTATATCTAGATCATGATCCGCCGACCATTGACGTTGCCCCCATTCTTCGGGTATGAGATGTGTTCTTTGACTTATATCATCTGCATCTCGTACATGGTGATCACTTCCATCTTCCGCTGTATAGATCCATCTGTATATATATCACTCTTTCATCTGTTGATTTCTTTTCTTCTTTTCTTCTTTTCCTTTTCTATTTTCATCTATCAAAAAGGAGCCGTCCTTGTAGATAGTTTTCCATACTTAGGACGTACTTTGTCCTAAGTATAGGGGGTGTGCACCCCAAGTTTTTCATTCATTTCGATTCTATCCATTGTCTCCTCTTCTTGTTTATACTTAGGGATATCTTACCCTAAGTATAGGGGGAGACAATCTGAGTACGATCTGTTCATTCTCACCCTTGACCCTCCCTGCTTTGTGTACAGTCTGCTATACTTAGGATTCTTTGTACCTAAGTATAGGGGGGATGGTCAACTTCTGATTCGTTGTTTCATTCATTTATTTATTCTTTAGAGTTGTCTATACTTAGTACGAGTTATGTCTTCTCTTTTCTCTCTGATCTATGAGGACATAGCTCAAGCTAAGTATAGGGGGGTCGTATATACTACGTATATACTTTAGCCATAACTCGTACTTTCGTATTTTCTTAATAATAAGGCTAATAATTCTTTAAAATTCATTAAAAATCTTAATAAAAAGGTGTTTTGTTCCTCAAATTCTTTTTGTATATACTGATTAATAAATCAGGTGAAAATGTTTTTTGCAAAATGTTTGAAAAATAGTTTGAAAATCTGTGTGAACATTTATTGAAAACTATTTTGAAAACGTTTTGTTACATGTTTTCAACCTTTGTAAAAATGTGTGGTTTGTAAAATTTATTTTCTTTGTGTGAAATAAAAATGTTTGAAAAATGATTTGCAAATGGTTTGAAAAATGGTTGCAAAAATATTTGAAACATCTATCTATACTGTTTGAAATCCTTTGCAAAATGATTTTCAAATGTGTGTACATGTTTGTAAATTGTTTGTAAAAATTATTTTGGACTATAGTTTTCAAAACTGTTTGGAAAACTTGTGTCAAATAAGTTTGAGGAAGACATACATCTTACTAAAATCCATTATATGCATATATGTATAAAAGTGATCACTTACCCTATAAAATTCTTAAAATCCACTTCTTGTATATATAAAGAAGCACTCCCGTGTACATAGTTTTCACCTAGCTTTCAGCAAAAAAAACCTTTTTGGTTTCAAAAATCCCAAAAACATTTGCAAAATTAAAATCCAAAAACATTTGAAAAATCTCTTTGAAAAAGACAAAAATGCATATGCATATTCATCATCATCATCTTTTCAAAAACCCATAAAAAGTTTAAAATCTTTGAAAATTGCATCACAAAAATATTTTCTGCATTGCATTGCATAGCATTAGCATTTTTCGGATTGAGTTTGATAGTTGAACAAGTCTAAGTAAAATTCGGAGATTGGAGCTTGATTGGATCTTAAAATCTACCTAATAACAGGAACCTTATAGGAACTGGGTTTGAGGTACTTCAGGTCTAGTTGACTTAGTTTTTTGAGGATCACGAGACTTGGTTCAATGGATTCTTGACTGCCTAAGTAGAATATTTCGGGACACACGCACGACTCTTGTTGATAATGACCTAACTTGGACACCTGCACCTTTCACACGGCTCAACTCAGTTGGAGTGGTGAGGGGATTGGATTTGCCGGTATGAGACGCATACAAGTGGAAACATTTGTCCTCCTCTAGGGAGGGAAGTGCACCCCAACCCGTCCAGTGATAAGGAAGTCTAAAGACAGGAGGCGGTGGGTTGCGATAAAGCTTCAAAAGAGGGATAGTCTACTGACTCAAGAGGAAAAACTCCTTATGTAAATGCTGCTGTATATAGTATTCAAAAAAAAAAGTTCAGGCATGTACAAAAATAAAAAGCCTGCAAAGTATGTACAAATGTTGTAAAGCCAATAAGTAAGCTTGAGTTCCAAAGTCAAATATGTGAGCCTGCAGCTGGATGACTTGACTACACTGGTCTTGCATCCTAGGATAGGTAGCTACACTGGCTACCGTCCATTCTTCTCTTCACCCCCTCCTCTTGAGCTGGTTGCCACTTGAACTTAGAAGGGAATACCCCACTCCTCGAGGATGGAGTTGTTGGATTGGGGAATCATTGGGTTGTCATATTGGAGAAGTCAGTTTCTTTGTCATTCTAGTTGGGGAGAGCCACCATCACTTACACTGTACGAGTCAGATTCATAGTCGTGAGGGTTTGCATATGAATTGAGATATTTCTGACCTGGCTATTGAGCAGACTTGGACAGAGTTTTGAGATTATCAGGGACTGTTGGATTTCAAATTCGGTTCTCATTAAAGTTCCACCCGCACTAAAATTCCAAAGGTCCGACTTAAGCTCCAAACTTTGATTTTGTGAAGACAAGTTTGATAATTAAACTAAATCCAAGTTCTTCTTTTTCTTTTCTTTCTTTTTCTTTTTGTACTTATTGCATAAGTGTTTGCTAGGGACTAGCAAAGGTAAAGTATAGGGGGATGATGAATCCACATTTCATCATCTTTATTCTATCATTTTGGCCTCAAAAACCCTAGTAAATGTGTTTAAATAGCATTAAAACCATCATCTTAGCATTCATGCATGTGCATGTAATTAGTGTATAAAATACTGTAATTAAAGTCAAAATTATAGAATAAATAAAAGAAAAGAAAAAGAATAAAATATTGTAAATATTTTATGACCCGAAACCCCGAGACCTAGGCATCTTGATGAATAGGTCGACAAGGAATAAAGTAGGGGGAGATAAGGGTCAAAATATTGTATAAATACCCATTCTTTTAATTCATTCTTTATTCATTTTGGGACCTATTTTTGGTTCCACTTTTTATACATCAAATAAAGAAACTTTGTACATGAAAGTTGTAGATAATTAAATAAAGAAAAATACAAAATTGATCTAACTGAAAAATAATGCACAGATAAAAGGTTATGGTCTGAATAAAAATCCAGAATCCCAACTTCCCAGACCCGTATCTCACAAATGAAAACTCTAAATGCAGAAAACTCACCTTTAATTGTATATAGTTAAAAATAAGCTATTTAATGGTAGTGGTTTCGCATTTGGCGGAGCTACGGTTTGAAAGTTGAGTTTTGGACCCTCATTGTATACTTGTACTGATTAAAATATTCAAATTATTCTTTATTCATTATTTTTATAATTTTATATTTTTATAATTTTGTAAATAGTACTTATAATATATATGTACATTAAAATCAGAATAAAAACCTAATTAAAACTCAAAATAAAAATACATGTATATATCTAATACATAGGTATAAGAACTATACACATACCTATATAGTTAATACTTTTATTTTATTTAATATACAAAACAATTCAGAAAAATAAAATAAAAATATATTTATGTGTATAAAATTATTTTACAATTTTATAAAATATTAAATAAAAATAAATAAATTAAATAAACAAAATAAAAATAAAAGAATAAAAATATATAGATATTATACCTATAAAGGGCATAAAAGTAAACTTGTAAAAATATACCTCATAAAAATAATTAAAAACTACCATAAAGTAGTTCATAAAATAATAAATATTTTTTATTTAATAACCAAAAGTTAATTCGACCATTTACTATTTTAAAATGAATTAATAAAACTTTTTTTCGGGGCTTTTTCCTGGTTGGTCCACGTGGACCCACCAGGTGCCTCCGAGGGTTGACCGGCGGGTCAACTCTCTGACATGCCCCACTACCATCTTGTCAGACCTCGTTTTTGCTCTGATTCGCGGATTTTTCGAGGCTTGCGCTTTCACCAAATGACCCTGCGCCCTTCTTGACTTTTTGTCCCCGTTCATCGAGGATTCACGCCTATAGTTTTTCTTGATCAAAGGGCCGCTGAATCACTGCCAATCCCTCGACCTTTGGAGCACCCCAGTCGCAGAGTCAAACCTCTTAAAAACCTCCTCCGATTTTTTTTGAAAATTGGAACCGCATTCCATCCAGATCCTTCCCCCCTTGGACTCGCTCGAGCTTCCTGGAGGTGACAGCTCCAAGTTGCCTTCTTTAAGGCGGTGGATCCATCAAGATTTGGGCATGTTCCATCAACCTCCGGCGAGCTCCGCCGTCGAGGTACTCTCCCTCCGGTTTCGATCGTTGAGGCAGCCATCTCTTCCGGTCATTTCTTTTATTTTTCCTTCACCTTAGTCTTAGGATCTGTTTCCCATCTTCAAATCTGCGATCTAATCACCCAATCGCCTTCGAGCATACCCTCGCCGGAGCGCACCTCCACCGAGCTTCCTATCCGCCTTCAGCTGTCGTATTTGCCACCCCGAGGGTCGTGGCATTTTGCCCACGACCCCCTTACCTTGTTTTGCAGGTCTTGAGCCACATTTAGCACCTGGAGCCATTTTGGAGGAGGCGAGGAGGTTCCTGGAGCATCCTTGCTCCGGCGACCTCGCGCGAGCCCTCTGGCCACCGCCGTAGATTTTTGGAGGCATCAGTACATCGAGGACCTTCCCAGGATCGTCAGTGGGCATTTTGAGGCATCATCGAAGGCCGAAGGACTGAGATCAAGGTCGGGGGAACTCACCTGGCGGCGAGTTCATCCCTGTTCTTCTTCTTGGCCTCCCTGTCGTCTGATTAAGGGCCGGTCCTCCAGGATAGCAGCGCCCGTTGGATCATCAAGAGCCTCCACCGTTTGATCTCCATCAACTTTCTAATCGAGGCCGTCCAAGGGCGAAGGGGCATCGTGCGCCCTGAAGACGACACGCGGATAAGTGGGAGTGATCCCACCGTCCATCCGCGCGCAAGGGAGGGTATTTTGCATCACGTTCCCTTCCAATTTTTGTATTTCGCATTTACTACCAAAACATTCATCTGCCATGTTTTAATTTTTGTAATATTTGCGTAAAGAACCCTCAGGTTTTATCTATTTACAATTAGGTCCCTGCCAGGTCACGTGCGCTGCGCACGTACCCCTAGCAATTTTGCAGTCATACCCTGGGCCTTTGTTTGTACTTATTTTTAATACCAAAACTTGCAGAGGTAGTTATTTAATTTCTGGGATTTTTGCACATCAGCCCCCAAGGTTTTCAATATTGCAGTTATACCCCTCCTAGGTTCACGTGCTTTGCGTGCGTGACCTTGGACATTTTGCAGGCATACCCATACGGGTTTGTGATTGGTATTTAATCCATTAATTCGTAAAAGTAGTGTAATATTTTGTTGGAAAATTGCATGCGTGCCCTGGATACTTTGCCTATTTACAGATATACCCCTGCCAGGCTTAGTTATTTTTGCTTGCTTCCTCTATTTATTTCATGCATCATATAAATCCAAAAATTACCAAACAAATCATATAGGCTCTTGTTAACTTGCATTCCCACGCCATATTTTTGCACTTGATTTTTATTGCATTTTTATATTTATTAAAAATCAAAAACATGCATTTTAGCTACTGTCTAGCTTAGAAAATACCAAAAGAATATTAAAACACCTAGAAAAATTCCAAAAAAATTACCTACAGTCTATTTTCGCCTATTTTAGTGTCAGTTCAAAAACCACTAAAAAATTCAAAACCAAAACCTTAAAAATTAGAAAATTCCCAAAAACTTCCAAAAAATCTAAAAAAATCATTGAAAAACTCCAAAAGATGAAAACTCAGGTTCTGCAAGTTCGCCATTTTATTCTCTTTATCTTAAAATTAGTTTGAAAAAATTTTGTAGCTGTTTGATATTTTTCATTCCTATTTTACTTTCAGCCAACATTGATATTCATTGTTTTCCTTTATTTCAGCTTTTAAAAATACCAAAAAGATTTAGAAAATTCCTCAAAAATCACAAAAATAGTAAAAATTCATAAAAAGACAAAAATATTTTATTTCTGAATTTTTGAGCATTTTTACATATTTTTATAAATCTTCTACCTCCTCTTTTATTGTATAGTTTATATACTCCAATATTTAAAAAAAATAAAATATAAAAATAAAAAAATAAAAAAATAAAAAAAATCAGAAAATTAAAAATCAAAATACAAAATTAAAAATTAAAAAGAAAAAAATTTAAAATTAAAAACCCACAAAAAGATTTGCATTGCATAGTGTAGACAATCACATCACATTCACACCCACACACTTGTTGATCTATCATGCCTTGCTCCCTGTGTTCGAACTCTCTACATACTTGCACATATACATCTTTTATGTAGAGTTAAAAATAAATTTTAACTCCACCATTTGCTTGTCATTTCTTGATATCTATAGTGTGGGTTAATTGTTGATTTTAGTCCAGGATTCATCGCGGGTCACAGCAGCGACACTGTTGTCTCTGCTTTGTGTGAGACACTATTTAGACCCCGTGAAGTTTGGCTAAATCAGGATGCGATGTGACAATTTAATTTGATGGTTCTTCTTGGCCAAGTTGAACTTCCGCTAAACTAGATTAAAC
The DNA here is from genome assembly GCA_037367405.1 of Ottelia alismoides. Lineage (NCBI taxonomy): Eukaryota > Viridiplantae > Streptophyta > Magnoliopsida > Alismatales > Hydrocharitaceae > Ottelia > Ottelia alismoides. Next base: position 941,025 of record JAZKJV010002687.1, read on the forward strand.
ATCTCATCGTAGGTAATGCTTGGCGCTAACCCAAAACCACATACATTGGTGTTCGACAAATCACCAATAAGATCCTTCAAATGAAACGTACAATAAATCGACTCCATTCAAACTTAACATATGGGGGGCAATTATAAGTATGAAAACAATAACCGACATCACAAGAACAACAATTAAGTAAAAAATATGAATTACATATTAGCCAAACCCTAACGCCAAAGACAGACATGTTTGTACCTAGGGCTTGGAGAAAATTAGGGAAGCACCAACAGTGGATGCACAACACGGAACGGAGGCACCAAAGATCTCCTGAGGCCTGGAGACACTGTGTCAACAAGGAGGAAGTGAGGAGACGATGCATGTAAGAGGGAGCAACGGTTGTCTAGACCGAAAAGCCGATGTACACGAGTGAGCAAATTAATGTGGATAAGTCACACGTAGGAGGGACTTAAGTTTCCAAGAGTTTAGGTGCATGCCGCATGTCCGCCATGCAACAAGCGTATGTCTCATTCATAAATTGTGACATATGGTGTCGCATTTAGACCCTACGATAAATGTACATTGTTAATGTAAAAAAAGAATGTGCAATATCCAGGGATTTTCGTAATACCAAGACAATACTGAGAATTTGCCTCCCATTACAAAATCTAATGTGTATGTCATGATCTCAAAATAAAGATCCCAATCTCGATCTTGTAAGATAGGAGCATCCATGATCATTCTTTTTAGCAACTCAAAGGTCTCGAGACACTTATGATTTATCATGAACTCGATGTTCTTGCCTTAGAGTTCAGCCAACGGTCGACGGTCTTTGAAAAATCCCTAATGAAGCCTCGCTGACATGCCCAAGGAACGGTTGTAATTACTTGATGTTGTTTAGTGGCTCAAGTTTCTTGATGACATCCACCTTGGTCGGTTCAACCTTCATTCCTCGCTTGGAAATGAAATGCCCAAATACAATGCTCTCCATCACCATGAAGGGACTCTTCTCCCATGAGAGAACCAAATTCACCTCTAAATCACTCGACTTAGATGTCCAAGACAATAATCAAAAGAATCCCCATAGATCAAGAAGTCATCCGTGAAGACTTCCATGAAGTCATTGACCATCACAATAAAGACCACGATCATGTGCCTTTGAAAGGTACTTGGAGCATTGCATAGGCTGAATGGCATGCATCTACAAGAGTAAGTACCAAAGGCATGTGAAAGTCATTTTCTCCTATTTATCAGGAGCTATGACCCCTTGATTGTAGCCCGAATACCCATCCAAGAAGAAGAAGTAACTTTTTCCTACAAGTCTCTCTAAGATCTGGTTGATGGAGCGTAAATAAAAGCAGTACTTATTTGTCACGACATTAAAGCATATGTAACCCTCACAAACATGCCATGCCATGGGTACCCTTGTCGGAATCTTCTCTACATCCTCTTTGGTGATCATTTGAATGCCCAACTTCTTGGAGACGACATGGAAGGTGCCACCCTCTTGGAATCAGAGATGGGATGATTGAAGCATGCATTACACCACTTCTCAATTTCCTTCTTAAAAACTTGCGTATAAGTTTAGATTCAACATACTCTGGAACTCACGAGAGGGCTTCGTATCTTCATTCAAACAAATGTGTTGTAAGCAAAGAGCGTGGTCTAGGAAGATCAGATACACTCTAGCTTATCGTGTTCTAGTTCTTTTGCAGGATCTCTAGCAAGTGAGACTCATGATCCTTGATCAATTTCAATGAGATGATGATCAGATGTCTAGGCTTTGGGCCTACAAGTAAGATGTATTTAAGGTTTGAAGGGAGGGTTTTGAGCTCATGATTGATGTCATTATCAGTTGGCCCAAGTTCAATCATATCTTGTGATGTGTTGATAGTGAACTATTATGTATGTTTATTATTAGTTGTCCTTATCTTATCCACAGTCGTATCGCAAAAATAGTCATGTCAATCGATAAACACCACGTCTGACTTGTCATCGTCGCCTTTAGACTAACTTGAGGGAAACGGGTCAGACAAGACTATGTTGGTTTCTGAGTCATATGAGGTATAGGGAAATAATTCACCGGAATACATCTTTGCATCAAAAAATAACTCCCAAAAGAATCATGAACTTCCTTACCAACCCTATCCTCTTTGCATGAATGGGACTGATATGTGATGGTGTTATATTGTTCCATGGTCCATTGGTATTTATATAATAATAGTCTTCATTAGGATATGAGATACTCAGTGTTGCACTCAGAATCTGATTTGTGCCATGCACTATATTGCATCTCGACTTCTACATTCTTGGTGTGAGCTTGAAAGTATATATTCCCAGTATCATAACCAAATAGCACCTTAGTGGTTGATCCTGGTTGTATCGCAGCCCATTGACCTCATTCATCGTTGGCTGGTCCACAATCAGTATATCAAAAGATGTGCATAATTCTGGTTTGGCTGGCTAAAGGAAGAATCCTCGATCCAATTGAACAACAACTCGAAGGTGGTGTGCTCTTCTATGTGATGTACGTGATATACTGGAACATGATGTATTAGGGGCATGGTGACCTTTATATTGGCTACCTTGTTTATCCTTTCCTCCATCTATTGAGGGATCTCAAGCAGTCCCTCCAACTTGGTGAACTTGGATATCTTCCTGACCTTCTTCTCAATATGGTCAACATTGGTTAGCTTCTCATTGATTAATCCTATATCATGGAGTTGGTATTGACCTAGATTGGTCTCGTCAACTCTAGCCACATCCTTGTTCTATCGTCCGAGAGGTAGCTTATGATAGGCTCTACCAAAATTTTGTGATTGGTTGGTCTCATCTATCTCCTCGAACATCAATTATATGGTGTCGGCATCATTGTTCAGATAACTACCACCACAGGGAGCACTAATAAGTCCTTGCATCTTGAGGGTGAGTCCTTTGAAGAAACTCTGAAGAAGGGTCACTCGTGGAAAATCATGGCATGGACACATATAATAACGAACCTTTCTAGGCCTCATAGAAGGGTTCATAAGAGAGTTGATAATGCTTGTGGTATGTGACCTCATCTGATTGGTCCTACTAAGGGGGTAGAACTTCTTCAAGAAAATATCCCTCAAAACAGCCCATGCAATCATATCTCTCCCCCAGTTTTCAACCAATATGTCGCCTTATCATACAAGGAGTGGGAAAGTGCTTTAAGTCTGATATAATTCCGACAGATCGATCAATTAGACTGGCGAGATTTTTCTTTGATCTCCTCTCCTCAAATATCATGCCATCTTGATCACCTCAACCGTCGCCCATCTTGATTGACATTTGAAACACGTCAAATAAACTTTAGCTCTTCATATTTAAAATTTTAAAATTTAAATTTGGGTTTTTTTCACTTTTTGATCCTTTCATCTATTCTATTTAAGTAGAAGCACCACTAATGTTCTCCTCACACCAGAGAAGAGTCTTCGAACAAAAATATCAAATTTTAACATTCTAAAACCCCGTTGATCGATCAACATCTGTTGTGATCAATCATTATGTTATGTCATGATCTCTCTCTCTCTCTTGGAGAATGTTCCCTGATGTTATACTCGTTCTTTGCCCAGAAGCATGGCCTCCAGGTCGTGCTTTGCAACCGGTTTGTCATCTTCATGGTTCTCCTCTCCCTCCATTAAAGATCGAGATCGTTTTGCAGCCTTCACACTCGTCACCATGGTGACTTATTGCCCCACTCTCTTGCACATCTTTTTGGATTACTTTTCGATGAAGTGTGTATCTTTGTGTGCAATGGCTTGCACACATTTTTTGATCCCACCTTCTACTCCAAGTTCAAATTTTCGTACATTGGTTGTATTTCTCCTTTACTCGTAGCTCATTTATACGGAATATGTCTATAGCATAAGATTCACACAACTACCAGATTCATACTTGCATTCATGGTCATTCCATATGTGTAGATGAACATGTTATAAGCACCCTCCTTAATTGTTCTAGCTCAGGACCGATCATTAATTATCTAGTAGGAGACTTGCCGATTTCTCGACATGTTATTCGTAAGAGTCTCCTTATTACTTGAGCATTCAAAGAGGATTGTCCCATCTTTGCATCGTTCTTTCATCCTCTCCCTTGATTTCTCAATTGTATTTTCTTGGAAAATCAACAATAGACGAACAAATCTCCCATATGTTTCCAATGACATGATTACCCTCATTTAAATCTTCGTGAACGAGTTGCCTCTTAATTGGAGTCAATTCTTTATCTCTATCTTAGCCACTCCACCATCCAACTTCCTGAATCTTGGAGTACTTGTTTGCCATATCATGACCTAATTCGATATTCCATATGTGGAAGATCTAAGGAAGATAAAGAGAGTCCAACCTTTTTGTTCTCTAGGATCGTGGATGACAGCCCTCCATCGCGTCCTCCCATTTCTCAACCCAACCCCTTTCTTCCAACATCGACACCACATTTCCATGTGTATGTCCCTCATCGTTGCCTACCATGTGTCATCATCATTCGATTTATCTTGGAATTATTGAAACCAACAACTCCCTTATAGTCATTCTTTTTATCTCCACGATGTAGTTGATGGTATCTCGCTCCTTCTGAACCACCAACAGGAAAAGTGCAGAGTTGATTATGTCTCACAACATCAACACGGCTCGATATGCAAATAATTATGCAACCTTTCGGAAAGAGCAAGTCGAGCTCCTCTATCATTTGAATGATAGAATGCAAAAACTTGAATTTTTGGAGAAGTCTTCCTCCTCCTCTCGAAGAACCTCTAGGGCACCTCCTCCACCTCCTACTCGCACTAGGACACATGCATCCTCTCCTGCTCATCCTCGCACCATGACATGTGCTCCTCCACCTCCTACTAATTCAACTTCTTGTGGAAAGAGGATTCACATAGATGTTCTGCATTTTGAAGAAGAAGAAGAAGAAATTGAGAAAGATTATGAATCAGAAGAAGAAGATGATGATGAAAACATGGATTTTGAATATGATTCGAATGCCTAGTTTATCTTTCCTTTTTTCATGTGTATGAGAAGTAGTGCAATACATGTAATGTTTTTCTATATTTCAGTATCTTTCTTATGTAATGCTACTTTATCTTTAAATAAGTTTATGAAGTTTCTTTTTGAGCTTATTTGTGCTCTTTTTAATTATGAGAAAAATGGAGAGAAATGAAGTTAAAACGGAAAAGGTTTAAGTTTTTTTTTGCTCTTGGCTTCAATGGGAGAGTTTGATTTAAAGTGTAATCAATTTTTAAAGTTTAAAATTTGAATAGTAAAAGGTTTTCAAGTATTACAGTGTATTGTTCTATCGTCTTTAAAAAGGGGAGGGTTAAAATCTTGTTTACTCTGTTTTAAAGCTGACATATACATTAGATCTACTTACAATTGTTTATTATTTTGATCTTTAGATAAAGTTTAGAACCTTAGGAGAAGCTCTTCAGAAGTTTTTCTTGCATATTATATGTTGTACTTAAGTATTAAACTTTGTACTTATTGTGTAATCATCGATTGTACTCTAAAGCATTTAAGAGTTTTATCCATGATGATGTACACTAGAGTCAATCTTGTTATTGGTCAAGTCAAGCTTCTACAGCAAAGTCAACCTTCAAGTCAAACTTCAAGTTCATCACTCATTCTATTTCTGTTGATTGATCATTGATTTTGGTCGCTCATTGACACTGTCTAAATCAATCATCTGCATCTTCCTAAATAACACCTTGAACCGATCGATCATTCCAGTTCGCAAGATCGGTAAGATTGTATGATTGATATTGTTGTCTCTTTGATTGATCATTATTTGAACATTATTTACCTTTGATCGTTTATTTTCATTGATCGGTAAAAGAACTTTTATGATCGCTCATTTATTTGAATTTTGAATATTGTAATCGACCTTCTGATCGATCGTCGTACTTTGTCTGATCGATTGATCGAGCATTGATCAGTCATTGTGTTTTTGTTGATTGATTAATCCATTTTCAGAACTTCTACTATTTTTGTCTCTAACAGTTACAAGGTTCTCGCTAAGAAAGCTAAGTCTTAATCTATAGTAAGCTCCTCAAGCACCTTGTGTGGAGTCACAGATCCTTTTAACGCTGCTTAGAAATTTATGGTGATATTTTTCCAAATATATAGCTTTCATCTACTTTAGAGATATATATGTTCGAATCAAGTATTGTGAAAATCTTATTCGTATAATCTCTCCTACTCTAATTGTTTTATCTAACTGTTATTTTGTATAATATCTTGTCAGCTTAGATAATTTTTTATCTTATTATGCTAACATTGTTATGTAGATACTCTTGGAGTTCTCTTAGTAGGAAGCTTGAGGTGAAGCCTCAAGCGGTGTTGTAGCTAGCTCAGTTGCAATGGTGAGTTTGATGTTTTGTGTTTTCGTCCATAGATAAGCATACGTGCTTGTAATCGGCTGAGATATCCATCTAAATATCCCATGATATAGTGTGAGAGTTTGTTGGCTAGGCTAACTGATGAATCCACATTTCATCATCTTTATTCTATCATTTTGGCACTAAAAACCCTAGCAAATGCCTGTAAATAGCATTAAAATCATCATCTTAGCATTCATGCATGTGCATCATACTAGTGTATAAAATATTGTAATTAAAGCCAAAATTATAGAATAAATAAAGAAAAGAAAAAGAATAAAATATTGTAAATATTTTATGACCCGAAACCCCGAGACCTAGGCATCTTGATGAATAGGTCGACAAGGAATAAAGTAGGGGGGAGATAAGGTCAAAGTACAGTATAAAATACCTGTATTGTCTATTCATTCTTTATTCATTTTGGGACCTATTTTTGGTTCCACTTTTTATACATCAAATAAAGAAACTTTGTACATGAAAGTGTAGATAATTTTATATAGAAAAATATAAAATTGATTTCATTGCAAAATAATATACAGATAAAAAGTTATGGTCTAAATAAAAATCCAGAATCCCAACTTCCCAGATCCGTATCTCACAACTGACAACTCCAAATGTAGCAAACTCACCTTTAATTGTATATAGAACAAAATAATCTATCCAATGGCGGTGGTTTCACATTTGGCGGAGCTATGGTTTAAAAGTTGAGTTTTGGACCCACATTGTATACTTGTACAGATTAAAATATTCAATTTATTATTTAATCATTATTTTTTTGTATTTTTATATTTTTATAATTATGTAAATATTACTTATAATATATATGTGCATTAAAATCAGAATAAAAATGCTAAGAAAAATAAAAATAAAAATAAAAATAAACATATATAGGTTATACATGTATTAGACCTATATGTATACCTATACAAAACATTCTTACATTTTATTAAATATACAAAACAATTCAGGAAAATAAAATAAAAATATATTTAAGTGTATAGAAATACTTTATAAGTATATAAAATAATAAACAAAATAAATAAAATTAAATGCACAAAATAAAAAATAAAATACTAAAATGTATAGAGATATATACCTATATAGGGGTATAAAGGTAACTTGTAAAAATGTACTTCATAAAAATAATTAAAAATCGGAATAAAATACTATATAAAATATTAAGCATTTTTTATTAAATAACTTAAAATTAATTAAATCAATTACTAATTTTAATTTAATTTACAAAAGTTTTATTTAAAATATGTCTTTTTGCGGATGACGTGGCCCAATCAGGCCACGCCATCCGTTGACCGGGGGTCAACTCCTTGACCCCAGGTCTGTACCCTCTGGTCCTGTGCGAGCACCCATTTTCTTGGGTTTATCGCGACCGCCTCTTTCATCCTTTGGGGTCACTTCCTTCTACAAACTTGTACATGGTCAAGCCAGCCTACACGCCCTTGGTTTTTTTCGACCTTCGGGTCGTTGAATCGCGCTGCCAACCTCGATCAAGGAGCCCCCGCGTCAACCATTCAAATTGACCCCCTTGACTCCATTTCGTTTTTGAACCGCAAATCATCTACAATCCCTCCCCCTTTGGCTGGCATTGAGGACTTGTTCGTGACAACAACTGGTCGTCGCCGTCCAAGCAGAGGAGAAGCACCGTTCTAGGCGTGTTCCGCACCTCCAGTGACCTTCGCCGTCGAGGTACCCTTCCCTCGCCCCTCCTGGGCTCGAGGCAGTTTAATCCCCATAGTTTTCGTTTTTATTTTGTTCGTTGTAGTCTAAGCGTCATTTCCCCCCGTTCATCCACTTCAACCGCGTGTCGATTCGCCAAATCGACAGTCGGCCGGAGCAACTCCGACCACTTTCGTTCTTCACGCCGTTTCCGCCGCTCACACCTTCACACCACCGCGCTGCGGGGTCTGGGCAATTTACCCCCGACCCGATCACTTTGTCCTTGCAGGTTCAGGAGTTGAAGAGCGCACCTGGGGGAGTTTTGAAGGTCGACCGAGGTTCTCGGAGCTTCACAACTCCGCCGGGCTCGCACGACCACTCCGGGCTTCGCCGGAGCGTTTTGAAACCCTCAGCACTTTGGCAAGCCTTGCAGGATGCCTCCGGGACATTTTGTAGCTTCACAGCGAGTCGGAAGGGGCGGGGATCACCGGGAGAAGTTCGCTGTGGCGAAGCTTCGTCCCTGTTCTTCGTCCCCCTCTTTCAACCGTTCGACCGAGTCCCGCCGTCCATGAGCACAGCTGCCGTCGGATGATGAACCACCTCGACCGTTGATCGGCCTCAGCCGATCTAATTTGAGCCGCTGGATCGCGAAGGGGTATCGGCGCACCTCCAGGCGACACGTGTCCAAGTGATTTCTGCCCAGTCGTCCGATCGCGCGGGGTATTTTGCGAGTTAAACCCCAGCCCATTTTTGTGTTTATATTAAAACCTTAAAGCTTCATTTGCCCTTTTAAAGTTTTAGGATTTTTGCAATTGAGCCCTTCCGTTTTTGATAAAGACATCTTAGTCCCGCCAGGCGCGTGCTGGTCACGCGCGCCTTGGTGATTTTGCAGGAGGGGCCCCCGTATTTTATATTATTTAAGTTTAGTTCAGTAACTTTCCACTGCAGTTAATTAATTTCTGGGATTTTGCAGTTACGCCCCAAGGTTTTGTATAATTTCTATTTAGTCCTCCCCAGGCGCGTGCTCCGCACGCGCGTGGGTGGGCTTTTTGCCAAAACACCCCTTCGGGTCTTGTCTTTTGTAACTAGTCCAGAAACACGTTTATTTAGTTATATATTTTGCGTTCAAATTGCAAGTTAGCCCCTGGATTTTTATTTATTTGCATGTATACCCCTGCCAGGCTGTTGTATTTTTGTGTGCTTGCTTGATTTATTTGGAGCCTCATCTGAAACCCAAAAATTCTCAAATTTTAAACTTAAGCTCCTGGTAACTTTTACTTCCACGCCCTAATTTTAGTTTTTGATTTTATTTTATTTTTATATTTATTAAAAAATCAAAAACATGCTTTTTGCCTACTGTCTAGCTTAGAAAATGCCAAAAAAATATTAAAACATCTCGAAAAATTCCAAAAAAATCCCTAGTGTCTATCTTACCATATTTTAGTGTCAGTCCAAAAATCACTAAAAATCTCAAAAGAAAAACACTAAAAATTTAAAAACACTCAAAAACTTCAAAAAAAAATCTATAAAATTGTAGAAAACTCCAAAAATAGCAAACTCAAGTTCTGTAGGTTACTGTTTTTATTCTCTTTATTTGAAAATAGTTTGCAAAAATTTTGTGGCTGTTGTCTATTTTTAATTTCCATTTTGCTCACAACCAGTACACTGTTCACTGTTTTAGTTTATTTCAGTATTTAAAAAATACCAAAAACACTTTGAAAAACACCCAAAAATCATAAAAACAGTAAAAAATCCTAAAATTATCAAAAACATTTTATTTCTGAATTTTTGGTTATTTTTGCACATTTTTATAAATACTTTACCTTATCTTTTATTATATATCCTTTATTTTCCAATATTGAAAAAGAAATTAAAAAAATATAAAATATAAAATTATAAAAATTAGAAAATTAAAAATCAAAATACAAAATTAAAAATTAAATAAAAAAATATAAAAAAATTAAGATTAAAAACCCACAAAAATTCCTTTGTTTGCTTGCTTAGTGTAGACATCACACACACTCACTTGTGCACACTTGTTTGAACTACCCTGCTTGTTCCCTGTGTTTGAACTCTCTGCATACTTGCCCTTTACATCATTTGTGCAGAGTTAAAAATAAAATTTAACTCCACATTTATTTCCAATTTATTGATCTTTAGTGTGGGTTAATTGTTGATTAGTTACATTTTATTGCGGGTCGCCACAGCGACGTAGTAGTCCCGCCTTGTGTGGACTATTTAGACCCTCGATAAAGTGTGATTATCAAATGGCGCCGTTGCCGGGGAGCAACAACGCGTAGATCACTTTTTGCTTGTGTTGTGATTATTTGTCTACTTTTGCGGCTTTTATTTCTGATTATTTTATTTTGGCTCATTTTTGATAATTATTGTTTGAATTGTCTAATCACCTTCGTGTTTGACTTTGTGCGAGGTACGCGAATCGAGGGAGGCTCTCTTTTCTAGGAGCGCCCGTGCACCCACGTGAGGCGGTGACGCTTCGCACCAAGGCGGACTTAGAGGATTTTTGAAGACAATTCCCGAGCCATTTATTTCATTGACCTTATTTCTTGTAATTTATTGTGAGAGGGAGACTATTTATTGTAATAATACAGGTACCCTCGGACACTTGAACATTCGAGCCTAACTTCCAGGTGTCTGTTCACCTGGGGGCTCACCGCGGTTTTCGTCGGCTTTCTTCGCATTCTTTTTATTTTGTTTTGTTTTTCGATTTTATTTCTTTTGTGTGATTGAGCCTGTAGTTTTAGGATTGCTTGCGTTGGATTAAGGCCAAACACCTAATGCCTTTGCATGCACCTATAGTCTCGTCTGGACTTAGTCAAATTTTAAACAGTTGATCATCACCTTCAATCCGTCGCGCCGCGAGCTCTCCCCGCAAAGCGCTTTCTACTAAACTCAAGTATGTTGAGCAGAGGAGGGGTGAGCCTAGACCGGACTCTAGGGTTGAGGATTGGTGGTCAGCTTGTGGTTCTTCCCGCTAATAGCAATTTCTGAAATTTAGGGCGATTTCATCGGCTTTTGCATTTGCATATAGTTAGGTTTCAATTCTGCTGAGCATCCTTGCATGTAGAGTGCTGGAGGCAAGGTGAGCATTTATGCTTTAGCATCCATCATTATTTTCCGCTTGCATTGCTTTTCCGCCTCTCCCTCTGATTTTACCAACCTAGGTGCTAAAAGGAATTGACTCCCCAATAGGATCGTGCATTTCATTAAAAATCCAAAAAAAGTGATAATCCATAAAATTGGGACTGCTAATTTTACTCGACCCTAAAACCGATCAAAAAGAAAAACATTGTCTTGGGGAAAGTAATCCCCTCATTGTCCTCGTTTTTATTTGCTCGCGCACACACTAAGGTTAGAGCCCAAAATCCCATCTCAGCCCCCTAAGTGTTTGCGAAGTTTGGACTTCTCACCTAACTCTAAAACAGACAAGATAAAAAGACCGCTCTTTGCGGTCTCTACCGAGTTGAGTAGGTGAATTGAGGGTTGACTTGTTTTCATTTTTGTCTGTGATTGTTTTTGTGTGTCCTAGATCTCCTCTACGCATTTGCGCCTTTTTCTTCACTCTATTGACTTGACCTTCGTGCTCCCCCGAATCACTTCCTTTTGTTTTCGAAATGGACCCCTGGAGCACATTTTATCCGGACTTTGCGGATCCTTCACTCGCCCAGCCGATCCACCTCCCTTTTATCAGGAGGACCCTCCTCCTATTTTTTCTGATTTTTGTACATACCCGCCTCAGCCACAGTATCACGACTCGGACTTCTATCCACACCCACCCCCACCTGTGTATTATCCATCTCCACCTTCACATCCACCCGAGTCTGACCTGATGGAGTCACCTCCCTCGATCTCTATGAGTGATATCTTGAATCGGATGACAAAGCGCATTGATTTGATGAATGATGATATTGCTTTCTTGAGGAAGAATCAGATTAATGCTCCTTTCGTCGGGAACACTGCTTCACTTGTGGGTAATCATGGGAACTTGCAATCGCCAAAAATACAAAAAAATGAGAAAAATGTAAAAATACAAAAAGCGTTCGGGAGACACTTGGTTGATCAACATTTTGAGGAAAGAGTTCACTTGCCAGAACCCTTGACCACACATGCATTCACACCTAGTCCCACCTTTGACCCCATGGATGCTGCTGTACAGACTGCTCTTGGCATGCCTCGTGTATATGCTGATTCCGACTTCCTCCCTTGTATGGAGGAAGTCCAAAAATTCAAAAAAATGTTGACTGAACCCGAAGTGGTGGCTACTATTAATGAGATTATCCGTGCCCCACTTCAGCAAGCCATGACCCAATTAGCTGCTCCTCTTCCCAAGAAGAGAAAGCGGAGGAGCAGATCTGAGCGTCACATTTTGCCCATGGCCACTGCCCCCGCCATCACACAGCGTCCCATTCCCAAGAAGAAGAACACAGCTACACCTTTTATCACTTGCACTATCTCTGACCATACATGTGATCGCACTCTCCTGGACGGCGGTGCATCTATTAGCATATTACCCTTCTCGCTGGTACAGTCTCTTCACTTAGGGCCTCTCAAGAAAACCAGGATGATCGTTCAGTTTACTGATGGATCTATTAAGAGGCCGAAGGGTATTCTTGAAAACGCCGTCATTTCTATTCAGGGCACGAGCCACCATGTTGATTTTGTCGTGTTGCCCATGGAGACCTCCACAGGGGAGCCGTCTCCAATCATCCTGGGACGACCATTCCTCGCCTCTGCGAGGGTCGTTATTGACTATGGATCAGGAGAGATTCTCTTCCGTCCTGTTGACGAGAGCGAAGTGTTGATCACCACACCCACAGTTGACCAGAGACCTGCACCTGATGCACCTTCACCGATTATAGCTGACTCTGAGGCCTGTGACCTACCTGATGCTACTAGAGATACTTCCTTAGCAATCCCTGATGAGCCCCGACGGATCCCCCGAAAGGGGAGGAAGTCGGAAAGCATGGACCTCACTGATCCTCCTCCTGGTGTGTGGCGATGTGTTGATGAAATTCAGAGTATTTACGTGATTGAACCATTTGAGCGGGAGGCAGATACCACGACTATTGAGGATGTTTATGAAGTTGCCCATTATTTTGAGAGACCTCATAAGGAAACGAATGACCTAGGAAAGACTAGACGGGACGGACTTATTTTGACTACTTCCACTGATATGTCCGTGCCTGGGCCTTCACAGGTCAAGATGATTGAGGTCGGTTATGATGCGAATCTTCACAATTTCTGGCCTCTTGATGAAAAAGATGATCCGGGTAAGACTCTTGAGGACGATCTGAGTTCGTATACTTCCACTGATGATTTCGTGCCTTTTGACTTTGACCTGGACGATCCCTCGTAGGACGACTCCGATTACACTTCTTCCGAGGATGATGAGTTTGTCCCATTCCACTTTGATATCTGCGAGACTTCCAAGGCCGGACCTAGACGTACTTCTTCCACTCACCAGTCTGCGCCTTCACACCATAGGACCACCAAGGGAGAACCGAGCCATACTGCTTCCATTGATCAGTTCATCCCTTTCCGTTTTGATTCCACTGAGGGCCTTCACCGTGTCGACCCTGGTCGGCCTCCGTCCACTGTGGACCCCGATGTCGACGTACATCATATCAGATCTATCACTCAGCGGTCCCGCAAGAAGGTTTGCTTTCCACCTTCTGATGATCACCCATTTATGTTGTAGATTCTATCCTGTGACACTCTTTCCATCTCCCGTTTTTGCTCGTCTACCCATTTCTCGTGTTTGCCTTGCTTAGGACGTACTTTGTCCTAAGTATAGGAGGGGTAGACGAGTTGAGTGTTCTTTCTTCGTCTGTGTCATCACTCCTGTTGTTGCCTATACTTAGGGCTTCTTTTACCCTAAGTATAGGGGGAGTGGTGTGTACATCCTCATGATCTCTTCATCCATTTTCCGATCTCTTTTCCTCTTTTCTTCTTTTCTTCTTTTCCTTTTCTATTTTCTTTATCTATCAAAAAGGTGCCGCCCTTGTAGACAGTTTTCCATACTTAGGACGTACTTTGTCCTAAGTATAGGGGGGTGTGCACCCTGAGTTTCTCTATTTTTTCGATCCTCTCCATTGTCTCCTCTTCTCGTCTATACTTTGGGATATTTTACCCTAAGTATAGGGGGAGACAACCTGAGAACGATCTGTTCATTCCCACCCTTGACCCTCCCTGCTTTGTGTACAGTCTGCTATACTTAGGATTATTTGATCCTAAGTATAGGGAGGATGGTCAACTTCTTATTGGTTCATTCTTTGATTTATTCATTTATTCATTCGTTAGACTTGTCTATACTTAGTACGAGTTATGTCTTCTTTTTTTTCTCTGATCTATGAGGACATAGCTCAAGCTAAGTATAGGGGGGTCGTATATACTACGTATATACTTTAGCTATAACTCGTACTTTCGTATTTTCTTAATAATATGGCTAATAATTCTTTAAAATTCATTAAAAATCCTTAATAAAAAGATGTGGTTATTCCTCAAATTCTTTTTGTATTTATTGATTAATAAATCAGGTGAAATATTTTTTGCAAAATGTTTGAAAAATAGTTTGAAAATATTTGTGAACATCTATTGAAAACTATTTTGAAAATATTTTGTTACATGTTTTCAACCTTTGTAAAAATGTGTGGTTTGTAAAATTTATTTTCTGTGTGTGAAATAAAATGTTTGAAAACTGATTTGCAAATGGTTTGAAAAATGGTTGCAAAAATATTTTGAAAAACCTATATATACTGTTTTGAAAGCCTTTGCAAAATAATTTTCAAATGTGTGTACATGTTTGTAAAATGTTTGTAAAAATTATTTTGGACTATAGTTTTCAAAAATGTGTGTGAAAAGCTTGTGTCAAATAAGTTTAAGGAATACTAACATCACACCAGAATCCACTATATATATGTATAAAACTGACCACTTACCCTGTAAATTCTTAAAATCCATTTCTTGTAAATATAAGAAGCACTCCCGTGTACATATTTTTCACCCATCTTTCAGCCAAAATCTTTTTATTTTCAAAAATCCCAAAAATATTTGCAAAATTAAAAATCCAAAAACATTTGAAAAATCTGTCTGGAAAATATAAAAAATGCATATGCATCATCATTATATTTTCAAAAATCTATAAAAAGTTCAAAATCTTTGAAAACTGCATCACAAAAATATTTTCCGCATAGCATTTGCATAGCATTCGCACTTTTCGGATTGAGTTTGATAGTTGAACAAGTCTAAGTAAAATCCAAAGATTGGAGCTTGATTGGAGCTTTAAATCTACCTAATAACAGGAACCTTATAGGAACTGGGTTTGAGGTACTTCAGGTCTAGTTGACTTAATTCTTTGAGGATCACGGGACTTGGTTCAATGGATTCTTGACTGCCTAAGTAGAGTATTTCGGAGCACACACACGACTCTTGTTGATAATGACCTAACTTGGACACCTGCACCTTTCACATGGCTCAACTCAGTTGGAGTGGTGAGGGGATTGGATTTGCCGGTATGAGACGCACACAAGTGGAAACATTTTTCCTCCTCTAGGGAGGGAAGTGCACCCCAACCCGTCCAGTGATTAGGAAGTCTAAAGACAGGAGGCTGTGGGTTGCGATAAAGCTTCAAAAGAGGGATAGTCTACTGGTTCAAGAGGAAAAACTCCTTGTGTAAATGCTGCTGTATATAGTATCCCAAAAAAAGTGTTCAGGCATGTACAAAAATAAAAAGCCTGCAAGTATGTACATATGTGTAAAGCCAATAAGCAAGCTTGAGTTCCAAAGTCAAATATGTGAGCCTGCAGCAGGATGACTTGTCTACACTGGTCTTGCATCCCATGATAGGTAGCTACACTGGCTACCATCCATTCTTCTCTTCACCCCATCCTCTTGAGTTGGTTGCCACTTGAACTTAGAAGGGAATACCCCGCTCCTCGATGATGGAGTTGTTGGATTGGGGAATCATTGGGTTGTCATACTGGAGAAGTCGGTCTCTTTGTCATTCTAGTTGGGGAGAGCCACTATCACTTACACTGTACAAGTCAGATTCATAGTCGTAAGAGTTTGCGTATGAGTTGAAATATTTCTGACCTGGCTATTGAGGAGGCTTGGACAGAGTTTTGGGATTCTCAAGGACTGTTGAATTTCAAACACGGTTCTCACTAAGGTTCTGCCCACACTAAAATTCCAAAGGTCCGACTTAATCTCCAAACTTTGATTTTGTGAAGACAAATTTGATAATCAAATTAAATCCAAGTTCTTCTTTTTCTTTTCTTTCCTTTTCTTTTCTGCACTTATTGCATAAGTGTTTGCTAGGGACTAGCAAAGGTAAAGTATAGGGGGATGATGAATCCACATTTCATCATCTTTATTCTATCATTTTGGCACTAAAAACCCTAGCAAATGCCTGTAAATAGCATTAAAATCATCATCTTAGCATTCATGCATGTGCACCATACTAGTGTATAAAATACTGTAATTAAAGCCAAAAGTATAGAATAAAAAAAGAAAAGAAAAAGAATAAAGTATTGTAAATATTTTATGACCCGAAACCCCGAGACCTAGGCATCTTGATACAAGGAATAAAGTAGGGGGAGATAAGGTCAAAGTACAGTATAAAATACCTGTATTGTCTATTCATTCTTTATTCATTTTGGGACCTATTTTTGATTCCACTTTTTATACATCAAATAAAGAAACTTTGTACATGAAAGTTGTAGATAATTTTATATAGAAAAATACGAAATTGATTTCACTGCAAAATAATATACAGATAAAAAGTTATGGTCTAAATAAAAATCCAGAATCCCAACTTCCCAGACCCGTATCTCACAACTGACAACTCCAAATGTAGCAAACTCACCTTTAATTGTATATAGAATAAAATAATCTATCCAATGGCGGTGGTTTCGCATTTGGCGGAGCTACGGTTTATAAGTTGAGTTTTGGACCCACATTGTATACTTGTACAGATTAAAACTTCAATTTATTATTTAATCATTATTTTTTTTGTATTTTTATATTTTTATAATTATGTAAATGTTACTTATAATATATATGTGCATTAAAATCAGAATAAAAATGCAAAGAAAAATAAAAATAAAAATAAACATATATAGGTTATACAAGTATTAGACCTATATGTATACCTATAAAAAACATTCTTACATTTTATTAAATATACAAAACAATTCACAAAAATAAAATAAAAATATATTTTAGTGTATAGAAATACTTTATAAGTATATAAAATAATAAACAAAATAAATAAAATTAAATGCACAAAATAAAAAATAAAATACTAAAATGTATAGAGATATATACCTATATAGGGGTATAAAGGTAACTTGTAAAAATGTACTTCATAAAAATAATTAAAAATTGGAATAAAATACTATATAAAATATTAAACATTTTTTATTAAATAACTTAAAATTAATTAAATCAATTACTAATTTTAATTTAATTTACAAAAGTTTTATTTAAAATTTGTCTTTTTGCGGATGACGTGGCCCAATCAGGCCACGCCATCCGTTGACCGAGGGTCAACTCCTTGACCCCAGGTCTGTACCCTCTGGTCTTGTGTGAGCACCCATTTTCTTGGGTTTATCGCGGCCGCCTCTTTCATCCTTTGGGGTCACTTCCTTCTGCAAACTTGTACATGGTCAAGCCAGCCTACACGCCCTTGGTTTTTTTCGACCTTCGGGTCGTTGAATCGCGCTGCCAACCTCGATCAAGGAGCCCCCGCGTCAACCATTCAAAAGGGACCCCCTTGACTCCATTTCGTTTTTGAACCGCAAATCATCTAGAATCCCTCCCCCTTTGGCTGGCATTGAGGACTTGTTGGTGACAGCAACTGTCGCCGCCGTCCAAGCAGGGGTGAAGCACCGTTCTAGGCGTGTTCCGCACCTCCGGTGACCTTCGCCGTCGAGGTACCCTTCCCTCGCCCCTCCTGGGCTCGAGGCAGTTTAATCCCCATAGTTTTCGTTTTTATTTTGTTCGTTGTAGTCTAAGCATCATTTCCCCCGTTCATCCACTTCAACCGCGTGTCGATTTGCCAAATCGACAGTCGGCCGGAGCAACTCCGGCCACTTTCGTTCTTCACGCCGTTTCCGCCGCCCACACCTTCACACCACCGCGCTGCGGGGTCGGGGCAATTTACCCCCGACCCGATCACTTTGTCCTTGCAGGTTCAGGAGTTGAAGAGCGCACCTGGGGGAGTTTTGAAGGTCGACCGAGGTTCTCGGAGCTTCACAGCTCCGCCGGGCTTGCACGACCACTCCGGGCTTCGCCGGAGCGTTTTGAAACCCTCAGCACTTTAGCAAGCCTTGCAGGAAGCCTCCGGGACATTTTGTAGCTTCACAGCGAGTCGGAAGGGGCGGGGATCATCGGGAGAAGTTCGCTGCGGCGAAGCTTCGTCCCTGTTCTTCATCCCCCTCTTTCAACCGTTCGATCGAGTCCTGCCGTCCATGAGCACAGTTGCCGTCGGATGATGAACCACCTCGACCGTTGATCGGCCTCGGCCGATCTAATCTGAGCCGCTGGATCGCGAAGGGGTATCAGCGCACCTCCAAGCGATACGTGTCCAAGTGATTTCTGCCCAGTCGTCCGATTGCGCGGGGTATTTTGCGAGTTATACCCCAGCCCATTTTTGTGTTTATATTAAAACCTTAAAGCTTCATTTGCCCTTTTAAAGTTTTAGGATTTTTGCAATTGAGCCCTTCCGTTTTTGATAAAGACATCTTAGTCCCGCCAGGCGCGTGCTCATCACGCGTGCCTTGGTGATTTTGCAGGAGGGGCCCCCGTATTTTGTATTATTTAAGTTTAGTTCAGTAACTTTCCACTGCAGTTAATTAATTTCTGGGATTTTGCAGTTACGCCCCAAGGTTTTGTATAATTTCTATTTAGTCCTCCCCAGGCGCGTGCTCCGCATGCGCGTGGGTGGGCTTTTTGCCAAAACACCCCTGCGGGTCTTGTCTTTTGTAACTAGTCCAGAAACACGTTTATTTAGATATATATTTTGCGTTCAAATTGCAAGTTAGCCCCTGGATTTTTATTTATTTGCATGTATACCCCTGCTAGGCAGTTTTATTTTTGTGTGCTTGCTTGATTTATTTGGAGCCTCATCTGAAACCCAAAAATTCTCAAATTTTGAACTTAAGCTCCTGGTAATTTGTACTTGCATGCCTTAATTTTAGTTTTTGATTTTATTTTATTTTTATATTTATTAAAAAATCAAAAACATGCTTTTTGCCTACTGTCTAGCTTAGAAAATGCCAAAAAATTATTAAAACATCTCGAAAAATTCCAAAAAAATTTCCTAGTGTCTATCTTACCGTTTGTTAGTGTCAGTCCAAAAATCACTAAAAATCTCAAAAGAAAAACACTAAAAATTTAAAAACACTAAAAAACTTCAAAAAATATCTATAAAATTGTAGAAAACTCCAAAAATAGCAAACTCAAGTTCTGTAGGTTACTGTTTTTATTCTCTTTATTTGAAAAATAGTTTGCAAAAATTTTGTGGCTGTTGTCTATTTTTAATTTCCATTTTCCTCACAGCCAGTACACTGTTCACTGTTTTAGTTTATTTCAGTATTTAAAAATACCAAAAACACTTTGAAAAACACCCAAAAATCACAAAAATAGTAAAAAATCCTAAAAATATCAAAAACATTTTATTTCTGAATTTTTGGTTATTTTTGCACATTTTTATAAATACTTTACCTTGTCTTTTATTATATATCCTTTATTTTCCAATATTGAAAAAGAAATTAAAAAAATATAAAATATAAAATTATAAAAATTAGAAAATTAAAAATCAAAATACAAAATTAAAAATTAAATAAAAAAATATAAAAAAATTAAAATTAAAAACCCACAAAAATTCCTTTGTTTGCTTGCTTAGTGTAGACATCACACACACTCACTTGTGCACACTTGTTTGAACTACCCTGCTTGTTCCCTGTGTTCGAACTCTCTGCATACTTGCCCTTTACATCATTTGTGCAGAGTTAAAAATAAATTTTAACTCCACGTTTATTTCTAATTTATTGATCTTTAGTGTGGGTTAATTGTTGATTAGTTACATTTTATTGCGGGTCGCCACAGCGACGTAGTAGTCCCGCCTTGTGTGGACTATTTAGACCCTCGATAAAGTGTGATTATCACTAACCAAAAATCCTAAGTTAGTAAGGCTTGGGTCGTGGTTTTCACCCGCCGCTTGGGTTTCCATGTTGACATAATGTACATTGTGATTGTTGGCTTGATGTTTCTGACTAAGGTTGATTGCTTGTCAATTTTTTCATGAAAAAGTGTCATTCTACCAATTTCATTCACCCCCATTCTATGGAGTATATTCGATCAGCAAGTTCTATGAGCCAGATGCCATCGTCCCTGTCAATCGAACACACGCTACTATCACCGACGAAGTCATGAGGCAAGTGAGTTCCCTCTCCTAGTTGTCAAATGACGGAGAAGAGTGACATGCAATGGGTTTGTTGGTAGGCTTGTCAAGTTTAGTTGGTTACTATGAGTTTATTTGGTCATGGAATGGACGGAATCTTGTGGGGTGGTTGGAGATGAGAGAGAGAGAGGATGGGGGGGAGGCGACATGGAGGTTACGATCGACGGGTGGATGGAGATGATCTGAGTTCATTACATGTTATAGAAAACGGAGGTTAAAGACTGGTTCTTGGTCGTTGGATAGGCCTATAACAGAGGGTGGTATGGAAGCCATGTGGAGGGGCTGAGGGTTAATCCTTGGTAGTTGGATTAAAGATTGATTAGACGGCCGGAATCAAGGTGGAGAAATAAAGGGGTAATAATTTGGAAGAAGAGGGGACAGCAAGTGGTGGCTTTAGGAGATGCCACATGTCACTCCCAAATAAATAAAATAATAAAATTAAAGAAAAATCAAAATAAAATAAAAGAAGACCTCAAAACAAAAATTCCCCTTCACAAAAATTGTTTTCCTCAATGAGATCTACAACTTTTGTGAATGAACCAAACTCAAAATACATCATATGTACAAAAGTGCATTTTTGGTGGCATTTTATATATTTAAAATACTTAAACTTTTTTGCTTTGCATCGAGGGTGAGAGTGATTTTTAATTAAAGATAAATACAAAATAAATTGAGATAAAATACTAGGAAAATGTTTCCACACTAATCTAAATTTTGTATTTTTTATAATTAAGGAAATAAAAAATAAAATACTTATATACAAACTATTTACAGATTAGAATGTTTCATTTTCTCTATTTTTATTTTAAATTTTATACCATTTATTATAACATAACACAAATAAATAAATGAAAAATAAACAAAACAAAAAGACTCGATTATGTACATAAAACAATAAGTTCAAAGTCAGTAAATATGTGTATCACACAATGAGGCCATGAAATCCAAGTTTTGCACATGAACTCTGATTCTTTTGAATTTGATTTTGATTTGTAGGGAATTGAATGTACATTAATTCAAAAGTGAGTATGATTCCATAAGAGACTGTATGAAGAGGTTATGGTAGTTTATGGCTTTTTGTCTACAAATTAGGGTTTAGGTTTATTTGGCATATTTTCTGAATTTTTGTTTAATTAGTATGAATTTATTTAAAATAGGTAAAAATTGATCTATTTATAGGTGGATGTTCATATATATTTCAAATTTTTATTTATGCAAATTTTTTATTTAATGTTTGTTTTTTTATTTACACATGCATGAATGCTAATGATGTTATATAAACGCCCAAATGCAATTATTTACTAGGGAATAGAGATCTATTTTATCTTTTAGAGTGATGGATCACAAAAGTCAACCCCCATACTTAAACCTTGATTATCCCCAAGCAAGAAAAGAATAAAATCCATGAAATGAGTTTGGGTTCCAGATCAAGGTTGTGAACAAAAAGTGAAAGTGGAGCTCGATCCGACCTTTGAATTAATTATTTGGCGGAAATTTTGTGAGATTAAGGACCTTAGAATCAATAGTCTCTAAGTTATACAAGTCATCACCCATGTTCGGCTCAAAAGTAAGCTCAGATCCACTCGCTCACAAAGCATACTCTTTTAACGTTGAAATAGTTGTCTCATGTATGAAAGTGTTAGCTCTGGGAATGTTGAACTACCAAGCAATCTAATTCTCTAGCAACTCGACCTTGGGGAATCAGGTATTCCCTTTGGAGCCTATCCAGTGTAGCTAAGTCTCCTCTTCGAAGCTTGGCAAGTGTAATCGGGTCTTCGCTCTACTGGAAATGGACCATTGTGGTCAGGAACTTTGTCTTTGAGATTTTTGCACTATATGTGGGTTCATTTTCTCCCATTTTTTCAAGGTATTTTTTTCAAAAAGGATGCAAAAGTGAACATCCCTATGAAATGGTTGCATTGGCCCCTGCCTCGGTTGAATGGCTAGTACTAGCAAACTATTCCTCATTCGAAGCTTTATTTCAACTAGTTACTCTGATCTTTAGATTTCCACACTACTAGAGAATAAGTTGGAGAAAGGCATTGAATTGCGAGTCCCTGAGGCATATCATGATATCACCCCTGACAAAGCAGCCTAGTACCATCCCAACTCATGTTGACAAGGTATTTCAACCACCCATTTGTGTTACGCTAAGTGCATGGTTCTAAAGTTCATGTTAGCTCATTAATAAAGAGTCGTACTAGGGATATGAGCAATATAGTTAGACATTGAGATTAAAAGTCTAAGCATTGCCTTGCCAAACTTTGAAAATTAAGTCTAGGACATGAAGCTTCTAAAATCCTGATTCTCATGAAGTTCCTCTGAAAATTAAGTGAATTGAGGCCAAGGTTAAGTCCGCTATGGGTTAGTGCTCATGACTCATTTTAGACGCAATGTTTTTACTAATGGAAATGCATGATACACGATATAAAATACATGTTCATGAGATGTAAGTGTTAGGTTTTTCAAAGGTTTTTTATTTTTCCAAAAAGAAACTTTGTTATACACTATATTACAATGAAATGGTGTGTTACTTACATATTTACAAAATATATTTACATATTATATACAATTTTATAAATTTATAGAAGATTATACAACTTTTACAAGATTTTATAAGTTTTTTTCTTTTCAAGTTTTAAACCATACCCCGTAAATTATTGAGTATTATATACATAAAATATGTGAAAGTACGAGTTATGGATGTATTGTATATACAACATATACAACACTCTCCTATACTTATCTCATAATATGACCTCAGAGCACAAAGAGAAAGGAAGACATAACTCATACTAAACATAAAGAGGTGCAAAGAATAGGAGTATAGATGACAGTCACCCCTTTATGCTTAGTATCTAGATATCCTAAGTATAGAAAAAATGAGTAGATAATGAGGTGAGTGAAGCGAATCGCAAGAGGGAGCGAAAAAAAACCTATATAAGGTGGAATGGAAAGATATAAAAATAAAGAAGGTTTACCGCAAACATTCTTACGAGAATCGGGCAGAAGATAATATACAAGTTCATTGTGGTTAAAATCATGCCCAGAAGAGTAATAGCGAGAAGTGTGGGAAGTCCAACAAGGATCGACACACAATCATTTGCTCGTGTATGTCTTAAGAACATACATTCTAAGCTCACTCATGTAGATCTCTTCTTCAAGAACATATGAGGAGTCCTCAAAAAGCTCCTTTTCCTGAATGTTGAAGATAACTTTCTTAATCAGCTTGCTAGAATCTGAAACACGGAGAGAAAGAGCGTTGTGACATGCCTTGAGGTGCTCGAAGGAATGCCATGAGGAATCAGTACAACTCTTCTTCTCACTAGCTATCCAATTGGAGGAGGTGGTCATTTTCTAG
The DNA here is from genome assembly GCA_037367405.1 of Ottelia alismoides. Classification (NCBI taxonomy): domain Eukaryota; kingdom Viridiplantae; phylum Streptophyta; class Magnoliopsida; order Alismatales; family Hydrocharitaceae; genus Ottelia; species Ottelia alismoides. Next base: position 964,917 of record JAZKJV010002687.1, read on the forward strand.
GGATGAGTCGGTGGGGTGTTGGCCTTCTCCTTAGGTCTAAGTAGCGGTCTACAAGGGTGGACAGTAAGTTGTGGAGGTGTAGGTTGGAGATCAAATCCTAAAAGTGGTCAAGACTATAGTTGTAAAAGTCAGTCGAGTAGCCTAATTAGTCAGTCCGACTAGTGGAGTCGATGGGGATGGCCGATTGACTATTGACCAATCGATCAATAGTTGGTTAGCTAACTATTTGACCCAACTAATCATCTAATTAGGCTGACTAATGGATCGATTTTTACATGGAGATTCCATATTTTTATTTTTTATTTTTTTTTCTAATCATTTTTATTCTAATATACTTAATGTTTTATTTAAATTCAATTACTTCTTTTATTTCATTATGATAATATAGAAAATGTAGAAATCTATGAAAATATATAAGAATATATGTATGAAAGTGATTTATATATTTAAATTGTTAAAATATTCAAAACTGACTAAAGGCTAAGTAAATCTATTTAGTTGTCCGACTATCGATTAATCGTTATTCAGTGACCCGGTCGACCGAGTATCGATTATCGATTTTTGCAACCTTGGTCAAGAAAAACTAAAAATATTGGGTTCAATTTGGGAGGAGCATATGTGTATGAGTCTTCTATAGATTCTCTCATGGGGGGAGTGGACGACAACTGATGTCAACTTTGATTTCTTTGTGACATACAAGATCTCCATTAGGGGAGGACGAAGGTTGGGATTGGGTGAGGATGAATCCCCTTAATGGTTTTGTATGATTCTTGGTGTGGGAACTAATAATTGGCTTGACAGTCATGTTTTCATGTGTTTCTCCAAGGGTCGAGTCACGAGTGGGCAGTCTCCTTGGAGAGGTCTGAACAGATGAAGCGAAGGGCTAGGACTCATCTACCTCTCAGCAGTCATGATTGTATGTGGCTTTGTGGGTTGTCTTAGGGTGAGTAGTATCCTCAAAAGTAGGCATGGTGTTTAAGTACCCTTTTCTAGGAAATAAATGACTCGAGACTCACAATCTATAGTCCCCTTAGCATAGTCCAAGAATGCGTCCCAAGAATGATGGGAGACTAGGTAAACTCTCTTTAGTGATCGATGTCAAGGACAGTGAAGTCCACATTAAGTGGTACACCTTGGAAAGTTATGATGACTGAAATGTTTCCCCTCAACCTTTTTATGGATTAATCAGACAAATGAATAATAGTCATGGACTTCTTCATTGGTTTGAGTTTGAGCTTATCAAACATGGAGGTCGGGAGGATATTGATGGACATGTCAGGGTCATTCTATATATTCTCCTCTTTGATTTGTCTAGCAACATAAAATTTGGTTAATTGGGGAGACTTTTCTATGTCCGTCATCTATGGAATTGAGTCTCCTGACAATCTTAGTGAAGTCATCCTTGACAGATCTCGCATGATAAGACATGGGAAGTGTGTACTCCGTCATTGGTGTCAGTTGAAATAGTGGATTATCATACCCATCATGCGATGATTGTATGCAGTCTTGGGTAGAGTATGATTCATTCACGTGATAGAAATTGGTCATATTAGACTGGTGGAAATGCGAGTTCTCGTGCTTCACATACAACGACTCCAACGCGAATCCTTGATAGAGCATGGATCAACCCTTTGATAGACATTTGTGCAAGGAATTTGGTTAAAAGTAGGATTGGTATCCTAGAAATGTTGCCTCTCAATAGTTGCCCTCTCATTTGATTCTGTCTATTGAATACTTTTGAGTCTATGGTCATTGTATGTGGTGGATCAAAAGGGAAGAGGGTATGTAATGAAAGAGAGTGGAGGGGTGGCAAAGGTGAAGAAGTGAAGAGGTCAGTCGGGATTCCGACCTTGTAGGGCAGGTGAAATGGGATCAACCTCAAGCAAGAGAAACCCAGAGTCGAGTGGGGTCCATGGAAGGATAACAATGAAAATACGGTCGGTGTACAGTCAAGGGGAGGCAACCTGCGAAGTCCAGGTAAGGATACCAATACATCAACATCTTCAAAAAGAAATGACGGGGTGTAAGCGAACTGATACATGCAAGTGCACGAAATAAAAATTCACACAACAGACAAGATGGAAAGCATATCCCAAATTCACCAACTAACCTCGTGAAAGCCGCAAAAGCCCATTCAGTTATCTTATCAGTTTTATATGGTGAATTTAAAATAGTTGTATAAGCATGCTCAAAGGTGCAGTCTCCTGAGGTGATAAATCATCTTTCTAAGGTCAGAGACGAGTGCTTACAGCTTATGCACCAGAGGGTCAGAATGCATATTCATAGGGCACAAGTCCAAGGATTAGGTCTCTAGCCTTATGTGGTGCACCCCACTCAATCAGGAACATACTTATAGGCAATGATGTTCCAATTTCTTTTGGCTAACAAAGTTAACAACCCCTATTTTAAAGTGGTTATTACTTTCTTTGAATCTAATATCACTCATACTTATCGATTATTCCAATTTTATTTTGTTCCTAAGTGAGAAAACCACACGGGAAGGAGATAGAAAAGGCGATGCAAGACGAGAAAATAATAATGTATGCTTAAGCAAAATACTCACAGTGATTCATGGTGCTCTTCATATGGGATGCTAAACTATATTTAAATTTAGACTAAAAGAAATGCAAGTAAAGAAAACTGCACCTAAACAGATAGTTCTATTAACGGGGAAAGAACATGTTTATTTGATGCTAAGTAGAACTACACAGTGTGTCTATTATTAGTGGGAATTGTATATTCCTAGAATTACGAGCACAAACAAATCCTAGCATAACTCTATAAGTCACTATGTAATCCAAATTCTACACCACACACCATAAAATAACCGCAGCAACCCGATCACCCAGCTAAGGTTGAAACAGATCAAGTGTCCAATGCATGGGTGCAAGCGTGAGTCTTCAAACAAAGACTACAGGAAAGCGACAATTATTATAATTAATTACAAAAATAAATGATATTGTAGAAAAAAAATCCTAAACTAAAATACTCTCTCTCTCTCGGAAAATAATTATTTTTCTTAAGCACCTCTGTAGCCGATTTGCTCCACAAACTACCAACCTTTGATGCTCTTGAGTTGCTCGGTTACCTGAGGCGTCGCTCCCACCAAGCCCTCACACAAAAAGAAATAATTATTAGAGAGAGTTCGCAAAATATATACAAAGATAAGAGGAAAATAAATGGAAGACAAAAAAATGCACGAGAGAAAGAGAATATTTACAAAAAAGAATCAATACTACCTAAGAGGGATGGAAAACATAACATTAAAATTTCTAATCCCCAAAAATGGCACCATTTGATACCAAATCTTTTGCCACTCTTGATAATATGGAATTGTTGCTGCAACAGGTGATAAAGCATGAAATCAAAAACCACTCAAAAGAATAAACAATCAGTTTATGTGAATGACTAATTTTTTTACTCGGGTAAGCTCAAGATCGAGGGCAGGAGGCAAAGTTTGGTCTTGGAAATCAATTCAAATAATTAAATGATAGGATTTTCAAAGAATGATTTTTTGTGCAAATATGAGGTGCAAATGGAAATGCAGATGAATTCGGTTGTTAAGGAAATCAATGAACTTTAGCCAATCTAATTTTAATCTGAATTAAATCCAATTAGCAAAATCCTATTTTTCATGTGAACCTTATTCAATTAAATGTGAAAAAGATATTTTAAAGATTTTATGAGTTAATATGAAGAAACGAAAAAGGATATTTACACCCATAACCTTGAGAAGTTTCGTAATTACACACAGAATCCTCAATAATCACGAAATACATGAGAAACCCCGAGTAGTCACTCTGTATCACACCCATAACCCTCTCTTAGTTTAACCCATTAACTCAACCAAAGCATTGAGTTAATCTAACACATCCTTAGTCCAATGGCTATGACATAAACTAAAAAAACCCTCCCCTTCCTCCTCCAGCCCCCTCCTCCTTCCTCCTCCACCCCTTCCCCCTCCACCCACAACCCAAAAGACGATGACTTCACCTACATCGATGATGTGGTCAGGGGGTGCTCGCGACGATCGATACTGTCGCGAGGAGCACTGGGAGTAGTGAAGAAGAGGGGGCAGCGCAAGGATCTTTAATCTCTAGAACACGCAGCTAGTGGCGGTGCCGACACTGGTTACCATATTGGAGAAGCACCTCAAGATGAAGGCCAAGAAGAACGTTGTTGAGATGTACGGCAATGGGAATGTGTCCTTTACGCATGCCAACATCACGACGAGGAGGAGGAGATTGGGATATAGATCAGCCACCGATCTCAACAGCGACATGCGAAAGTTCGTCAAGTGGTACCTCTCCTACTAAGGGTACACCAAGGGCAAACAGAATCTGTAGATTTCGGGAGTTCGGTTGCGGTAGATTTTCAATTTCTAGATTTGGAGCAGTTTAAAGTTATGGACATGAATCCTTGGTGATTATTATAGCTATATGTTTTCCTATGTTGTTCTTGTTGGGTTCATTCTTCTTGTGCCATGGATGATGAAGGCGGTGGAGGTTCCTCCTCCTTGCTGGTGGGTTACGATGCTCTGGCAAGATTAGCAGCAGAGGACGGTGATCATTCATGGAGAAACAACTGGTGACGGTATTGGCGAAAGTTGGTTCAGATTGGTGGGTTTCTGCCTCTGCATATCACTTTGGCGCTCTACTTATTGTCATCATCTTCATTGCCCCTCCGCCTTATTCTGGAAACAAAAGAGAACCACCGCCTCTGCCATCTAAACATAGTAGTAGAGCCAAAGAACCACCTCACACAAGCTTCCAGCAGCACCATCGAGACTCCATTCCTCATCTTTGGGGCTTCACGCACAACAGCAACATCAACCACCGCGTGCAACGAGGATAACTCCCCCAAAACAATTCAATCGACGTTATCATCGACCATCTGCATCTTGTTTTTTGAGTCGAACCCATGGGGGCATCTTTTGGAAATTTATTTTTTATAAGGGGTGAAATTATCAAAAATTGACGTATTCCGTCAAAGTTAATAGAGGAAATGGATGGAGCTTGACATAGGGTTATGTCATGTATGGTTAAGCATTATTCATGGTTGGGGATGTAATTCATATTATCGAGGGTTATGGGTGTAATTATGAAATTACTCATGGTTATGGGTGTAAATATCGTAAATGAAAAATGGACCAAGTTTTGGGGATTTTAGCAACTTTTCACCCAAACGAAGTACAAAATCTTGAAACTTGGTTAGATGATGTGAACATGCAAAATGGGACCACTATATTTCTTTGGTATTTTATATGAAATATGATTTTTTATGAATTTTTAAATGAAGATAGAGTGATTTTGAGTAATTTAATTTTAATAAATACCATACATTTATATTTTCAAAACCAAAATTTTCCTAAATTGATCTCAATGAGAGGAATACATAACACTTTATTTCTTTTGGAAAACATTATGTGTGGAGTCAATTAAAAATCAATTACTATATGCACTCAATAATTTGTTTAAGGAATAGCACGTGCAATTAACTTGCAACCACCAGCACAAGAGAAACCATTGTATTTGCTACATGCCCCCTTCTCGCCGAGAGCACAACTGGTCTCTCTTAGGATCACCCAACCACTCTCTAAAGATATCGATGATCCTAATGAAAATGATGCAAGACCTCAAAAAGAACATATAAAAGAGAAGTCAGGAGAATGTTAGCCGGTTTCTAGACATCCGATCTGACTTAACTAGAATGTCGCCACAAGCCCTCCAGATCCCCAATTCTACAGAGAGAGGGGATGACTCGAACAAGGCATGAATCCCGATTGTCATCCTCACTTTCTAGCCTTTCCAATCTCCTTTTGCCTTTCTACGGAATGACCCTTCATTTGTGCTCAGTCACGTATCTTTCCACTTTGAGATCTTCCTGACCATCCAAGAAGGTGGAATTGGCGTTCTCTTCCCCATCATACATCATGAGGACATCTTTCCTAGCTTTCTCCTTCTAGTTATCAGTTCAGGTAAAGGATTCTCTCGTAGTAGGTGTAAGGCTAAGAAAGTGACTAGTTCTTAAGGCTTTTGGAGACATGTTAGAGAATGATTAAACTTACAACCATGAATTTTTGGAAGTTTTTAGATTAACGTACGACTTTATATGAATTTCATACCATCAAATGTGCAAAATATTGAAATATTCACCAAATTATTTTTAATAAATCAATCATCAATCGTAAAAATTCAACAAAATCTTGCAAGGTAAGAAATTAGTCAACAAACAAATTCATTTTTTAGAATAAAAAATAAATGCAAAATGGATGTTCAAATGCTTGCCCAAACATAGGGATTTACCTGTGGAAAGTTGAAATAAAGGAAAGCGAAAGAGAAGGCACAACAGGTGCTTCTTTATATTACCGGTACATTAGGGGGGCTATGCGCAAAATTTCTATGCACATACGATGCATGTGAGGCTTCGTCTTGATCAATCGGTTAAAGAAGTCTTTGGTTGCTTCTGATTATGTGCACGTGAAAATGGCCAATTGCCGATGTTATATTCCTTGAATGTTGGTAGATTGAGTGGACGAGAGAGAGGGGCCTCCAATTGTTGAGATCGAGTACATTCAGTTATCCAATGATTCATGCGCTTTTGTCTTTCTAACTGATTTAGAGGGAAGTCATCCTCCAGTGATGCCAACGATGAGGTCCCAAGCTCCTTTGATGGAGATAGACTGCTAAAATCGATGATTGATGATGTGAATCTCCCAATGTACAGTTGAAGTGGAGGTCGAAGGGGGACGGTGGTGCTCCTATGAGAAGGTGATGCAGAAATGACGAAGGTCCCTGAGCTTCTCATTGATATCAGGTGATGGTGGTACTTCCACACTTGAATAATATTCTCTACTATGTGCATAGACCTGTAAAAATGGTTCTTGTGGGTGTTCTTCGTCAGAGTTGGTGGAACTAGGACGCGTTTCTCTAGTACTTGCCTCAAAGAGTTTATATAACGATCAACTCTGAATCTTTGCAAGCTCTATGAGAACTCGCGGAAACATGTAGTGTGCCTCTTGGATCTCATCGAATATTACCTAGATACCATCAATGCTATCAATTGGATGTATTTCGCTATCACCGACAACATTAGTAGTTCGGTGGGTTCTCTCTCGCAGTTGGTGGATGACAGAGAAGAGTGACATGAGATGGGTTTGTGGGTAGGTGGTTTATAGAGAAAATAAATGATTTAATTTTTTGAAAATAAAGGGATGTGTTGATGTAACCCTAATCTCTCTCAAACAAAAAATATTTGAATTATTCACAACTCAAGCAAGAATCTAATGTTATTTTATTAACATGTATATCCCAAAGGGTCAAACTCAAGGAGGCAACAATAAATTCTCGAGGTTATTTAATTTAATGAAAAATCAAAGAAATAAAAGAGGGAAACTCAAAGCAAATTACTCTTAGTTTTTGTGTTTTTTTACCTTTTATTTTTTATGAATTTCACTTTTTTGTTTGTTTACGGTTTTCTAATTATGCATTTTTTTATGAATTTCTAAATTTTGCAAATGTTTTTATTTAAAAATATAAAACAAAATAAAGAAAAAGGAATAAAAAGAAAAGAAAGGAAAACAACTGTTTGGATTTTAAAACAAAGAAAATGGGTAGAAATTCAAATAAAAATCTTTTTTTTGATTTTTGATAATTTTACATTATTTTTGTGTTTTTTAGAAGATTTTTAAAAAAATTAAAAATAGAGAAAATAAAAAAACAAAAAAATGACAATGTTTTTGTGTTTTTAAATTACAAAACAAAGTCAAAAGTATGTAAACATAGACAAATTTTTATGATTTTTAAAAAGGTATTTTATAAACTTGTATGGGTTTTCTATGATTTTATATACATTTTTTGTATTTTTAGAGTTTTGATTTTTTTTTGTTTTTTATAAAGAATCAAAAGGTGAAATTTATACATAAACTAAAACACACGAAACAAACAAATACTTCTTTTTCCAAAATTTTCAAAGAGTTTTATATTTTTAATGATTTATTTTTTACAAATGGGGACAAGACAGAAAGTTTTTGAATTTTAAAAATATTAAACCTAAGCAAAATTTCAAAACAAAAATTACTAGAGTTAATATTAATTAGCACGAGTTTATGACATTTTTAGAGAATTCTTGGAAATTTTTAGCAAATTATTAATCCAAATAAACAATAAAAATAATTACCTACAGCACAGGGGTACAGGCGCAAATAAATTTTATTTAAAAACTAGATAAGACGTAGAAAACTATATCGTTGAACCCTACAATTTACCCAAAAGAGGTTGCCAACGCACGTGAGGTGTGCTAGCACAGACCTCGAGGATATTATTTTATTTTGAAGGGCTAGATAGTAACACAGAAAACAATGTATCCGATATGCAATTTCATCAGAAAATCACATGTTGTGCACGTTTATCAATACAAATAGGACTGAAAAACAAATAAAATAAATCACAGGAAGAACAATGCAAATAACCAACACATTCACATAATGACACGTGTCCAATAAGCACTTATTTACAAAAATAAAATCATTTAGGGCTAGAGTTTATAGTCTTCATCGATCGCGTGCAGATCTGACGCTTGTGATCCAATTGGAAGGGGATGGAATAACAACTATGAAGGTGACCGTCGATGGACGTCAAACGAGTAGATCTTATCCGATTTCCTCCCACGAATCCTCCTGACGGTCTGAATCTCCTCCTGCAATGGTCCCATGTCTCCTGAATATGGCGATCGAGCTCGATGATGCTCGATTGAAGATCTAGAGCCTTCAAAGGTCTATACATGAAAGAGGACCTCTAGATCTTGTTCCTCGCTCCCAAATGAGATCCTTATACTGCAAAAATCCCTGTTCTCGGAGGTGGGGCTCCAGAGATAACTATTGAACGAAATAGGGCTAAAATGGGAGTAAGATGGGGATCTCCGGTGATCAGTGGCTGGATGGAGATCAGAATCCATATCCGATGTGATATGAAGGTGCTCAGACTATGGAATAAGGAGAAGACGATGGTCATGACGGATGTGAATGAAGATGATCGGAGAACTCTTATCTTGCATATTGGAGCTCATATGGAAATTGATTGGAATTGATCTAAAGGTTGAATTAAATGCGAAATTAAAAAGCTAAAATAAAGAACAATTACCTAAATTACCTATGGATGGAGAAGGATGATCTTCGCCTCGATCCATTACGGTTGGCAGAGAAACTCGACGACGCCGGCGAACTCCGGCGATCATGGGTGGATCGTGCCTTCAAGAGGCTCTCACGCGCTCCCAATCGAAGAGGAGCTGCTCTGTCACAACAATTTGCTCCAGAAGCCAATATCGGGCGAGAGACTGCTCAAAAAATGGATCTTGAGGCACTGGAGAATGGAAGGAGTATAAAAAGGCAACGAGCTGGGAATGAAATTCAAATACGTGAAGCGCGAACTGAGGTGAAATAATTAAAAAAAATATTCGACGAGGAGGATCTTTATTCAGGCTAAAGATTTCGAGAAGAAACTGATGGCTGAAGGTGATTGAATCGAGAGGGAAAAAAGCAGAAAGAAGCTCCGGTGAGAGTTAATTAGGGCGGGGTAGCTGAGGTAAAGAGATGACCTGGATCTGGCCAATAGGAAAGCTGGACTCGCTAGAAGACAAATGGAAAAGGACATAATAGTTAAGAATCATAAATAAATTAGAATAAAAATAGAAAATGCATTTAAATAAATAAAAAATGTAAATAAAAATGTTTATAAGTAAGTAGTCTTATTTATGATGAATTTTAAAAAATTAATTAATTTAATAGGTTAAAAATAAATAATACACTTTATTCATAGGTAATTATGCATATATATACAACAACGTGATTTTTAATTTATTAGTTTTACAAATTAAATAATTAAATATTTTATTTATTTAGAGTACATTGAAAGTGAGTTTGCTTATTTTTTATTTTTAATGGAGCATATGTGAGTTGGTAAGTTTGGCTTTACGGCTTTTTCAAAGTATCGTTACTTACACAATAATGAATCTTCTTGCAATTATTTTTATGTACAAGTTCCAAGAAGAAAATATTTTTATTTGAGATGAATAGAGTTATAAATAAAATAATAGAAGGATTCTATACAAAATAATGAGATATATGAAATGATGAATGAAAAATGAGTTGAATGGAATTTGATTTTTATTTAATTTTCTACACCAGGCCTTATCTCCCCCTACTTTATTCCTTGTCGATCAGGTCAAGTCTTGACCTTCACTCGGGTTAGAGTTAGCTTGTATTTATTGTATATATACAGTCATTATTTTCTTTATTTTCCTTTATTTCTTTCTTTATTTATTTTAGGTTAAAAATAATGGTTTTTGTACAATATTTACAAAGAATAATGAATAATAAAAATATTGATTTATTCATATTTTCAAGTGTTTAATAAGGGATTTTAAGTTAAAATAAATGAATAAAGATTATGAAATGCATATTCATCAACAGGGTTGTTAGGGTTTGCTAGGACCTCAGAGTTTGTTAGATGATGGAACAAGTCCAAGCTTGCAGGGTAATTTGAGATGAGATAGAGAGGGAGGCGACACGGAGGTTGCATTCAAGGGGTGAATGGAGGTGGTTTGTATTCGTCGGTGGCTGGAGATGACGGAGGTTTAAGTCGAGTTCTAGGCCATTGGATCGACATGGAACAGAGGGTGGTATGGACACCACGTGGAGGGGCCGAGGGTTGATCCTTGGTCGTTGGATTAAAAATTGATCTGACGACTGGAATCGGGTGGGGAAAGAAATGGGCAATAATCTGGAAGAAGAGGGGATACAGCATGGCGGCTCTAGGAACTGCCACGTGTCCCTCCCAGATAAATAAAAAATAAAAATTAAAGAAAAAATATTATAAAATAAAGAAAGTCTCAAAATGAAAAGTTTTTTCACGAAAGTTGTTCGTCTCGATGAGATCTATAACTTTCTTAAACAGATCAAACTCAAAGGACCACATATGTACCAAGTGCATTTTAGCCATTTAGTAAAACATAACGCAAATAAAATAAATGAAAAAGAAAAAAATGAAAAGACTCAATGATGTACATAAAATATCAAGTTCAAGTCAGTAAATGTGTACAATATACAATGAGACTCCAAAACACAAGTTTTTCACATATGAACCTCGATTCTTTTGAATTTGATCTTTACTTGTAGGGAATTGAGTGTACAATAATAATGAATAATTCAAAAGTGAGTATGGGTTCATAGGAGATCATATGAGGAAGATGTGGTAGTTTATGACTTTTTTCCTACTAACTAGTGTTTGGATTTATTTGATATATATTTTATAGAATTTTTATATATTATTGTTTGTAATATCTATGCGATAGAGCTGGCTTTATTAAGTTGGAGTTAGTATGAATTTATTAAAATAGGTGAAGGTTGAGCTATTTATAGGTGAATGTACTTACAAATTTCAACTCTTTATTCATGCAAATTTTTAATCTTAATTTATACTTTTATTTACACATTCATGAATGCTAACAATGCAATATAAACACTTAATTACAATTATTTACTAGAGAACATAGTTTTATTTTCATCTTTAGAGTGATGAAAATGTTCATCAATAACACCTTTTGATAGGGGTGCACACGGATCGGATAAAATCTGCATTCCTATCCAATCTGATGTTATTTGATTGGATTGGTTTTGTCATTTTAATGTATTGGATTGGATTTGAAATTTTCAAATCCGTTAAAGTATGGATTGGATCGGATCATTACCAAAATCTGATCCGATCCAATCCATTAAACTACATATTGCATCCATTCCCAATTTCCCATAAGGCCATAATCAGTGCCATTCGTCTCATTTTTTTTCTGATCAATGGTGGATACAAATCCTCTTGTTACCAACTTCTCTTCTCTTTTGAAAGCTATATGTTAAATTCTTAAATAATAAAATATGATTGTAACTTGTAAATTTATAAAGCATATTGAACCATTCCCCTCTCAGTTCCCTCTCCCTCTCATTGCTCTTTTGACCCTCAATATTCCTCTCTTAGTTGCTTCTCTCTATCAGTTCATTTCGACACCACCTCGTTCCTGCACAATATTGTCCCTTTCCAGCACAATGTCATCGCACTTTCCTCGCAATGTTATCCATCCTCCCTCGCGATGTTGGTGCCCATTTCACACAATGTTGCCCCCCCCCCCCCCGCCCCGCCCCCACGTGAAACGATATGTTCTATTTGTGAAATCATTCTTCTGATTTCCGTTAAAAGAAAAAAGAGGTTAGAACAATTTCCTGGTACATTTGTTTATTATTCGTAGAATTTTTACTTCTTACTTTTCACATGTTCCAACTTACCACCTTATTAGAGGATGACACCGGATCATTCATCTAAGAATTAATGTTCAGATGTACTACACCCATTAATAATAAAAAATATTACTTGAATTCCTTTCCTTTTTAATTCATATATAAATTTCATATATATTTTCTAAAAAAATGCATATTTTTACTGTATGTTTAATCTTTCATATAAATTCCATGTAAACTTTATTTTAAATTAGATGCATTCTACCCAATTTGTGGGCTATATTTAAGTTGGCATTGCTTAGATACCCAATCGAGTATGATTATTTTATGATCGTCGTTTGATAGGGATGCAAACGGACGGATACAGATGCGGATATAGGTATTACCGTATCCTTATCCATTTTTGGATATGAATACGGATACAGATGCGGATATTGACGGATATTAAAACTATCTTACCATATCCTTAAAAAAGGGATACATGTAAAACGGATACTGATCGCATACGAGTGATGTAAGAAATACTCTATATAATCAATTTAAATATATATGAATTGGATGGAAAATACATGACATAAATTTATTAAATGCATTTATATCGTAAAAGTTATATAAATATGATAAAAGAAGGTATAGAATTATGTTATATAGGGTTAAAAATAAATCTATGATTATATTTATATATGAAAATGGATATACGGATACAGATACGAATCTTTGCGGATATCAAAACGATATATATCCGTATCCATTTTAAAACAGATGCGGATACGGATGTCAAAATATGTATAAAACGGATACGGTGTCGGATCGGATACGGATAATAGGGCCTATAATGGTATTATTGGTGGTGATTTGGTTTTGACGGAGCTTAATAGTCTAAATTAGCATGTACTTCATCAATATCTGACCACAACGATCAAATATTTTATTTATCTAACTTATCTTTGGATCCTTTTTTGGTAACTTGTATTGTTCTTATTTGAATCATTTGTTGGAAATCATTTGCAAAAAAAAACTTACTAATGATCTTCGAATATTCTTTTCTTTACATCTAATCCATATTAACGATTTTTGTGTCATTATTCAAATATGAAAGGCTAATGTGCTATATATACAAACATAAGTGAGTATACAATTGAGCAGGAATGTGTAAGTATAAAAAATCCAAACCAATCTGATCCAATCAGTAGTCTGGTGGATTAGATTTGATTGGATATGTATATTTGATGGATTGGATTGAAAAAAGTTCAAATCCGTTAATATTGAATTTAACATGGATTAAGCTAAAATCTGATCCAATTCGATCCATGTGCACCCATACCTTTTGAGATGGTTTGATTATAGTGATACGAGTGACATGATCCGCCTGAAATCCTCAAGAATAACAATTGACAATGGATGACATGTGGGTAGGGAGAGGAGATAACAGTGATATGGAGATGTTATGGTGAAAGAATGGGACAATTGGGAGTCGATGGGATTTTTTTAGTAAGACCAGAAGGTTAGCCAGTGCAATGTGCCTACCACCCAAAAAAACAGAGCTCAAATCCCCTGTTGTGGGGGTTGAATTAGGTAGTCGACAGCCAGCGTAAAAAATAGTCGATTTTTTCAACATGGATTTGAGCAAGAATTCATATAGCCGACCCTACTTTAGTGGGAGAAGGCTTCGCAAGACCAAAAGGTTAGTCGATAGGACCTTCCCCTTGATTATCCCTTATAACATGTCAAGAGCCTTAAAAGTGAATTTACCTAAGGTGCTAGTTTAAAGATTTGTTTCGCATTCAATTAAGTTTATTGAGAAATTTCTACGTTATTAAAAATATATAGGACTTCTAACCTTATCATGTATTATCAACTCAAGAAGTGCAGGATATACGCGTTTAGATCATTTTCACGGTTGCACCAAATTAAGCGGGTATGATTTGACCACATCCAATTCAAATGAAATGATTTTTGAGACATAGATTGATGTGGAAATAAAGTCATTTATGGTTCAATAGCATGCATAAAATGAATTCCAACAAAGATGTCCTAAATTCAAATGTCTGCATGCATGCTTAAATATTTTTTTCATATTAAAAAATTTCAAAGATTAATCTATGAGAATTCTATAGAAAGGATTTTGAGCAGCACATCAAATCTAACTTGATTAACAAAATAACGTCATAACCAATATCCATACATTGAACAAGAATTATATAACATCCATTTATCTTGAGAAATGAATTTTATCTCAAGATAAATTATCATAGTATAAATGTTAATATCGTGATTACATCATCTACTTTATATTTGTCCACAGTAGGTAATCATCCTTCAAAGAATAGAATAAAGGTATACTTTACTTACCTCTTATCATACCTTATTTCATCTCTAAACAGAATGAACCTCACTCTAACTGATCTTAAATTCTCCTTAATACAACAACAGAATCTTCTCTCACATTAAATAGGATCGATTACATAGATTGTTTGCCTTCATTCAAATCTATGGATCATTCTCGGATAAAAAAAACTACAATCCCTTCGTAAATTCACCTTAATGGTCAAGAATATAATCTTCATTTTGTAAAGGAAATCTCCTAACTTCTTAAATAACTTTTTTTAATAATAGATCCAAAGTCTCTCTTTACAAGCTATTTGGGGCAATGCCTGCACTACCGAATTGTTATTTTGCATTAAAAATGATAAAAAAAATTAAGAAAATACGAAAAAGTGGTGGCATTATGGTCTCCAACCCGAATGTTATTCCCTGGAGAAGCGATCCAGAGTACACAAAATTTAAAAAAAAGTACGACAAATACTGGGAAAATTACAACAATATCCCTGGCAGGCCGTCACACTCCACTCGCCCCTTCCTCGAGTGCGGTGGCCCCATCACCATCTCCGCCGCCGATCCCAATCCCGACCTCCACCTCCGGCGTGCCTCCGCCGACGCTGCTCTCCTCCTGCAGCTCCGCTGCCGCTGCAAGAAACGAGAAGGCCTCGGATCCGAACCTGGGCGTGGTGTCCGCCGGCGCCGCCAGGGCCCTTACGTCGAAGGTGAAGGAGACGGCCTTTGCCAGCACCGCCGGGGGGCCGGAGGTCCTCCTCCTCTTCGCGTACCGATGACCATCTTCATCATCCTCTTCCTCCGCTCTTTGCGCTTCTTCTGCAGCTTCTACTTGTTGGGGCGCCGCGTTCTCGGGTGTGTGGGCGTCATCGGCGCCGTCCCCGGGCGGCGGAGGGGATTCGTCAAATTGAGCCGTGGGATCGGTGGAGGGGACTGGGGTGGGGCTCGGTGAAGGGGAAGGCGGTGAGATCTGGTTGGTCTCCGCCGCCATTTGACGTTTGGATTGGAAGACGGAAGGGATTTGGGGATGCTCGCGGCGGTCTCACCTTAGTGGATGGTTGTTTTTTCCTTTTTTTTATCTTGGATCTTTTCCATCGTTTCTCTGGTTGTAATATTTATCAAAGTTTATACGAGCACGTGGCCAATCTTACAGGGCGTGTTTGTGGCAGATAAATTGAATAAAATATGCATATCAAATTATACAAAAATATAAGAGGCTCGTTTGCAATTATACTACATAATTAAATATTAACACTATAAAAGTTTAAATACAACGTAAGAAAATGATGAATTCATTTTAAAAAATGAACTTGGAAATTGTTCTGTACGCAATGAATTGAAATGGTAAACTTCCATTAAGGTTTGAGAGATTCTTTTTTCCGCTTAAGCTCTATTGTGGAACATCCTACAGGAGGCATTTGGACGAGCTTCTAGAGAAGCTTGGTGAAGCGAGTTGAAACTTACACAATTATAATTCCAACCCTCTCAACAGCTACTATTCACGGGAGGATACCCTTAACCATCCCAACCCAATTACCACATGAATAGGCGGGTTTGCAACCAGTGGTTAAATGGGATGCTGGAAACTCAACTGGGCCGATACCCATTATGGTTCAGTTACCTTTTGCCCATTACTTGTTACTTATGCGACAACCGATTGGTTGATCCAGAACCATTGGTGAATCAATTTATCATAAAATTGGATATTGATTTATTTGAATCAAACTCATTAAACTAATATGAGAATCAAAACCTGTAACGGCCGTGATTTTTTTCCGAAAAAATCAAATCTCTTAATTTCCTCCAACTAAATTTCCATCTATTCCATATTACCATTATTGCATTATTGAATAGCCAATTGAATGAGTTTTATTAGCCCAATTAATTATCTCATTGATAACTATTAAAACACCATAAGATCTTAAAATCCACACATCACCCTACCCACATTCATGTGCAAGAAGAGAGAGAGGGAGAGAGAGAGCGATCTTACCAGAGATTCTCTTCGTCATGAGAGATGACATGTCGAATCGAAGAAGAACGAAAGTGCGGATACGAGGCCGGATGAAGCCACAACGACCATATCAGAGAGAGATAAGCTTTGGACCTAAGGTGTGTATCAGTTTAGGTTTTTAAGCATGAACAATAATCAACCAGGATTGTGATCTCTAGATGAATGTATTAACGTACGATTCTATGTATCAATAAAAGTCATAATCAAATTGAGATCTTTAAATGCTTGTGATGGATGGGATAATATGTATTCCAAACCAACAGAGTATAAGGTCTATGTAAGTCTCGGATCTCTACGGTAGTATGTCTTGCGAACCAATTTAGAATAATATTTTTTGACTGTGCATGTGTTAGTTTTGCAATAATATGAATACAGATCCAATCTTGAATTTAAGATCTCTACAAGAACAGGTAGAATGCTTAGCGACCTATATAATATCACTAATGATCAGATGTTGATTGCCTACTTTCTGCAAGTATTTGGAAACAAACACCTTTCATGTTTTTCTTACCAATTATAGAGAAATTATCGTAAATCCGAGAAAGTGAAAAACCATCACATAAATCTTACATAGCATATTGTTAATACGGTATTAATTGATACTATATTAAATTGTTACATGGTACACATACCATCCGAAGCTTCTTGATTATAACACCTAAAGTTAGAATGAGATAATGGCAAGTATATAATATCATGTCAAATGGGTGGTCTTATTTTTTATTCACAAACATCATGAATACAAGGTATTATTATATAAGATATAAAGTCATATAGCGGTTCCTTAATTATATGTCGAAATTAGATGATGCTTAATTATATGCCGAAGTTAGATGTACACCTTTAGTAATAAGAGTTATTGTTATTTACATGAATTCAAAATGTTGGCTTCCGTGACCGTAGCCATGTATACGGATAAATCAATGCATATGTATGGTCATACAATTCCATGGCTTATTTATTTCGGCAAATATATGCAACACGTAAATGATAAATCAAACTCACAGATAATAGAGCAATTACTAGTATGAACATTATGCATCCATACACAAACTATTTGATAATTTCTTTTCATGCACCAAAATTTACTACGAATCGATGGCCTACTAAGATCTACGAGATGTAGTAATATACTGAGATCTACGAACTCTAAGTTACAACATTGACCCAATAGTCTACATACAAAGATCTACATGATACAACATAATTCATAAAGTTTCTAAAATATGGACCAATTTTATTAGATGCAAGTGAATGTATATTGTATCGTATGATTATCTCCCTAAAATTATTAACTTAAATTTGCATATCATTGGTAATATAATTGTATTACACACATGAAGTACAAAGAATAAGAATTAAGGCACGGACTCATAAAGAGTCACATGGACGGCCGCAAGGGGTTGTATTAGCCGCAAGGGGCAACACCGCAACGGGCGTATGGTTGCAAGGAACCATGGAGGCAAAAGCTAATTCCTCTACAGTTGTACCTACACTGTCATGTTAGCCGCAAGGGGCAACGCCGCAAGGGGCGTATGGTTGCAATGAACCACAGAGGCAAAAGCTAAGTCCTCTATAGTTGTAGCTACACTATCATGGACCGCAAGTGTCAGCGGTTGAAAACGTATAACAAGATACGTACATGAAAGTTATGAAATAAATGATTTATAACAGTAAACCAGTACAAATATGCAAGAAAATGATTTATAAAGGTAAATCATTATAAGTTACAAAATAAATGGTTTATAATGGTAAACCATTACAAGTTTGCAAAGAAATAATTTATAAAGGTAAATCATTACAAGTTAGGAAATAAATGATTTATAATGGTAAACCATTACCAATATGCAAGGAAATGATTTAATTAAAGATAAACTATTATATATGATACAAGAGATGTTTTAATAAAGCATAAACCATTACATATTGCACAAGAATTGGCTTAAGAAAAGTAAACCATCACAGTCATGGCAGCTATTATGCAAAGTGATTTATATGATTTAAGAAGTATGTAAATTGTTAGGTACTTCATGGAATATGCCCATAAGTTGAAAGATATGAATGTCATACCTACTTATGCAATTTACATATTATACATGCATATCCATGTTTATGGAAGAAGCCAAATTATACAGGATAGGGATCGACTTAGACATGCATGGGAATTATCTAGGCACGGAGTAATGTAAATACATGAAAATCCAAGTACATGAATTATAACGGACCAAGGACCGTTAGAATACCCATGCATGGACCCCGATGCATACTAGGCATTAGGCTCATGCAAAAATTATTTTTGTCAATTTCAGGTAGAGAACATGGTGGACTGCTTAATCAGGATCGTGCTACATATTCCTCAGATTCCTGACGTGGTATGATACAAATCGTGAAGATTTAAGGATATTTATATGTCTACAGGAACTGTTGAGGTGTTGTTTTAAATTATTAGAGTAGTTTTTGCAAAAATAACCCAGTTGGACTTGTTATAATGGAACTCTTTGTTTAATGGACTTTTTATGGAATTGATATTATCTCTGCTCAATGATTGTCATGCATATTTTCGGTAACGGTTCGGTCGTGCGATCTAATATCGCATGCTTCTGCCGGTCGTCATGACCTGTTCTGTTACAAATGGTATCAGAGCAAGAGTTCCTCTAGGTGTAAGGTATCCACAACTGATAGTGAGCCAATACTAAGAAGAAAAGAGTAAAACTTAGGTAGTAGAGACAATTGTTGACCCTTTAAATTTTCTGACTCAAATGACTCCTCATTGTGAAATTAAAGTGAACAAAGATCATGATTCATCACTCGGATAATGAAATTGCTGAGGATACACACCAAGAATTATCAAAGTTTATAGACATTGACGACTCAACTGTGAAAGTATCATGCACAGAGCTTTGGTGAATTAATTATATTGAAGGTCCTTATTCCCAACAAGCCATTCATAGGATAAACGTGATATGGAGTTCGACGAGTATGAGAAGCAAGTGAACTATTCATTAGGTGTACATGATCATCTCGATTGCATCAGGAAAAAAAATATATGATGTTAAGGACTTTTCTTGATGCCTTTTCATATGATCATTCAATAGTACCTTCTTATAGAGAATTGGATTTCTCCATTGATGTCATCCCTTAAATTGCACTGATTTCAGAAACTCCTTACAAAATGACACCTATTGAAATGATAGAATTAAAGGATCGGTGGTAGTGAAAGTGGGATAAGGGAGTTTTTCTTTGTGACTAAATAATCTCCATGAAGAGCACTCATTCTCTGTGTGAAAAGTAAAGATATGTCTTAGTCTCTGCACTGGATATCAAACTACGAATAATGTAACTTTGAGGGATTAACATCCACTGCTTGGGACTAATAATTTATTCATTTGATTATGAAGAAAAAAGATATTTTCTAATTAACATGGAATAAAGGAGGATGACAATCTACAAATAGCTTCATATTAAAGATTGGCCTTTGTGAATTATTTAATTAGGCATTTTGATCTCGCACGTGCTCTTGCGACTTTTACGGAACTTATGGGTAGGATTTTTTTGAAGATCATGATAAATTTATGACCGTATTTGTAGATGATGTTACTATATACTTCAGTGATATTTAGAGATTCAAGGATTTCTAGGGTGGTAAGGCATATTGGTAATCCATGTAGAACTTTCTCACATTTTGTAATAGCAATGACAAACCTCATTAGAAAGGATGCGAGATTTGTACATTTATAGGAATGTGATTGAAGTTGACCATGACCCTTCCCTGAAGCTTACTATTACGCATTAGAGACTTGTAGTTCACATTGATACATCTGACAAAGAAAGTAGGGTATGCTTTATGAAAATGTATTAATTACAGATCGTGCCAATTAAGATCACAAGAGAATAGCTATCCAACTTTTTACTTGGAGCTAGTAATAATAATATTTTCTATAATAGATTGGTGAGATTATCGTTACAACGAGAATTTTTTTCTTGGTAATTTAAAGGATCAAAGTAGCAAATAAGATGTCGATCTTTCAAAAAATGATTGGAACACCTAAGAAGGAGTAATATTATTTTATTAATGGAATAGATGATGATGATGATGTCTTATATTATTAAAGATTTTGGATTCTTAGTGATAATAAGTTAAGGTAGGAGATATTATATTAATCTCGGAGATTGATGTAAACTATTCATCCATACATGACAAAAATGTCTAAAGATATCCAATGATATTACTGTTGGCCAACAATTAAGATAGAGATTGATGTAATTTATTTCTAAAATCCTAATATTACAATAGATTAGGATAGAACATCTGAAAACAACAAGCCATGCTCAACTTTTGAAGATAGTAGAGGGGAATTGAAGCATATCACATAGATTATGTTACGGATTTACCAAGACAAGGATACATCCTTATGATACCATACATGTTAGCATGTGCAGATGAATGGATCGAATCAGCACTCTTCTTATCTATTTGCTTGGAGCAATCGATGTAGAGGCCGGTTAAACTGTAGATAAATGAGATCAACAACCTGGACAGTGTCCTACTATCAAATTATGTCAGACCAGGACATAAGATACACAACTTAGTTATAGAAGTGTCCTTAAGAGGTAATGGATATGTAATTTAAGTTAATAATCCTTTTCTCCTATAGAGATGAGGTCGATCATCTAAGGTCATCGAGAGATTTGAAGCTTCGTTGGGAGCATGCACCCATGATTTTGCAGGAATCTCGGATAGACATTTTCCTTTGGTAGAGTTTGGTAGAGTTTTCTTAAAATAAATGGTCATCGCTCGAGTATCAACATGGTTTTGTGTGAAGCATTCTATAGATTATCTTGAAGATCACACTCTCAGCGGAGCAATGCGGGTGAAAGCATATTTTGGGATTAAGCTAGTCTGTAGTTATACGAAGAGTGTTGAAGAATAAGGTAAAATGCAAGGGAATATCCACTCCTCTTCAGCATCATCGGATTCAAAGAAATTTCGAGGACGAATTTTTTATAAGAGTGGTAGATTGCAACGGCCGTGATTTTTTTCCGAAAAAAATTAAATCTCTTAATTTCCTCCAACCAAATTTCCATCTATTCCATATTACCATATTGCATTATTGAATAGCCAATTGAATAAGTTTTATTAGCCCAATTAATTTACCTCATTAAAAACTATTAAAAGACCATAAGGCCTTAAAATCCACACATCACCCTTCCCACATTCGTGTGCAAGAAGAGAGAGAGGGAGAGAGAGAGATCTTACTAGAGATTCTCTTCGTCATGAGAGATGACATGTCGAATCGAAGAAGAACGAAAGTGCGGATACGAGGCCGGATGAAGCCACAACAACCATATCAGAGAGAGACAAGCTTTGAACCTAAGGTATGTATCGGTTTAGGTTTTTAAGCATGAACAATAATCAACCAGGATTGCGATCTCTAGATGAATGTATTAACGTATGATTCTATGTATCAATAAAAGTCATAATCAAATTGCGATCTTTAAATGCTTGTGATGGATGGGATAATATGTATTCTTATTCCTTATCCCCATATGAATAGATATAAAATATATTATAATTATACTTTTTTCAAAGAGACGAATCCTTATTAATTTAATTTTTTCAAAAGATGAAGATGAGTTAGATAAAGAAAAAAAACTAAATGAATATTTATTCTAACTGTAAATACACACATATATTTCCATTTCTCTTCTTTTCACTCCCTCTTATTAGAGAATTCTTAAGTTCGGTATTCGCTTAGGTTCGATTCGTTTAAAAAGAGGTTCGATTAAGTCTCGGATCTCTACGGTAGTATGCCTTGCGAACAAATTTAGAATAATATTTTTTGACTGTGCACGTGTTAGTTTTGCAGTAATATGAATACCGATCCAATCTTGAATTTAAGATCTCTATAAGAACAGGTAGAATACTTAGCGACCTATATAATATCACTAATGATCAGATGTTGATTGCCTGCTTTCTGCAAGTATTTGGAAACAAACACCTTTCATGTTTTTTTACCAATTATAGAGAAATTATCGTAAATCCAAGAAAGTGAAAGACCGTCACATAAATCTTACATAGTGTATTGTTAATACGGTATTAATTGATAATATATTAAATTGTTACATGGTACACATACCATCTGAAGCTTCTTGGTTATAACACCTAAAGTTAGAATGAGATAATGGTAAGTGTATAATATCATGTCAAATGGGTGGTCTTATTTTCTATTCACAAACATCATGAATACGAGGTATTATTATATAAGATATAAAGTCATATAGTGGTTCCTTAATTATATGTCGAAATTAGATGATGCTTAATTATATGCTGAAGTTAGATGTACACCTTTAGTAATAAGAGTTATTGTTATTTACATGAATTCAAAATGTTGGCTTCCGTGACTGTAGCCTTATATACGGATAAATCCATGCATAATTATGGTCATACAATTCCATGGCTTATTTATTTCGGCAAATATATGCAACATGTAAATGATAAATCAAATTGACAGATAATAGAGCAATTACTAGTATGAACATTATGCATCCATACACAAACTATTTGATAATTTCTTTTCATGCACCAAAATGTACTCCGAATCAATGGCCTACTAAGATCTACGAGATGCAGTAATATACTGAGATCTACGAACTCTAAGTTACAACATTGACCCAATAGTCTACATACAAAGATCTACATGATACAACATAATTCATAAAGTTTCTAAAATATGGACCAGTTTTATTAGATGCAAGTGAATGTATATTGTATCATATGATTATCTCCCTAAAATTATTAACTTAAATTTGCATATCAGTAACAGATTGGTAATATAATTGTATTACACACATGAAGTACAAAGAATAAGAATTAAGGCACGGACTCATAAAGAGTCACATGGACGGTTGCAAGGGGTTGTATTAGCCGCAAGGGGTAACGCCACAACGGGCGCATGGTTGCAAGGAACCATGGAGGCAAAAGCAAAGTCCTCTACAGTTGTACCTACACTGTCATGTTAGCCGCAAGGGGCAACGCCGCAAGGGGCGTATGGTTGCAAGGAATCATAGAGGCAAAAGCTAAGTCCTCTACAGTTGTAGCTACACTGTCATGGACCGCAAGTGCCAGCGGTTGAAAATGTATAACACGATACGTACATGAAAGTTATGAAATAAATGGTTTATAACAGTAAATCAGTACAAGTATGCAAGAAAAAGATTTATAAAGGTAAATCATTACAAGTTACAAAATAAATGGTTTATAATGGTAAACCATTACAAGTATGTAAGGAAATAATTTATAAAGGTAAATAATTACAAGTTAGGAAATAAATGATTTATAATGGTAAACCATTACCAATATGCAAGGAAATGGTTTAATTAAAGATAAACTATTATATATGATACAAGAGATGTTTTAATAAAGCATAAACCATTACATGTTGCACAGGAATTGGCTTAAGAAAAGTAACTATCATAGTCATGCCAGCTATTATGCAAAGTGATTTATATGATTTAAGAAGTATGTAAATTGTTAGGTACTTCTTGGAATATGCCCCATAAGTTGAAAGATATGAATGTCATACCTACTTATGCAATTTACATATTATACATGCATATCCATGTTTATGGAAGAAGCCAAATTCTACAGGATAGGGATCGACTTAGACATGCATGAGAATTATCTAGGCACGGAGTGATGTAAATACATGAAAATCCAAGTACATGAATTATAACGGACCAAGGACCGTTAGAATACCCATGCATGGACCCCGATGCATACTGGACATTAGGCTCATGCAAAAATTATTTTTGTCAATTTTAGGTAGAGAACATGGTGGACTGCTTAATCAGGATCGTGCTACAGATTCCTCAGATTCCTGACGTGGTATGATACAACTCGTGAAGATTTAAGGATATCTATATGCCTACAGGAACTGTTGAGATGTTGTTTTAAATTATTAGAGTAGTTTTTACAAAAATACTCAGTTGGACTTGTTATAATGGAACTCTTTGTTGAATGGACTTTTTATGGAATTGATATTATCTCTGCTCAATGATTGCCATGCATGTTTTCGGTAACGGTTCGGTCGTGCGATCTAATATCGCATGCTTCCACTAGTCGTCGCGACCCGTTCCGTTACAAAATCAGATACATATAATAATCGCACGAGTCTGCATTACATGGATAGATATTCCTATCTGACTGACTCTGATTCTTTGGTAATGCTATCCACGAATCCTATGAATCAAATAAACATAATTAAAACTTATATCAACATGGCCTTAAATTTTGATGGAATTCTGTAGAGTTTCGGTGAATTTGGTTTCGGCAAGTCACAAAATCGATACCACCAAGTATTTTCTTTTCCCAGATTTCGTGGACATGTCGGTCAATTTTTCGACCACTTTCGATTACTTTCGGCCAAAATGGCATATTTAGGGGAATCTAGGCCATTGTTTCACCGAAATGCAACCATCTAAGCCAGTATCTTACCAAATTCTGACCTCTATATATTTGTGCATTGCATTGCATCATTTCATCTTACAAGGCACTAGACATTTCCTCGTCTATTGATAGAGCAGCATCAAGAACGGTGATCGAAGAAAGGGAAACGAATTATAATGTTTCAACTGAGAAAGGACACTTCAAAAAGGACCACCCATTACTTGAGAAGAGAAACCATTAAAAGTCGAAGCATCTAGAATCCGGCAAAGAAAAGGGAACAGAGAAGAAACGAAGGAGAAAACCCCGCAAGCACCATCGCAAGCATCCGAAAAGAAAAGCTTTGCAATCAACTTGGCATTCCTTTGACTCTGAATCCTCTCGTTCTTTTGGAAGTGACTAAACACCTCCAACAAGAAAGTATCCCTAATAAGACTAATGACACTTGACGATGATGAGGTAACTTCTGATGAACCCTCCTCCGAATAATTACAAGATGATGTTTCTACTTTGCATGAATTAGATGTTGAACTGAAAAAGGAAAATAAGTTGTTGAAATCAGTTGCACAAACAATAGTAGAAAAGCATGAATCTGAAGTAGTTTTACTTAACAAAAGTATGCATAAACTTATTGATTGTCTTTCTTTATCCGAATGAAACTGAAACTAAAACTCCTAAAGGTAACATATACAATCTAGAGACAATTGTTTCCAGATTAAAGAAACACACACACATTCTACTAAATGATCTGGCTAATTTCACTAAAGAGAAGGACAACTTAAACAAACTTCTAGGAGCTAATTATCAGACAAAAATCAAGTTTGGGATTAGACCTTTGTAGCAAGTAGCTCTAAAGTTTCTAAGATTAAAAAACTGCTAAACCTATTAAATCTGCTAAGGTTATTTATAGTCAAATCAAAGCTAGTAAGGTATTGGAACCAAGGCAAAATCCAAGGAATCGTCCTAATACTCCAAGGACACAAAAATAATGGGTATTGAAAAGTTTGGTCAATTGTTTTACAAAATCGAATATATCTTATAATTGGAGACATCGTAAGCTATAATTCATGACTAGGCCATGTTTCGCAGGATACCAAGCGTGAATGAGTGGCAGATAGATCATGGGCAGCGGATGCTCTAAACATAGGAGTAGAGACAAAGACCTCTTCCTCTATATCGTGGCCAAAGTTGGTGGAGCGATTACGTTCATCAACGACCATAACGATATGATTATTAGCGAAAGTATGATCAGAAACTCCCTTACTTATACTAAGCATGTCATTCTTATCGAAGGTCTGAATATCAATCTTTTGAATGTCTCCATAGTATAAAGTGTTGTTTTCTACAGATTGTTTTGAAGTTGTTAAAGAAGACACACAAGAACTTTTGCTTAGGGGTGATAAGCACATAATCGTATATACATTTAGGTTCCATGATCGTTCATCATTAGAATACATGATGGCATCAAAAGAAGAACCCTTACTATAGTATAAAAGATTAAGTCACATTCACATGAAATGAATCAATAGGCTTAGTAAACTTGACTTAGTTAATGACTTACCTAAACTATCCTACAAGAAGGTGGGCATGCGTTCAATATGTGAATTAGTGAAACTCCATATAACAACCTTAAAAAGCGAACATTTCATTAGCACCTCTAGATCGTTAGAACTTTTATGCCAAGACTTGTTTGGACATACAAAATCTGAAAGTCTAAGTGTATGTCCTTGTTGTTTTGAGATTACTCACATTTCACTTGGGTTTTGTTCATTTCCTCCAAAAACATAGCCTTCTCAAAATTTGAATAGCTAGCTAAGTAGATTCGAAATGAACAAGGAACCGTTATCATTATGTTAAGAAGTGATCGTGGTGGGGAGATCGAGAAAAAGAATTTTCTCAAGTATTGTGTAAAGGATGGTATCAAGCATGAATTTTCAATACCCAAACGAATAGCTCGGAATGATGTAGTAGAGAGGAAGAATCGTACTCTTCATGACTATGCCCATACAATACTATGCGAATCCGCCTACCTATATTTTTTTAGCAAAAATTGTAATACAACCTATTATGTCTTAAACATGACTTTGATCCGACCGAGACTAAAGAAGACTCGAGCTATACTTTATACGCTCACCAAGGATAGGCATTTTTTATGTTTTTTATGTAAATATTTTGTTCTTACTATTAAAGAGAATCTTGACAAGTTTGACCCTAAAACTGAAGAAGATACCTTCCTAGAATATTCGTCATGTAGCAAAGCTTACAGGCTCTGAACAATGACTATTGTATAAGCAATTAATGTTTCATTTAATGAGAACTTGAGAAAAGATCCTCAACTATGGGAACTAAAAAATGAGAAAGAAGCTTAAATAGATGATTTTTCAAGTATATCCAAGAATGCTAACTCTCATGGTTTACCTAAGGACTCTAGATTTGTAAGAGATCATCCTAAGGAGTTGTTGATGGGAGGTGTCTCGAGGGGAATCCAAAATAAATCACACTTTAATACATTCACTCTCTCTGCTTTTATATCCTTAGTTGAGCCAAAGTCTATTGACGAGGCTTACAACATTGGTTCTTGATTAATGGCAATGCAAGAAGAACTTGTCCAATTCCAAATGAACCATGTATGGGAGCTTGTAACTACACCTCAAGACCACACAATTGTAGGAACCAAGTGGGTCTTTAAAATAAATTTCATAAGTTAGGGAATGTTATCAGGAACAAGGCAAGACTTATTGCACAATAACATACTCAACAAGGAAGTATCAATATCAACAAAACCTATGCTCATGTCCAAGGATTGAGTTAATAAAATTGTAGCATTTGCTTGTTTCAAAGATGATGAACGTGAAAATCATCTCTTTAATAATAAAGAATTGTAGTATAGGAAACAAAATTCGGTCGAACAAAAAACACAAACTTTGAATGTTGTGAAATATTTTACTTGGTAAATGTACCAAGGTCGAACACAGAGATACGAGCCTCTTCGTCTATTTATCGAAAATTATCGATTAATTCTTGAGTGATTAAATTATAAACCTAGGTTTTTGTATGTACATGCAGATGCGATGCACAGAATGATACACAAAGAGATCATACAAATGCAAAGATACATGAATATGATGCATGCCATTTTTATTTTCTTTTTATGCAATTAAATTGAGATGCAATGTGTATGATATGCTTGCAGATATGTATGTACAAATATACCCCAAAATAAACAAATCATTGAGCAAGAAAATATGGATTGGTTTCATAGTCACATTGAGCATTAAGGATGATTAATAGCATTTAAATAAAATTGCAGGAGACACTACAGATCATCTAAAATGAGAACATTTAATTAAGTGTCAAATCATGAACTAAAATATGCCATTAGGTAGAAAATCAAATAAACATCAAAATGAAACTAAAATCATTCAATTTGGAGTTAAAATGCTCAATATACGATGAAAACAGTGCTAGGGAAATTAATGTAATAAAATGCATAAAAAAGATAATTATTACAAATATGTCCCTAGAGGGATCTATTTGTAATTTCAAAAAAACAGAGGGGTCATATGTAAATATTCTCATGCACTGGGCCATTTTGTAATTTTAATAAATCGACATGGCTCCTATGTAATTTACCCCAGACACGCAAGGACGCACACGCTTGAGGACATTTTTGCAATTTTAAAGAAGTTTGAGGGTATAATTGCAATTTTCCCAGCTCGCACGTGCTAAGTACGCATGCGGGCAGGCTTAGTGGCGATGTAGCTTCAGGAGGCACGTGGCAGTCGCTGGTGCTTCAGTGGGTGGTTTGGGCTACCCGAACCTCTGTGCCTCGGAAGGGGTACCTGGCATCTCCTGAACCATTGGATGGTCGCCGAAGGGGCACCATCCACTGGTGACTGTAAGCTCAGGTGCTTCCACTCCGCCATGCAAGAGGCGGCGCTATCAGAACTACAACAACCTAGCCCGAGCTCCTCCTTGCTCGAGTGTGCGGGCAGAGTGTTCGGGAAGACATATGAAGATCAGGCGATGAAACTTGAGCGTCGGAGAAGGCGCAGAAATGGTTGGAGATGGTTGTCGATGAAACCGTGCTAGAGGCGGAGCTTGAGTTGGGGAGGGGGTGGACGCTCCGATTATTGAGTACTTGTAGGGGTTAGAAAACTATCTGAAGCATGCATGAAGTACGGGCAAGTGAATTGAGTGAGATGGAGGACCATGGTGTGAAGAAGGTGGCGGTCCCAGGTTGGTTCCTCCGCCATGAGTGCAGAGGAAATGGGTGAGGTGCTGGAGGCCGTGGTGGAAAGATGATAGTGTTCTGGACCTCCCACGAAGATAAGTTCGTGTGATCGGATCGGGATGAAGTGGTGTGGGTGTGTGTGATTAAACCAAAGAAAACATAAGAAAAATAAGATAAACGTACCTGGAGAATCGAGCAAAGGAGAAGATGGACAAATTTGGCTTGGGCTGAGGTTCCGTTGAAACCTCTGGTCATCGCTCAACGAGCTCAACAAGGACTCGGAGCTTGGCGGTGCGTGGGGCACCACGACACAACAGTCAACGTCGTGGGTCAACACCTGGAGGATCGACCATCTTCGTCGGCCAACTCCACCTCCTCCTGTCATGAGGAGGGGAAGAGGGGCTAGGCAGAGCTTCGTCAAATGGTGGACGAGTTCGAAATGAGGCGAAGGCAGGGCTTTTATGGGTGGAGATTGGACGTTACAGGAGGTGAGGCGTGATTTTGAACGATCGATATGAAGGGGATGGAGTGATGACTGAAGACGGTTAGGGTCCCGTGAAGATGTCGAGTCTAACGGCTGCATGGGGTGACTTTGGATCGATGAGAGGTGTCCTGAGATGGTAGCAAAAAATGGATAGGGGTGAGTGGGTTTCAAGGCGTAATGCCTGGAGGTGGGTGAACTGGAGGTTGACGACGATGCCTGGACCGTTGGATTATGTGATCCAACAGCTCGGATGGAGGTGTAGGCGGATGGCTTAAAACAGATCATCTGATCTGATCCCAGCATTTGTGGGTGAGGCGGAGATGAGCGGCTAAGATGCGGAGCAGAAGGACCGATCCAACAGTGGAACATGAGGGACACATGGCGAGCGAAGAGACAGACTGTGTGGTGGCTCCAGAGAGCGCCACATGGCCCAATTAGAAAAATAAGAAGATAGGAAAAATAAAGATAAATCAAAAAGAAATAATTAGAATCTGAATTAGGAAAAGTCAAAACATGAGAGTAGTAGATCTCATCGAGACTGCAAGTTTCATGTTGGATAAAAAGTCAAAAGAGGTCATTTGTACAAAGAATAATTTTTTTCAAGCATTTTTAAATGTTTAAAAACACTTAATTTTGTGATTTTGATATTTTTCGT
This sequence comes from Ottelia alismoides, assembly GCA_037367405.1. Lineage (NCBI taxonomy): Eukaryota > Viridiplantae > Streptophyta > Magnoliopsida > Alismatales > Hydrocharitaceae > Ottelia > Ottelia alismoides. Next base: position 995,364 of record JAZKJV010002687.1, read on the forward strand.
CTTTTTAATTTCTTTTTGAAACCAAAATAAATATATCCAATTATTAGCCTAATTTTTAGGGATTTTTAATAATTTATAAAAATAAAGAAAATGTTAGTAGTTAATACAATAAATTAGGGCTATAGAATATATGTTAATTATATACAACATAAGAATGGTTAATAATACTGAATTAAATAATGTTTTTATTGAATTGTTTAAGTTAGGAGAATAATAAATGGATTTTAGCATGATGTATCTGATATTCATCAAAGGGAATCAAGCTTTTCCAAATGGATGTTGAAGTACTTTTGCTTCATTAAAGAGAATTATATATCAAGTAACCACCATGTTTTGAAGACCCTTCAAGATTATCATGTTTTAAAACTTAGAAAATCTTTGTACGGACTTAAGAAAGATCCAAAAGCATGGTATGGCAGCTCAAGGACTTTCTACTCACTTCAAGCTTTAAAGTCGGTAAAGTAGATTACACTCTGTTTGTTAATGCTATTAATTCTAAGTTCTGATAGGAATATATCCTATTACAATAACTCTTTTTTATTGCTTTGGAAATCAAATAAATGTTCACATCCACATCTACCCAAGACTATGTCTATGTATATTCTCGTCTTATCATCATGACTTGTAGACCCATCCTTGGAATGTGTTTAAAGAACACTTTCCTACTGATAACCGACATTTTGCGAGGGTCAAAATTATGTTGTCGCTGAGGCGAGTGCTCACAGAACATCGGTTAGCCAGCAAATAACCCACAATAAAAGAATGAATGGATTAAGTCCCAAAAGTATGAATTAATATTTATTACTCTACCACAAAATGCATAGTGAACAAGCGTGTAGAGGTCGAACCACAGAGAGCAATACAAAAATGCAGTAGTCTATGATGTGCATGTACCACAGAGTCATCCTTGTGTGAAGCATATTTTTGTGGGTTTTTTTATTTATTTTTCTTTTTTATTAATAATATGATATGCTTATCTATATTTATGGATTATATATATATAATTATAGAATATAAATATACAAAGATATATATCCCTAGAGGGTATGTATACAGCATATAATACATACATTATGTATATACATATATATATTCCTTCTTTTTTAGATTTTCATACATTAATAAATATGTATGTATGTATGTATATATATATATATTTAATTTCCTTTTTTTTTATAAGGGAATAGATATACAATGTAGGGAGAAGGGTCATATAATATTTATAAAAATATACAAAATTAGTCAAAAATTCAGAAATAAAATCTTTTTGGTGTTTTTAAATCATGATTTTCTACTGTTTTTGTGATTTTTGGGTATTTTTCAAAATATTTTTTTGTATTTTTAAATAGCAAAATAAGGGAAAACAGGGAGTTAGCTACTGGCTGGAGGCAAAATGGAATTTAAAAATATAGATCAGCCACAAAATTTTTCCCAACTATTTTTAAAAGAAATAGGATAAAATATAGACCCTACAGGAGTTGAGTTTGCAAATTTTAGGGTTTTCTAGAATTTTTATATTTTTTTAGAAGATTTTGAGTATTTTTGAATTTTTAAGGTTTTTCTTTTGAGATTTTTAATGATTTTTGGACTGACACTTAATTATGATAAAATAGACCATAGGTAATTTTTTTGGAATTTTTCGAGATGGTTTATTATTTTTTTGGTATTTTATAAGCTAGATAGTAAATAAAATGCATGTTTTTAATTTTTTAATAAATGCAAAAATGCAACAAATTTGAAAACTAAAAATATGGCGTGCAAGAGCAAGCTAACAGGAGCTTATATCCATTTTTGCAAAATTTTTCAAATTAATGTGAGGCATGAAATAAATGGACAAAGCATACAAAAGTACATGGCCTGACAGGGCATTTTTGCAAATAAAATATTTCTCAGGGGCATCAGTACAAAAATTACTATAGAAATAAACATTTATTTTTATTTTTGGGGCCATTTTACAATTAACAAAACCCGCCAGGGTTAAAGTGCAAAAATCACGCGCCTCACGTGGGACTGCACGTGAGGCGCGGAGGGACCAATATGCTAATATATAAACTACAGGGGGCCTACAGCAAATATTACAATTTATTTACAATGGGGAATTTTTTTTATAGTATTAAAATATAAATACAAAAAGGCGGGGGATGTATCTGAAATTTACCCCCAAAGGCGCGCGATCCAACAGCGTTGATCACTTCACTTAGCCACGCGTCGCGCATCTGACGGTTGATACCGGTTCGCCGATGAAGGCTTCTGATTAGATCCGCCTCGCGGATCGGACGGTGGTGGATGGGCTTCATCTGACGGTTGTCTTTCAATCTGGGCCTCGCCTCCTGATCCGACGGCGATGGAGGTGTCTGGAAGAACAGGGAAGAAGCTCACCCCCAGTGAGCTTCGATCGTGAAGCTTGGGCTCCTTCGGGCATTTCCCTCGCGTCTGAGATGGTCTAGACGTAGCTGGAGGTCTTCCGCGTCTTCTGATGGTCTCGCCATGGCTCTTGGAGGTCCGAAAGGATCGGACGAGGTCGATGAAGGTCGGGACCTCCAGGAACCTCTTCCTGGTTTGAATCGAGCCCAGATGGGCTCCTTTCTTCGTTTGACCTACATAGGAAGAACCGGGGAAGCGAGGGCTATCTCCTCGACCCCGGGTTTTGAAGCTCTATCGCAAAATGAAGTGAGGCGGAGGAGCTCCAGCGTTAGGCGGAGGTGGAGCTCCGATTCGCAAAGACCAGAGGTCCTCGGTTGAACAAAGATGATGGATAGATGGAGAACGCGATGGGGAACGAGATGAGGGGTGAATGGCGGTCGGAAACGATAGAGATCACGGTGGAGAAGTCGCCGGAGCTAAGCTCCGATGATCTTCGATTTTTGGATTTTAAGCTACGCTAATTAACCAAAGACTAAACTAAGAACGGGAATGAAAAGCTAACACTAAAATCTACCTAAAATACAATAAAGATCAGCTCTTATACCTGGGGGCCACCAGGGAGCAGGATGGACGCTGGAGCTCCGCCGCGTCAAAATCTTCCCTCCTCCGGCCGATTCGAGGTGCTAGAACACTCCCCCTGTCACGAGGAACCTCCCAGGATCGAAATCAAGGCTTTTGGGTGGATTAAATTGGCCAACTTTGAGGAGGGGGGCGAAGCTTCTTATTTATAGACATTGGCCTGGAGCCTTATTGACCGGTGTTTATTGATTAATCCAATGAGTATCAAGTTGATCTAAGATATCAGCGGGTATCAGTGATCATCAGAGATCATTTCTTGTGAAGAAAGCGAGCTCGATCGATGGACGAGATGGCCGTAAAAAAGGGATGAAATCCAGGGAAAAGACGGTTCAGAGACGCCGGGTCCCGGATGGGACAGTTGACCGGTCGGTCAACAAGGGCTGGCGCCCCATTGGTCCACCTCGGCCGCTAGAAGACAATATAGGAAACCCTATTCTAAAATGATTTATTTGACTTAGTAAATGATTTTATTATTTTTTCCTTATAAAATAAAAAATGTGTATTATTTCATGTAGTATTTATTTACGATTTTTATTTAATTTTTTGAAGTGTTTTATTATAGTTTTATTTTAATAATGTGTAAATGTATGTATTTACATGTATTTTGTGTATTTTATTTTTAATTTGTTTATTTTATTTTATTATTTTATTGTCTTATTTTATAAATTTATAATTTATTTTTGTGAGTGTGAGGGTATTTTTATTTAATTTTTATGAGTTTATTTTCATATTTAAATAAATAGGGATATGTATATGTAGGTATACCTTGTAGGTCTTTTATCTGTATATTATATATACTTTATTTATTTAATGTATTTTCTTGGTTTTTATTTTAGATTTGTATTTTTGATATATTATGTATATTATGTACAACACTATAAAAATATGAGAAAATAAAATAATTAAAGAATGTTTTCCCTTTTTATTTATGTACATATTGGATCATATGTATCTTGCCTATTATCTTGCATTTACTTATTTTATTTTAGAAGTCCTTTTTAGTTTTATTCTAATTTCAATATGTACATGTATTATATACATTATTTACAAAATTTTAAAAATATAATTTGCTAAAAATAATGGACAATGAATATATTGAATATTTTAATCAGGCAGGCTGCACAATGAAGGCCAAAAACCTAACTTTTGCATATGGACTCCAAAAATTATGAAACCAATTTTATTAAATAGTTCTTGGAAAGCTATATACAATTAAAGGTAAGTTTGAGTGATTTGGAGCTTTTATTTGCAAGATATGGGTCTGTGAAGTTGAGATTTTGGCTTTTTATTCTGTGTATAAAATGTACAATGAGTATTATTTTTACACAAACTCAATTTTGTATTTTTATTTACATTATTATCTACAACTTTCATGAACAGAGTTTCTTTATTTGATGAATTAATAATTATATACAAAATAGGTGTCAAAAATGCATAGATAACTGCATGAATAAATGAGGTATTTATTGTACACTGGCCCTTATCTCCCCCTACTTTATTCCTTGTCGACCAATTCCATGCTGGCCTTGGTCTCGGGGTTAGGGTCATAAAATATTTGCAATATTTTACTCCTTTTTCTTTTCTTCTCTTTATTCTATAATTTTGGCATTAAACATCTTATTTAATGTATAATTAATACAATGAATCATGAATGCTATTATGTACAAATTGATGCTCTTTACATGCATTTGCTGGGGTTTTTGAGGCTAAAATGATAGAATAAAGGTGATGAAATGGAGATTCATCACCCCCCTATACTTGCCTTTACTAGTCCCTAGCAAATACTTATGCAATAAGTACAAAAAGAATAAAGAAAAGAAAAAGGAGAATTAAAGAAGGATAGAGTGAATAGGGGTGCTTTCAGTGCACTGCATGTCTTTATAAAATCTGAATTTGGAGCTCCTGTCAGACCTTGGGTGTAGATGTGTGTGGAACCTAGTCGGGAACCAGCTCTAAAATACAACAGCCTTCGATAGTCACAGAACTCGGTTCAACCCACCCCAATAGCCTGGTCAGAACCGGTCTACATCATACGCAAACCCTTATAACTATGAAGTTGACTTGTACAGTGTAAGTGATGGTGGCTCTCCCCAACTGAAATGACAAAGGAACTGACTTCTCCAGAATGACAACCCAATGATTCCCCAATCCAATAGCTCTTTCCTCGAGGAGCAGGGTATTCCCTTCTAAGTTCAAGTGGCAACCAGCTCAAGAGGAGGGGTGAAGAGAAGAATGGACGGTAGCCAGTGTAGCTACCTATCCTAGGATGCAAGACCAGTGTAGTCAAGTCATCCAGCTGCAGGCTCACATATTTGACTTTGGAACTCAAGCTTGCTTATTGGCTTTAAAACATATGTACATACTTTGCAGGCATTTTATTCTTGTACAGGCCTGACCATTTTTTTTCTACATACTATTCACAACAGCATTTACATGAGGAGTTTTTCCTCTTGAGCCAGTAGACTATCCCTCTTTTGAAGCTTTATTGCAACCCGCAATCTCCTGTCGTTAGACCTCATGGCTATTGAACCAGGTTGGGGTGCACTTCCCTCCCTAGATGAGGACGAATGTTTCCACCCGTGTGCGTCTCAGACTGGCAAATCCAACCCCCACACCACTCCAACTGAGTTGAGCCAAGTAAAAGGTGCAAGTGTCCAAGTTAGGTCACGGTCGGTAAGAGTCATGTGTGTGTCTCGAAAAGTTCTAGTTAGTCAGTTGAGGTGACTTGAACCCAGCCCTGATTTCTCAAAGAATTAAGTCTGCATAGACCTGAGGTACCTTAAACCTAGTTCCCGTAAGGTTCCAGTGCAGTTAGGTGCGGTAAGGTCTAACCGAGCTCCAATTTGAGACTTTATTGGACTGATTCAATCATCAAGCTCACTCAAAAAGAATATGAATGGTATGCTCATGCTATGCACAATGAATGATGCAATTTTTCACAAGGATTTGACAAGAATCAAAGAATCTTTTTGCACAAAGAGTTTTTTACAAATAGAAAGCTTGACACATACAAAGGTATACACAATTATTTACACGGGTGTACCGCCTTATTTACAAAAGGTATGGATTTTTAAAGACTTTACAGGTTTTAATGGAGTACTTTATTCAACTTGTACAGAAAGAATTTTATGTATTTAATTTACAAGTGTTTGTAATGATGCTTTTATTTCTCAGCTCTAGTTTGAAAGTAATTTTTGCAAACTATAGTACATGATAATTTTTGCAATCATTTACACACATTTGAAAACTATTTTTGCAAAGATTTTTCACACTATATATACATTTTTCACGGTAGTTTTGACAAACAATTTTCAAAACATTTGCACATAGGTTTTTCAAATCCTTTATTCCACACAAGGAAAAGTTTTGCAATCCACACAATTTTATACAGGTTGAAAACATTTCACAGCAAATTTTTCAAACAGTTCACACTATTTTTCACATCATACTGTATAGGTATCTAACCTGATTTATTAATCAGTATATACAAAAGAAGAAAACATGTATTTAATATACAACATGGTTTTGGCTTCTTGTAAGCTTTATTTGGGATTATTGCTTATTATTGTATGAGAGATTTTTGTGCAGACTCCTCAGACTTATTCAAGAATCCTTTTCAAAAGATTTTGAAGACTATAGTCCAAACTAATTTGACAAACATGTTCACGCATTTGAAAATGATTTTACAAAGGTTTTTCACGCAAGATAGATAGATTTTTCAAAGCAATTTGACAAACAAATTTTTCAATCATTTGCACACTGATTTTTCACACATTTTTGTTTCACTCAAAGAAAATAAATTTTTTTCACACAACACTATTTTTTCAAAGGTTGAATACTTGTACACACTATTTTTCAAGCAATTTTCAATCGATTTTTCAAAGAAACTTTTTGCAGAAAATGCTTTTCCTGACTCAATAATCAGTACAAGTACAAAGAGTCTGAGGAGTCTCACAATCATCTTTTATTATTGTAGAGTTACTTATTGCTTTTTAGATTGAGTTGATGTTTTATTTTCCAGTATGAGTTATGGCTTATAGTATATACATGGTATATACGCCCCCCCTATACTAAGCTTGAGCTATGTCCACATAGATCGAAGAGAAAAGAGAAGACATAACTCGTACTGAGTATAGACAAGTCGAAAGAATATATGAATGAAAAATGAATGAATGAGAAGTTGACCGTCCCCCCTATACTTAGGATCAAATAATCCTAAGTATAGCAGACTGTACACAAAGCAGGGAGGGTCAAGGGTGGGAATACACAGATCGTACTCAAATTGTCTCCCCCTATACTTAGGTTAAGATACTCCTAAGTATAGACAAGAAGATGAGACAATGGAGAGGATCGGAATGAAATGAAAAACTCGGGGTGCACATCCCCCCTATACTTAGGACAAAGTACGTCCTAAGTATAGAAAACTGTCTACAAGAGCGGCACCTTTTTGATACAAAGAGAAAATAGAAAAGGAAAAGAAGAAAAGAAGAAAATCAGATAAACAGTGGTTGGAGTGCATTGTCTGAATCTTTTGATGCTGTAGCTGTTGTGGAGATGTCGTCATGGTGCACGAGCTGGATGGAGTCAACAACGGCCAAGAATGCATCTGGTTCGAGGTAAGGCTTCATGAGTTGGCCGTTGACGACGAAGGGTTGTGCGTCAGGGGACAATTCTGATATGGCAATACTTCCACTGTCACGCACTTCACAAACTCGAAATGGCCCTGTCCACTTACTCTTCAATTTGCCAGGGAATATCCGCAACTTTGCATCAAATAACCACACTTTCTGTCCAATATCAAAGGTCTTTCGTCTGATGTGCCGGTCATGCCAGTGTTTCACCTTCTCTTTGTACATCAAGGTGTTATCGTATGCACAGTCTCGGAACTCTAAGAGTCTGTTCAGATCATCCTTTCTTTTCTGACCACTTTGCATGAGTCCAAGTTGCAACTGTTGATTGCCCATAAAGACTTGTGAATTAATTCCACAGGCAGATGGCATGGCTTCCCATATACAAGACAATAGGGTGACATGCCCAAGGGAGACTTGTAGGCGGTTCGGTAAGCCCATAGGATCGAGTCCAAGAGTTGAGACCAGTCTTTTCTGTTTGGCTTAACAAGTTTCTGCAGTATAGTCTTGATTTCTCTGTTTGATTACTCCGCCATGCCATTGGTCTGAGGATGGTAAGGAGATGCAACATGATGATCGATGTCGTACTCCTTCGTTAACTTCTTGACCTCTTTGTTAATGAAGTGGCTACCTCCGTCTGATATGAGAATTTTCGGTATCCCGAATCGCGAAATGATGTTCTTCTTCAGGAACTGGCATACTGTTCAGCTGTCGGCAGCTCGAGCGGGGATAGCTTCAACCCAACGACTCACGTAATCGACGGCAAGAAGGATGTGCTCAAAACCTTGACTGTTAGGGAAAGGTCCCATGAAGTCAATGCCCCATGCATCGAAAACGTCTGCTATCTGAATGATTTTTAGGGGCATCGAATCTTTGGCAAGTGTACCTTTCAATCTCTGACAGTCAATACATCTTTTGACAAACTCTGCAGCATCCTTAAATAATGTGGGCCACCAGAAGCCACACTGAAGTACTTTGGTTGCCGTACGATCTCCAGAGTGATGTCCACCAGATTCGAGCGAGTGACAATGCTCGAGGACACTAGATTTCTCCTCCTGAGGGATGCACCTGTGCCAAATGCAATTCCTTCCTGGAATAAAAGATGATCCTCCCATTAGTAGAACCGGATGGTCGACATGAATTTGTTCTTCTGATTTTTCGTCCAATCCGACAGCGTTACCCCAGAGGCGAGGTAGTTGATTATATCAGCATTCCAAGGAAGAGAATCCACTGCAAGGATTGATTCGTCAGGAAAGGTTTCTATGATAGGTGCACTGTTCAGAGGAATCTCATGCTGCTCAATTCTAGAGAGATGGTCGGCTATCACATTTTGAACTCCAGGCTTGTCCTTGATTTCCAAATCAAATTCCTAGAAAAGAATGATCCAACGGATTAGTCTTGGCTTGGCATCCTTCTTCTGCTGTAGGTACCGGATAGCAGAGTGGTCTGTAAAAATTGTGACTTTCGATCCAAGCAAATAGGATCTGAACTTCTCAAGGGCGAAAACCATAGCCAGCAATTCTTTCTCTATCACTATATAATTTCTCTGTGCTTCATCTAATGTTCTGCTGGCATAGTGAATGGCATAGGGCGCTCTCTCTTTCCTTTGCCCAAGAACAGCCCCGACTGCAAAGTCTGACGCATCGGTCATTATCTCAAAGGGAAGAGACCAGTCAGGTGGCTGTAAGATTGGAGCCTGAGTAATAAGCTCCTTCAATTGATTGAAAGCAAGGAGAACGTGCTGATCTACATTGAACTCGATTTCCTTGCACAAAAGTTCTGTCGAAGGTCGGGCAATGCGGTTGAAATCCTTGATGAATCGTCTGTAGAATCCCACATGCCCCAGGAATGACCTTACATTTTTCACTGTCTGAGGTGGCTGGAGATTTGAAATAACATCCACCTTTGCCAGGTCAACTTCCATGCCACGTTTAGAAATGACGTGGCCCAGCACAATGCCTTCAGTGACCATAAAGTGGCTCTTTTCCTATGAAAGCACTAAATTAACTTCCCGGTACTTCTGAAGCACTCTATCTAGGTGCTCAAGACACGAATCAAAACTATCACCATAGACAGAGAAGTCATCCATGAACACCTCGAGAAAACTGCCTACCATCTCGGCGAAGACTGCTAACATGCATCTTTGGAAGGTTGCAGGTGCATTGCATAATCCAAAGGGCATTCTCTTGAAGGCGTAGGTGCCGAACGGGCAAGTGAAGGTAGTCTTCTCTTGATCTTCAGGGGCAATTGCCACTTGGTTGTACCCAGAATACCCATCCAAAAAGCAGAAGAACTCCTTGCCTGCTAGTCTTTCCAGAACTTGATCAATGAATGGCAAGGGGAAGTGGTCCTTCTTAGTTGCTGTATTGAGACGGCGGTAGTCAACACACACCCGCCAGGATGTTGGTACCCGAGTGGATATTTCCTCTCCTTTGTCATTTGTAACCACGGTAAGCCCAGATTTCTTTGGAACTACATGCAGTGGGCTTACCCATTTTGAGTCGGAGATGGGATAGATGAAACCTGCATCACACCATTTCATTATTTCTTTCATGACGACGTCTCGGAGGTTAGGGTTCAACCTTCTTTGGAATTCGCGGGACGGCTTGGCATCTTCTTCTAGATAGATGTGGTGTGAACACAAGGCTGGATTTATCCCTCGGAGATCTGATACGCTCCAACCAAGTGCCTTGTGGTTCTTTTCTAGAACCTCGAGAAGACGAGATTCCTGATCTGGATTCAGCCTGCTGCTGATGATGATCGGATACATTTGTTCTTCACCTGCAAGAACAGCATACTTCAGGCCTGCAGGAAGTGGCTTGAGTTCTGGTTTTGACCTGTCCAACTTGTCGGTCACTTCAGAGACTATGCTGGTGGTGGGATGTACTTCCTTGAAGCTGCTACCATCCTCATCATTCTGTTGAGATCCTGGTGATGTGCCGAACGGTTCTGCGCTAAGCTGATCGTGTTCGGTCTGGAGTGAATGCTCAAAGAGATGCGCCTGCATCTGAGAATCTGTCTCCCAAGAATCATCGGAGCATAAGCTAACTGCGCTTTCCAAGTCCTCCTCAAGAGTGAGGATTTCTTGGGTCCATGGATTGTCCAATGATAAGGATGAGTCTCTGACCTCTGCAATAAAATCACAGTCTGCTTCGCATGCTGGCTGGCTCTCATCAGTCGTGGCATTCGGCTCTCTATTCATGTTTATAGTGATTTGTTGGGTGTTCGAGCTGAAGGTAATCTTGCCAGACCCGTAATCAACCACGGCACCTGAAGTATGAAGGAAAGGTCGGCCAAGGATGATAGGGGCTTGGAGTAGGGGTGCAGGTGAGTCCATATCAAGGACTACGAAATCAGATGGGAATTGCATATCCTGCACTTTGACTACAACGTCTTCCAAAAGACCTCGGGGCCGCTTGAAGGATCGGTCAGCAAACTGAAGGATCATGCGTGTCTTCTTGAGCGGACCCAGCCTGAATTCTTACATTATGGATGAGGGCAGAAGGTTGATGGAAGATCCACTGTCAAGGAGAGTGCGCTCGAAGACCTGGTCAAAAATCTCACAACTGATCAGAGGTGCTCCTGTATCTTGCTTCTTCTGTGGGAGGTTGCTGATGGCGGCTACGGTGGCCATGGAGAGAACGTGCTTTTCTACTTCTCGGCATCTGTTTTCTTGCGCTGGGCGACGCCTGTTAGTACATGCCTCTTTTAGTCCTTTCTTTACAGCTGGCATGTACTCCACGGCCTTCAACAAAGGAATCTCAAAAGTCAACTTGTCTAATATTTCCACAACTCCTGGATCAGACAATGCCTTTTTCATTTTGCAAGTTTTTTGGATTTTTCCATTGCATGAGGAAAAGGAATATGTACATTACTGGCAGGAAAATTAGAGTTCTTATGTACATCAAAATCATCGCCCATCAAATGTTGTACATCCGAACTACTTGTACATCCGAACTACAAAAAGGAGTACAAACTGTATCCTGGCATGCTGGTGCTGCAGGGCGAGCAAAAAGTGTAGCGTCTGCTCCGTCGGCTGGCGCGGGATCGGCTGCTGCTGGCAGCTCCTCCAATGCTGGCGCGGCTTCGCTTCGGCTGCAAACTTCTTTTTGTTGTTTTTGATTTTGCTGATTTTTTTGTATTTTTAGTTGAGGCTGCTGCAAATGCACGACGGCTGGACTGGCTTCTCCTTCTTCTTCCTCCTCACCCACCCCTGTAGCTGGCACGGCTGATGCGGAAGATGACGATCCACCTATTTCTTTATTCACCCCAATCTTGGTGGCAGACGGAGGCAAGGCCCTACCACTCCTGAGAGTAACAACATTAGAATAAGTAGTAATATCATTGTCATACACGGACATGACATCACAATCTACCTACTCTTTTTTCTTGAAATTATTGGGGTTAGCTTCGACCTGAGCCGGAATGATGGTTCGGGTGGCGGTCAGGTCGTCAAGCCGCTTGGTCATTTCCGCTAGCCCTTTGACAAGCTAGGCCAGACAATCCATAGTGGGGTTCGCAGGGGGTACTTCAGTGGGTTCAGCGTGTAGACCACGCTGCTGTTGCATAGATGGGTGTGGAGGTTGTTGCTGGTGGTGCTGGGGTGGTGCAGGAAGTTGAAGTTGTTGATATGAGGGAGGAGGATACTGCTGATATTGTTGAGGTGGGGCAGCCGCATACTGATGAAATGGTTGTGGATGGCGGTATTGCGGCTGCTGGTACGGTGGGTTCTGCCTCCATTGGTTTGCATACTGGGGAGGCTGATGGTACTGCTGATGAGGCTAAGAGGACTGTCCAAAGCAACCACCCTGAGGTTGGTGGTACTGCCGGTTGGCAAGTGGCTGACCCTGGGGTTGTCCCATAGGATGGGTCGGCTGTGCATCATTGGTCCATACCCCATTCACTTCTTGAATCAGGGGTGGCGGTGGGAAAACTGGATCAGGTCCTGAAAGAAACTCTGGCTGGTACACAACCATCTGCTGCTGCGGCTGGCTCTGGTCGGGTGCCTGCACGTAGTACACGTGCTGGACTGCCGGTGGCTGCTGGCTCGGCTGAGGCTGATGCTGCGGTTGCTGCTCGTCCTTCTTCTCAGCTGGAGCTTCCGATGGTGTCGCCGACTGAACAGAGTTGATGGTGCCTACCAACAGTTCAAGGTACTTATTGATCTGATCAAGCTTGTCTAAGTTCTGTGTCCTCTTCTCGATCACAACAAGTTTTTCGAGGTCCTGTGATCGCTTCTCAATGATGTCAACTTTAGAGAGATGGCCCCAATGATACTGAGGTTGGAGCTCTCATCTCTCTCTGCCTCCTTGGACGCTGCCATGTGTACTTGCTTCTGGAGGATCTAGGGCTGCTTCTGATATGCCTTGGATGAAGAGAGGGCGGCCTCTCCTTCGACCATTTCTTCAAATATCTGGCAGACTACATCTTCATCCTTGTTAAAATGTGAGCCCCCACATGCTGCGTCAACGAGCCTTTGGCTCTCAATGTTCAGTCCCCCAAAGAAGTGTTGGACCAAGCTGGTCTTCGGAATATCATGATGGGGACACTTCTCATGCAGGTCAGTGAATCTTTCCCATGCTTCATGTATTGACTCATGGGGTCCTTGGGAGAAATTACTGATTCGGGCTTGCATCTGGTTGAGCCGACCGAGAGGATAATACTTATGCAGGAAGGTTGACTTCAGCTCCTCCCAGGTCGTCACAACCTTCCTCAGATGGTTGACCCAATAGAGGGCCTTGTCTTGTAGGCTGAAGGGGAACGCCATCATCTTGACAATGTCCAGAGGGACATTGGGATAGTGAGTAGTGCGGCAAATGCGGGAGAATTGCTGCAGGTGAATGTACGGCTCTTCACCGGTATTTCCATGGAATGCAGGGAGAAGAGCAATGAACTGGGGCTTCAGCTCAAAGTGAGCGTGTACCGGTGGAATGAGGATACACTCGGTCATCTGGCTATCTCCCGGATTGTATATTTCTTTAAGTGTAGGCTTCAGTGGTGGTAATTCCGGGTCATCATCATCAGGACCACCACCTCCACCTCCTCCTCCTCTACCTCCTCTTCCTCTTCCTCCTCCTCCATCGTCTCAGTTCATCATATCATTCAACATATCATGGAATGCTGTCTGCGTGAGGGCCTGCTCGGTCAGCTGCTGTTGAATGGCCTGGATGGACGCCAGCAATTGTGCATTGACTTGATTCTGGTCTGGCATCTGTCCTTCTGGTTGGGGTGGCTGCTGACCCTTGCCCTTTCCTCCGGGAGTCATATCAGGGTCTGAGTCGGACGAAATAAACTCCGGAGTAGTCTCCAGGGCTCGCTCTGTCTTCTATCTACATAATGAGATAGTCCGGATCAGACCACTTGCAATTAATTTTTCATCTGTCATGATAGAGCTGGAATTCAGGTCAACCCCAGCATGTTGTGAACATAAAAGGATGTAGACTGCAATCGACTTCCATTCACAACGGCGAAAGCGGGACAAAAGTGATCCTAGTTTATTGGGTGGCCAAGAGAAAGGTAGAAAACGAGGAGTCTGGAGATCGATCCGCAAAGTCCGGATCGGGTTCTTGGGAATCGCCTCGAACTTATTGGCGGAGTTGAGTCCATGGAATCGATGTGGGTGTCGGCATGGTCCTGACGAAAACCATCCATGGATCAATTTCGCGTAGCACAAAAGAGGGTTGGATTTTGGAAGAAGGATACGATGGTCAACAAGGAATAAAAGGAGTGTAAAACAGTAGAGAGGCTCGGTTGAGCGGGGTGGTCAAAGGGAGAAACAACAAAATATGCGCAAAGGCGCGGGACTTGATCTTTGAACCTTAACCTAGATCCATACAAACACAATACAAAATCGGGTTCACCAACTCACGCCATGTGAAGCCGTGAAAGTTTGGCTATTTATTATCTTTTCATTTTTAGAGTTGTGATTTCAGGCATATCTTATAACAAGTCCTTAGTACGCTACCCTATAGGAGAGAGAGTACTGCCAAAAGAGTATCCTGTACTTGTCCTCCTGTGTAACCTATAGTCTGTACTTTTTGGAGTCCTTGTAACCATTCCTGGATCCCTACTCAGCCAAAGAAATAGAGAGAGGAAGCCGATAGGCGAAACCAATACTTCGGTTCTCACTCGCAACGGAATCACCCGTGAGCGTGCAAGAACCTACTCGGACGCAGGAAAATGAGACAGACACCCCCGTGAAGTGGCCTATGCTCAATACTTCGGACAGGGTCGATGCTCTACACAACAGAGAGTCATCATTGGTGACCAAGCCCTACTCGCCTACGTATGATAGAAGCGCCATTACTTTGGAAATCCAGGCGATACACAAGGCAGTTGCAAACTGGGTTTTTGGCTTTAATCCTTAGGGGGTCGCACTTGCTCAAGGGAGTAGGGTTTTGGTCCCCCTCAAAGGTACCTGAAAACAATGAGGACTTTATGAACTCGGTACAATGATAGTCCATTACGGATTTTAATTAAGGTCAAAGTTTATTTAGCAGTCCCCTTATTTTAATTTTTGGGTTTTCACTTTTTTTGAGTCTGTTTTCATACCAGCGCCTAATGTTTTTGTAGATTCTCATTTAAGTCCTAGGTGCTCAAAATCAGAGGGAGATAGCGGAAAAGCCGTGCAAGTGGTTCCATGATGGAAATCTCACCATTGAACCGAATGATGCATGCTGAGTTAGAAGACTTACAGTGCATCCCAGCTCTCTCCATGCGGTATGCAAAACAGAATTTTTAAACCTATCTACATGTCGGTATGCAAAGCACAAAATCACCCTAAACATTAGCTGCTATTAGCGTGAAGAACCATAAGTCTCTCATTCATCTTTAGCCCGAAAGGTCCGGTCTTGGCTCACCCCTCCTCTGCTCAACACACTTGAGTTTAGGAGATAGTGCTTTACAGGGCTCGTTGTGGCACAAGGGCTAAGAGACAAATGAACGGCTAGTTTAAGTTTGACTAGATCCATACGAAGTAGACTATAGGAACATGCATTCTTATTAATGTGTGGACCTAGCTACCGAGTCAAGCAACCTACATCTAGGGGCTCCAAGCACACAAAACAAAGTAAAATAAAGGCAGAAAGCTCAAAACTTCGGAAAACAAAGAAAAGAAAGCGATGGAAAACTCGAAAAGCCGCGATGAGGCCCCCAGGTGAACAATCACCCGGGCACTGGACCTCATTGTGAAGAGTAGAGTCCTGTTAATTATTACATGCCAAAATTATCTCTCTCTCACCATAAATTACAAAAATGATCCTAAGTGTTCTAGACCTATCTAATCCCCATCTCTTTGCTTCCTTGATGCTCTCTCCAGTTGGTCATGAGGTGAACACCAACCTCCTCCAAGCTCGGCTGCCTTGGCTCCCTAAGAAACCATCCTCGCGTGGCGGGCCCTCGCATCAAAGTCACAAAAAAATTGAATTAGTATAGCTCAATCACTCAACTAAAACAGATATAAATTAATCACAATAAATAAATCAATGAAGCATGGTGATTAATTACATTAGAAATAGCTGCTCACAAAATTAATGATGAATCAAAATTTTTACACAAGGATGACAAAATAAAGTAGGCTATGCTCATTGCTCCCCGGCAACGGTGCCATCTGATAACCGACATTTTGCGAGGGTCAAAATTATGTTGTCGCTGAGGCGACCGCTCACAGAACATTAGTTAGCCAGCAAATAACCCACAATAAAAGAATGAATGGATTAAGTCCCAAAAGTGTGAATTAATATTTATTACTCTACCACGAAATGCATAGTGAACAAGCGTGTAGAGGTCGAACCACAAAGAGCAATACAAAAATGCAGTAGCCTATGATGTGCATGTACCACAGAGTCATCCTTGTGTGAAGCATATTTTTGTGGGTTTTTTATTTTTTTATTTTTTTTCTTTTTTTATTAATAATATGATATGCTTATCTATATTTATGGATTATATATATATAATTATAGAATATAAATATATAAAGATATATATCCCTAGAGGGTATGTATACATCATATAATACATACATTATGTATATATATTCCTTTTTTTTTAGATTTCCATACATTAATAAATATGTATGTATATATATATATTTCTTTTTTTAATTTTCTTTTTTATAAGGGAATAGATATACAATGTAGGGAGAAGGGTCATATAATATTTATAAAAATATACAAAATTAGTCAAAAATTCAAAAATAAAATCTTTTTGGTATTTTCATGATTTTCTACTGTTTTTGTGATTTTTGGGTATTTTTCAAAATATTTTTTTGTATTTTTAAATAGCAAAATAAGGGAAAACAGGGAGTTAGCTACTGGCTGGGGGCAAAATGGAATTTAAAAATATAGATCAGCCACAAAATTTTTCCCAACTATTTTTAAAAGAAATAGGATAAAATATAGAACCTACAGGAGTTGAGTTTTCAATTTTTAGGGTTTTCTAGAATTTTTTATATTTTTAAGAAGATTTTGAGTATTTTTGAATTTTTAAGGTTTTTCTTTTGAGATTTTTAATGATTTTTGGACTGACACTTAATTATGATAAAATAGACCATAGGTAATATTTTTGGAATTTTTCGAGATGGTTTAATATTTTTTTGGTATTTTATAAGCTAGACAGTAAATAAAATGCATGTTTTTGATTTTTAATAAATGCAAAAATGCAACAAAATTGAAAACTAAAAATATGGCATGCAAGAGCAAGCTAACAGGAGCTTATATCCATTTTTACAAAATTTTTCAAATTAATATGAGGCATGAAATAAATGGACAAAGCATAAAAAAATACATGGCCTGGCAGGGGCATTTTTGCAAATAAAATATTTCTCAGGGGCATCAGTGCAAAAATTACTACAGAAATAAATATTTATTTTTATTTTTGGGGCCATTTTACAATTAAAAAACCCGCCAGGGTTAAAGCGCCTCACGTGGGACTGCACGTGAGGCGCGGAGGGACCAATATGCAAATATATAAACTACAGGGGGCCTACAGCAAATATTACAATTTATTTACAACGGGGAATTTTATTTATAGCATTAAAATATAAATACAAAAAGGCGGGGGATGTATCTGAAATTTACCCCCAAAGGCGCGCGATCCAACGGCGTTGATCACTTCACTTAGCCACGCGTCGCGCATCTGATGGTTGATACCGGTTCGTCGATGAAGGCTTCTGATTAGATCCGCCTCGCGGATCGGACGGTGGTGGATGGGCTTCATCTGATGGTTGTCTTTTAATCTGGGCCTCGCCTCCTGATCCGACGGCGATGGAGGTGTCTGGAAGAACAGGGAAGAAGCTCCTCGGTACGGTCATTCGGGAAGTCCCTCCGAGGACGACTCCCATCCCATTCTTGCGAGAGCTGGAGAAGCGTCTATGGGTAAAGCACCGGGTACATATAACTGCTTGCCACCTACGCTCCACCATCTATTCCAAGTGTGGGGCCCCCGGCGAGCTTCGATCGTGAAGCTTGGGCTCCTCCGGGCATTTCCCTCGCGTCTGAGATGGTCTAGACGTAGCTGGAGGTCTTCCGCGTCTTCTGATGGTCTCGCCATGGCTCCTGGAGGTCCGAAGGGATCGGACGAGGTCGATGAAGGTCGGGACCTCCAGGAACCTCTTCCTGGTTTGAATCGAGCCCAGATGGGCTCCTTTCTTCGTTTGACCTGCATAGGAAGAACCGGGGGAGCGAGGGCTATCTCCTCGACCCCGGGTTTTGAAGCTCTATCGCAAAATGGAGTGAGGCGGAGGAGCTCCGGCGTTAGGAGGAGGTGGAGCTCCAATTCGCAAAGACCAGAGGTCCTCGGTTGAACAAAGATGATGGATAGATGGAGAACGCGATGGGGAACGAGATGAGGGGTGAATGGCGGTCGGAAACGATAGAGATCACGGTGGAGAAGTCACCGGAGCTAAGCTCCAGCGAACTTCGATTTTTGGATTTTAAGCTACGCTAATTAACCAAAGACTAAACTAAGAATGGGAATGAAAAGCTAACACTAAAATCTACCTAAAATACAATAAAGATCAGCTCTTATACCTGGGGGCCACCAGGGAGCAGGGCGGACGCCGGAGCTCCGCCGCGTCAAAATCTTCCCTCCTCCGGCCGATTCGAGGTGCTGGAACACTCCCTCTGTCACGAGGAACCTCCCAGGATCGAAATCAAGGCTTTTGGGTGGATTAAATTGGCCAAACTTTGAGGAGGGGGGCGAAGCTTCTTATTTATAGACATTGGCCCGGAGCCTTATTGACCGGTGTTTATTGATTAATCCAATGAGTATCAAGTTGATCTAAGATATCGGCGGGTATCAGTGATCATCAGAGATCATTTCTTGTGAAGAAAGCGAGCTCGATCGATGGACGAGATGGCCGTAAAAAAGGGACGAAATCCAGGGAAAAGACGGTTCAGAGACGCCAGGTCCCGGATGGGACAGTTGACCGGGCGGTCAACAAGGGCTGGCGCCCCATTGGTCCACCTCGGCCGCTAGAAGACAATATAGGAAACCCTATTCTAAAATGATTTATTTGACTTAGTAAATGATTTTATTATTTTTTTCCTTATAAAATAAAAAATGTGTATTATTTCATGTAGTATTTATTTACGATTTTTATTTAATTTTTTGAAGTGTTTTATTATAGTTTTATTTTAATAATGTGTATATGTATGTATTTACATGTATTTTGTGTATTTTATTTTTAATTTGTTTATTTTATTTTATTATTTTATTGTCTTATTTTATAAATTTATAATTTATTTGTGTGAGTGTGAGGGTATTTTTATTTAATTTTTATGAGTTTATTTTCATATTTAAATAAATAGGGATATGTATATGTAGGTATACTTATAGGTCTTTTATATGTATATTATATATACTTTATTTATTTAATGTATTTTCTTGGTTTTTATTTTAGATTTGTATTTTTGATATATTATGTATAATATGTACAACATTATAAAAATATGAGAAAATAAAATAATTAAAGAATGTTTTCCCTTTTTATTTATGTACATATTGGATTATAGGTATCTTGCCTATTATCTTGCATTTACTTATTTTATTTTAGAAGTCCTTTTTAGTTCTATTCTAGTTTCAATATGTACATGTATTATATACATTATTTACAAAATTTTAAAAATATAATTTGCTAAAAATAATGGACAATGAATATATTGAATGTTTTAATCAGGCAGGCTGCACAATGAAGGCCAAAACCCTATCTTTTGCAGATGGACTCCAAAAATTATGAAACCAATTTTATTAAATAGTTCTTGGAAATCTATATACAATTAAAGGTGAGTTTGAGTGATTTGGAGCTTTTATTTGCAAGATATGGGTCTGTGAAGTTGAGATTTTGGCTTTTTATTCTGTGTATAAAATGTACAGTGAGTATTATTTTTACACAAACTCAATTTTGTATTTTTATTTACATTATTATCTACAACTTTCATGAACAAAGTTTCTTTATTTGATGAATGAATAATTATATACAAAATAGGTGTCAAAAATGCATTGATAACTGCATGAATAAATGAGGTATTTATTGTACACTGGCCCTTATCTCCCCCTACTTTATTCCTTGTCGACCAATTCCATATTGGCCTTGGTCTCGAGGTTAGGGTCATAAAATATTTGCAATATTTTACTCCTTTTTCTTTTCTTCTCTTTATTCTATAATTTTGGCATTAAATACCTTATTTAATGTATAATTAATACAATGAATCATGAATGCTATTATGTAGAAATTGATGCTCTTTACATGCATTTGCTGGAGTTTTTGAGGCCAAAATGATAGAATAAAGGTGATGAAATGGAGATTCATCACCTACCTATTGTTCGATCTTCAATGAAATATGTATCCACACCCTTTTTGACCCAGCATTCTACCCTAGAGCTACGAACTCTCTCATAAACTCCATCTCTCATTCTCTATCGTGGAGTTCCACGCAAACCTCAAGGGTATTGGTGACTCCTCGAGCTAACATCTTCAGACTACTATTAATTCACTTACTTTCATGGTTGATTGTTCATTAATTAGCCAGATTTTGGGTTACCTTTTGGCATGCATGTTGCATACTAGTCCATCTTGTTGCTTTGACCGAAGGTGGGGAAATCTCGACTCATGCCCAACCCTTAATGACATTTGTGAATGCCTTGATCACAAATAAATGTCGTGAAACATCGATGCCTTTGTATCACATCGTTGGCCATCGACCTTTCACCGCACCTTTCATGAAACACCACCCTTCTTTCTTCAACCATATCCTCTCCTGGAACTTTAGGAACAAGACCACCAACTTCACTCATGTCACTAACGACATTTTAACATGGTTTTCACTTTTTTGTGAAAATGTCTCTCTTTTAATTGGTGTCATTTCGTTCTATCTATCTTGGCTCAATAGCTAGTACTCCACCTTTCACTAGTTGTCCCCATCCCTCACATCCCATCTCACCTCTCTGTCACTATGCTCCAAGACCATGCCCTTGTCAAAAGAGAGTCAATACATTTGGCATCGAAGCCATGCAATTCAACATTAACTCCAAAGAGAATCCTCCTTCTCCCCCTCTTCTTACGTCTGGATCCAGCCTCATCCTTTCAACCCATGTACCCGCCTCCCCCCCCCCCCCTTCCGTGGATTCCAAGTTCACCCCTCTCCATCTTTCTTTCACCAAATATGGGCTTGCTTGGACCATCAGGTATCACACAGTGATCAGTTCTCTCATTAGGACATAATCGATTCCCATTCTCTAAAATTCCATCAGATTCAAGAGAATTCATATATGATGGTGAATCTCCACATCAACACACATGTCTATGTGGAAATTGATTATGATGTATTTGTGAATGATTAATCCAATGTCATTTACAAGCTTAGGTGATGATCAACATCTTACCCTGTTTGTCCTCCTCCGGAGGGAAGATGATTGTAATACCAGAGCATGAATAAGAAGAAGATGATGATGATAATGATTATGATGATGATGTCAAGACTGGTGAGTCTAGTACTCCCAAATATAGCTACAATTCCGATGACAGTTGTTGTATTGAAAGAGGGAAACACTCTCGTCCATGACCTCGTGCGGATGATAGTGAAAACTATCCTCATGATATTTTCCTAATGCTTACTTAATCTTTCCTGATATTCTTTGTTTTTCTTTTACAAGTATGTGTAATGGAACATCGTTTGTGGTGCAAATATTTTGTATTAGTTCTATCTCTATATAACGATAGATGTATTTTATTTTGATTTTCTAGTGTTAACCTTTTTATCGATAACAAAGGGAGACAGATTAAAAGATTGGCTAATGAAAAGCTTGGCTAATGGATATCAGATTAAGGGGAGAATAAAAACTAAGATATCAAAATCTTAACTCAAAGGTTTTTATGCCGACCCTTTACATCCATCTTCCTCTCTCAACAGTTGTTGGATCTTTGATCCATCAACCGCATCGTCGTTCTGCACACCTCTGTTGGATCTCAAGATCAAATGTCACCCCTCTCATTTAACACACCATTGATTGATCCCATATGGGGTGTGGGATCCTTATTCAATGGATGAGGGTTCATAGTCCACCCTGCCCCCACGATCTCCACTCTGTCGAATGTCTTCTCCCTTTTTCCCTTCAGCCCACATGTGTCTTCATGCCTTCCCAAGACCCCTACCCTCGCCAACCACCCAATCCATCTCCACGACCTCGCGTCCTCTCATACCTCCCCCCTCTAACTATCGCTCCACTTGCCACCTGAGCCTACTTAGTCTCACCAACCCCCTTTGCTCCCAAATAATCCACCTTCAAGAGAGAATAGGATAAGTTCCCCTTTTCTTCCAATGACAATGAGAGGGCACATGGTTGAGCAACAAAACCTTCTTCTATAGTGAGATCTGAGGACATCCTCCATCATCGCAGCCCATCTCTAGTGTTGCATGAGCTCATGGACGCGAAGACAAATAGTCCTCCAGGCTTCAGCACAAGCCCCACGATGCCTTCTTCTTCATCTTTTCTAGTGAGTCTTCTTCGATCTTTCCCTTTTTCTCTTTTCTCCCTTTTTATTAGCACAACACATAGCAACCCATCCTTTGGACCATCACTTGAGCTTCACCATACCTTTACCATCTTTGCTAACCCTTTATGGCACCATTGTCCCTTCTCTGTGACCCTCTCCACCTCGCTCCGCCTCCTCCTTGCACAAGAGGAGGACCCATTGGTCCTCTGCCTCAGACCACATCCGATAGGGCCCCATTTTGCCCCCATTCTGCTTCCCTTGTGTTCTTCTAACCCATACAGGTACCCATTCCATCACTGATCAGACAAAGCACGACCACTCTGATCTCCATCTCTGCCTCCGATGACCCTCCATTGCCTCACTCCGCTAAGCCATGCAACAACTGTGGTTCCTCACCAGCACCTTCGACTCAGCCTCCTCAAGCTCTTTGGTCTCTTAGTAGTATCATAGGACTAAGAAAGAACTTCCAGTTCATTATCGGAGCACTGCCATGATAGCAGTTGTCGCCGGATCAAAGCTCTGATGTGATCTGATGGTCTTTTTTCTGTCCTGGTTCAGACATCGGATCTCCTGCAAAGCCTCATCCTTTATCGTCCACCCTCTCCACATTTTGGGATGTCGTACCACATCGATCCAACAGTTATCGACCATGGTCCGAACCACGGTCCACCTCCAGTATTGGGTTCCATAGAACCTTGTCGGAAGCTTGGTAGTGCCCCACCTAGATGCCTTCCAAACCTCCATCTGAGCCTAGCCCCCTCATGTATAGGAGGAACATGGGTGGTATTTTGAGACATACTCCCAACTCCACTCGAATTTCCCTCAGGTTCAGCCATGCGTGCCTCACGTGAAGTGCCTCGATAAATTGTGTCTAGGCTCTTCCGCCTTCCTCCTGATTGTAGAAACACTCTCGTGTGCCTTGGGAAATTTACAAGAGACACTTAGGTTATCTTTATTGCAGACATTGATTTTAATTTGTTTTGAATTTGTTTTAATTATGTTTTCCTTGAAAAAACCATGTACTCTTTTGTTAATAACTTGATCATTTGAACTCCAAATTGCATGAAATTGATCGTGTTTTAAATATAATTTAGTTACATTTCTATTAACATGATTTTCTCTCTAAAATGATGCATATATAATTATTTATAAGTTAGATAAGTTTATTGATTGTGTTTCATTGTTTGTGTTGCCAAAATTAGCACTTAGGTCCAAACTTGCAAATAAGTAGGCCCTGAAAAGATTGAAACTTATAGAATTTAATCTTGGATTTCACGTCTTGATTTGTGATTAGTAACCCTCTAATTAGAGTATATTTATGGATTACATGAGACTTATGTGCATTGAACTTTATAATGAAATTGGAGTTTAAAACTGCCTTTAATGGGGATTAATTTATATGATGTGATTGCATGAGATCGAGGAATTGATACAAGAGCCCTTGTTGTTGATTTCTTGTGCATTATCATAGCATTTGCATATCACTCATTCTGTAACATCCCTAAAATGCATAAAAATCACCAAAATTCTATGCATCGCATCAAGTCAACAAATTGGGCCTGAAATCGAACAAACTAGTTAATTGACCCTAGGTTAAGCAACTGAATACAACCATCACCTTGTGTCGACCCTAGGTCTTTCCCAATCTAAATAAACAATCAACAACCGCACCTCCTCATGGATATCCTTTAGTGGTTGGTGTTAAGTTATCCACGACTTCCCGACTACAACACAATTACGACTTATTAACTAGGGCAAACATGCAATTATCATTGCATTGTTACATCTCTTTAATTTTTAAAATGTTCCGTCATCATTAAATGATGAAGATTATTAGTTCTTTATTTATCTCTAAGTTGATTTTAAAGATGACATACATATATCTCAGTCACTCGCTTGTGTATTTATTTAGAGGATTGCATGACATTTTAGCAAAGAAGCTTTGATGAAGTAAATCTCAGCTGGAAGATTGCAAAAGCTCAAAATTGTTATTCTTGAATTAAAAGGTGCATTGCTGCATTTAATATAGTATCTGAGAAAGTTGTAATCTCAGTTATACATTCAGAACTTTTCAAAACAAGACATGTCAAAATTTTAGCTTTTGATCAACCAACCTTACTGATTGATCCATCAGCCATTTGATCAACCTCTTTCACTGATCAACCAATTTTGATCGGCCAACCCTTACGATAATCGATCATGTTTTGAATGCAAACATCTAATAGTCATCAGCTGATTGACTAACCTTTTTGACTGATCGATCAACCAAGTTTATCTGATTGATCGTAGCGGTAAAATCTTAACGTTTTCTTAATCGATATGTTTCCAATGACCATATTTTTTGAAACCTTATATAAGGGACCCCGTACCCACATTATAACACACACACACATACACCAAATTATTAGACATAAGTGCCCATGGAGAACCATTATATAATAATAGTTATGGAAAATCACTCCTTAATCTAAAATGAAGAATAACTTATTCGCGCAATAGGCCCCATTGTACAATTAGGGTTATATACCATGGACATCTTGGTATAATAAAATTTTTGATCCAATTTTTGGATCATAGTAGCTGGTGCATGATTAAATATTTAAAAAGTTATATTGAGGACTCAACAACATCGTCAAGTGATTTTCAAGAAAGGATCTCCTACCGACCTCTGGATGCAAGTCATATACACAATGTTAGAGATTTGGAGGTGTCGGATAATTAGGTTAAAGAGTTGACTTAACGAGTAACCAAGACCTTTATCGTAGATTATCACGATACATGCACGCATCCTCTGACCGGAGACAGATGTAGTACTATGTGGTATATGCTTTTGGAAAGCATATGATCGTTACCATCTCCCGATGACCAAATGAGAAACTTACCAATAAAAATCATGAAGGACACAATCCAAAATGGGATCAGAACTTCGGGTTTTAGATACAGTCTTCCAGTATGAAACATTCATGGGTAATAGGAATACTCAAGAGTGATGTGATCTTAAATGATTATATACCATGACGCTCCTATTCCCGAGAGAGTGATGAAAATTTTTTGGATTTTATTGATTCTTCTAAGTGAACTAGTTATCCATTCCTAGTCCAAATGTTATATATTTATCTCAATTGGGTTCAGAGACAATAAGAATATTGGGTACGTTGTCGGACATGATCAAACATCTCTGAGAGGTCTTCCAGATCTGGATATGATATTAGTTCTCATTATCCAAGTCACTATAAATGGATATACAATCACCCTGACCCTATCTCCAAGTATATGTAAAGAGGGCACACTACCCTCGAAGGAGTTTGAGGAATGTTACTAAAGAGATAAATATGAGAGATGGTACTATTCAGTGATGTTTTAATAATTGAGCGAAGATGAGAACATGGGATGATTAAATTGGATTTAATTATCTCTGATAACATTATCTCGGATAGTGTTATTGACAGTTATTCAAGAATAATGTGTATAATATTCACACTATTTTTAGATATGTTTAGAGAGGATTTTGAGATTATTAAATTAGATTTAATTATCTTGGACAAGATAATGTAGATAGTACTATCCACAATAATCATGGATAATATGTATAAGATCCACAATATCCAATTGAGATGATTTTGAATATGATTCATAAAATTAATGCTTATGTGAATTGGAATCACATTATACAATAATGTAAATATAATTTACATTTAGTTTTGGACCTATGAATATGATTTATATTTGTCAATGGTCTATTTGTAATTATCATAAATAATTTAGAATTATTTATTGATAATAAAATTTTGAAATTTACTAAACAAATAAATTTATGTTTGTTGAAATATTGTAACTATAATAATTGTAATAAAAGGAAAATAAAAAGTAGTTTCCTACAAAGGGGGGACATCCATGGTTGCAACAACCATGGTGGGCGTCCTCATTATTTTAGGAGCCTCCTATTTATTTTTTCCCTTTTATTAATTATTTATTGGTTGATTTGTTGAGAGGATTAAATGGATAATTAAATTGATAATTGTTATCAACTATAATCCTAAAAGTGTTTGTGAGCTTATTTAGTTAAATCATTTATTCAACAATTAGGATTGCAATCCTAACGTTCCGAAAAAGTATATAAGGGGAGGCAGAGACCATGCCATCCTCATCAATTCAAGGAGCAGCAAGTCTCCCTCCCTCTCTCTCTCTCCAGTGGATGTCCCCTCACTAAGATAATTTCCGTAATGTCAGATATCCCCCCTTGCCTCGCAGGATCATCCCCTTGTAGGAATAATACCCTTAATGGTTGATAATCTTGTTGTTACGCTGTCAAATCGATTCGATCAGTCTCGTGTGGATTTTATTTATCTTTGGTTCTTCGGGATCACGATGAAGATGGATGATTTTACAGGACGAAATCAAGAGCAAGGAGTTCCAACCCGTCTTGTTGGATTACGAGAAGTGCGTGGCTCATTCCTCTGCATGTAAATGTTGTCTCTATTGGATCGGACCCCAGACATGTTGTCTCTTACTTTAGAGGCTAGAGGACCATAATCACGCTTCAAGAGGTAATTCCATACTCACATGATATTGATGGAATGTATTGGAAATTATTCCTAATCCAAGAGTTCCATTGAATGTTTTTTTAATTCTGTTGCTATCATGACTTGTACAACAAGTCAGTTTTTTGATCAGATACTGGGTTATAGGACTTGGATATGATCATGATACACATGCCTCCGTGATGTATGAGGCCTTAAAACCTCTCTTCAAGGTGTATCAGATACTGGGTTATAGGACTTGGATATGATCCAAAGTTCTAAGAAGATAAGGCTTTGGATATTGGATTGCGGGAACATTTTTCCCACAATTGTGTGATTCTAAATTATTTTTGCAAACATTTGATGTTGATTCTATAAGCTCCTATTATGAACATATTTTGGGATACTAAAGCATGTTTAGAATGTCTAAATATGACCTCAAAGGTCCTACCAGTAGTTGGTTATGATCAGGCAAAGATTCAAATACGAAAAGTTTCTGCAGTGTGTTGTTTTTTACATAAATTTCATAGTTGTAAATTATTAATTTCAGTTAACTTGATAATACTTTATTAATGTCATAAATTAAACTAGCAAACTGCACAATTTTATTTAGCGATTTTGAGCATGATAGCCTAAGATATGTGATATTTTGTGGACTAAGGTCAGATGATGATATGATCATCTTGATGACGTTCTTTATGTGTTTATCAATCAAAATAAATTATGAAAATGTGATATATATATATACTCTGATTAATTGTTGAAATAAATATTTTAAGAAACATTAAATTTTTCAACAACTTTTGAATGATTGTTTCATGATAGAACCTGATTTTGAAGTTCAATTATTGTAACTAGATAATTTGGAGGCAAAAACATTTAGTTGCTTAATTTGTTGAAACTTTGTGGATACTAAAAAGGTCATTCCAATTTTTAATGAGAGAATATTATATAAATATAATGCACAATCGGAAGATCGATAAAATCATTAGTACAGATAAACCCAATTGTGTTGTTCCTAGTTAGAATGGAGATGGTGTCTAGACTATGTATGCTGGCTTAGTTTCTTAATTAGTATCTTGAATTGTGAGGAAATGCTCCCTCCCAGTATAATGTGTGCGTCTGTCCTGATCTATTTCAAGGAAGGATAACATGATGTGTGGTTAAGGCATACTTTAACAACTAAAATTGGAATAATTTGTACTTATTAAGGTGCATACTATATAATAATTTATATAAAGCATATGTTATTTGTTGGTTGAATTAAAGTGATAATTTAATATGATTAAATTACTGAACCAATTATTCATGATCTAAACTATATCAAATAAATCAGATTTCGCTTGAAAGGGTTGAACTTAAGAATATGATGCAAAGTGATCAATCAAGATTTGAATAGGGTATAAAGGATCATATGATGACATCCATGGTCTCCCGTCAAGGTGGAGGGTACCGTCTCCATGGATGATTGTGGAGACGCCTATGCGGAGTCATAGTTCCAATATACAAGCGCACATGAAACGAACTCTCTTCTTCTCGAAAGAGACAAGTTGTATGCGTAGTGACCCTGGTTATATTCCCCATATAATTGAGGCAGTATAGGATTGCACATAACCAACCTTATTCCTGTTGACAAATGGTTCAAGTGGCAACATGTCAATATCATATTTAGGGCGATGGGCTCGGACTGCAAGTTGGATTTGCAAGGCGGAAAGAGTTCATGCTTCCTTCATCGTAGTTGCATTTTCTCATAGGGAGATCCTAGATCTCGCTTGAGGTATTTTGGTTGGCATACCTCATGCTTTGAAAGTTGGAAAGGGAACGAACTTTCAAAGTAATAAAAATTGAGATCTTTTTGATTTAAAATAATAATAACCTTAATCAAAGTAAATATTCATGCATATTATTTTACGTTAGATAACTTTTGTTTAGACCCACTCAATATACTTATACTCGATCATAACTAGTATCATGGATATGATCCATGATTAATATATTTTGGCAAAGATATATGCTCTCCACATTTGATCATAAGGACACGGTTCACTACATTATGCAGAATGATCGCTCCATATGAGATAATATACTCAAAATGTTTGAATACCTACCTGAACCAAAGTCTTAAGAGTCGAGATGGATGTGGATATGGTGAGTGTTACCTTTGTACCATTTCTACTCAAGTCCTTCATGAATCTTCGTATTTTCATATTGTATGAAAGGGTTGAAGCAAGTATAAATGTTGAAATACTTTCAGATTGATGTCCTTTGAGGACATGTTCAATAGAGATATCCTTTATCTCAAGCGAAGGTTGTTTAAGGATCATGGAAGTGCATTGGAAGCATGGGTCTGATCCATAAGATGAAGAAAGGTCATAGAGTTGATCATAGTTTTGGAACTTCCACGTAGACATAGTTGGATGATTGCCAATACTACAACAAGTTGATATACTGGAAGTATGACTATCCAGAATATCTACAATCCTTAGAGAAGGACTTGTATAATACAAGGCACATCCCACATCTACTGTTCACCATTGGAACCAACTTACTTATAGACAAGGAATTTGCAAAAATTGTGCATTTCTTACTTCTATTTTATTTTCTCATTTTCTTATTTTTAAAAATAAAAAATAGATTAATGTGTAAATAGTTTTCTTGTATTTTCTCGTATTTTTCTAGATTTTTATCCTCTTTAAAACCACCAAAAAAATACAAAATCCCCAAAACCCGGTTTTCTATACACATGGAGAACCATCAAAAATACCACTTCGCACAAGTGACCTCTTTTGCTCCCGGGTCCTTCATGAAAGTTGTAGATCTCATCGAGATGAAAAACTTTTGTGAAGAACATTTTTCGATCCGATGTCTCCTTCTATTTATTTTCTATTTTTCTTTATCCCTAAATTTTGAAAAATTTTTTGGGGGTGCCACGTGGCATCTCCTGGGCTTGCCACGTCGCACCCCCACCTATCTCTCCCTCCAGCCGCCCCTGGGTCACGTGCCTAGCACGTGACCCCCCTTCATCTTCTCCAGTCGTTCACCTCTTCCTACGACCATCAAAGCACCGCCATGCACGGCCCCTAGCCGTTACAAGCTGCCATCCCCTTCATCTTCTCCGACCGTTACGAGCCCTGCCCCTCCTCGACATGTAACAGACTCCATCCTCTCTCCTATAAAGCCTCGTCACGGCCGACCATTTCTCTTATCTGCCCTTATCCTCAAGCCGGTGACAGCGGCCGTTGTACGGCGTGATCCATGACAAACCGTTGCTGTGCCGCCGCTCCTCCTTGCGAGCAGCAAAGCCTTGAGGTCTCCCTTCGCCGGACCTCTGAGGCGATAACCAGGAGAAGGCCCCGCCGCTCCTCCTTCGGGCGACTTCCATACTCCAGGCGACTCGCTCCGCTCCTCCCCCGTTCGCCCACGCACGAGCCCAGCTCCTCCGCACATCAACGGAGCCCCGCTCCTCCGCCCTCCGCTGATCGCCACCGCCTCCGCCACAGCTCAGCCGTGTGTCGTTCGAGCTCCTCCACCCTCCGTCGATCGCCCACCGCCTCTGCCACAGCTCGGTCGTGTGTCGGTCGAGCTCCTCCGCCCGCCGCGTCATCTTCGCCAGCTGCCGTTGGATCGCGCCCTAGATCCAACGGTCAGCAATCCGCCACGTCGTCTATCCGAGCCGAGGCCCAAGACTAGTGTCCCATCTATACTTAGTACGAGCTATGTCTACATTTCACTTTGTGCCATGAGGACATAGCACACGCTAAGTATAGGGTGTGTGTTTGTATAAATTTTATCTACTTTATCCAAAGCTCGTACTTTAATCATTTTTATCTAACATCGGGGATGGGTACAAGTAGTGTGTATAATACCTGTTTTTAAAAAAATAAAAAAAATACAAAAAAATTACTAACTCCAATAAGTGTCAAATAATCCCAAAGTCTAATTTCACATCTGACGAACTAAAACGAGCATATCTCCCAAAAACAATGTCCGATTTTGGTCCACTCACTTTTAAAGTTCTCTATTTTCAAATACCTTCAAAACAAGACCAATTTCGTAAAATTCGGAGCTCATATGTGAAAGTTGGGTTTTGGGCCTCTTTTACGCATTTTGATTTTTTGCTATTTTTGACCTGAGTTTTTATGTATTTAATTAACCCTTTTAATTTTATTTCTTCTTCATTTGTGTTCTTTGATGAAAGTTTTATAAAGCGACGTAAAAATCCAAATCCAGATTAAAACTGAAATCAAAGAAACTGACTGAGTCTAAGTGTTCGTTGTCGGTCTGTGCAAAAATTGTGCATTTCTTACTTCTATTTTATTTTCTCATTTTCTTATTTATTAAAAATCCAAAAAAACAGATTAACGTGTAAATAATTTTCTTGTATTTTCTCGTATTTTCTCTAGATTTTTATCCTCTCTAAAACCACAAAAAAATACAAAATCCCCAAAACCCGATTTTCTATACACATGGAGAACCATCAAAAATACCACTTTGCACAGGTGACCTCTTTTGCTCCCGGGTTCTTCATGAAAGTTGTAGATCTCGTCGAGACGAATAACTTTTGAGAAGGAAATTTTTCGATCCGAGGTATCCTTCTATTTCTTTTCTATTTTTCTTTATCCTTAAATTCTGAAATTTTTTTGGGGTGCCACGTGGCAGCTCCTGGGCTTGCCACGTCGCACCCCCACCTATCTCTCCCTCCAGCCGCCCCTGGGTCACACGCCTAGCACGTGACCCCCCTTCATCTTCTCCAGCCGTTCACCTCTTCCTACGGCCATCAAAGCACCGCCATGCACGGCCCCTGGCCGTTACATGCTGTCGCCCCCTTCATCTTCTCCGACTGTTACGAGCCCCGCCCCTCCTCGACAAGTAACAAACGCCATCCTCGCTCCTATAAAGCCTCGTCACAGCCGGCCATTTCTCTTATCCGCCCTTATCCTCAAGCCGGTGACAACGACCATTGTATGGTGTGATCCACGGCAAACCATTGCCGTGCCACCACTCCTCCTTGCGAGCAGCAAAGCCTTGAGGTCTCCCTTCGCCGGACCTCTGAGGTGATAACCAGGAGAAGGCCCCGCCGCTCCTCCTTCGGGAGACTTCCATACTCCAGGCGACTCGCTCCGCTCCTCCTCCGTTCGCCCACGCACGAGCCCAGCTCCTCCGCACATCAACGGAGCCCTGCTCCTCCGCCCTCCGCCGATCGCCACTGCCTCCGTCATAGCTCAGCCGCATGTCGGCTGAGCTTCTCCACCCTCTGCCGATCGCCCACCGCCTGCGCCACAGCTCGGTTGTGTGTCGGCCGAGCTCCTCCGCCTGCCGTGCCATTTTCGCCATCTACCGTTGGATCGCGCCCTAGATCCAACGGTCAGCAATCCGCCACATCGCCTATCCGAGACGAGGCCCAAGCCTAGTGTCCCATATATACTTAGTAAGAGCTATGCCTACATTTCACTTTGTGCCATGAGGACATAGCACACGCTAAGTATAGGGGGTGTGTTTGTATAAATTTTTTCTACTTTATCCATAGCTCGTACTTTAATCGTTTTTATCTAACATCGGGGATGGGTACAAGTAGTGTGTATAATACATGTTTAAAAAAAACAAAAAAATACTAACTCCAATAAGTGTCAAATAATCCCAAAGTCTAATTTCACATCTGACGGACTAAAACGAGCATATCTCCCACATACAGTGTCCGATTTTGGTCTACTCACTTTTAAAGTTCTTCATTTTCAAATACCTTCAAAACAAGACCAATTTCGTAAAATTCGGGAGCTCATATGTGAAAGTTGGGTTTTGGGCCTCTTTTACGCATTTTGACTTTTTGCTATTTTGACCTGAGTTTTTATGTACTTAATTAACCCTTTTAATTTTATTTCTTCTTCATTTGTGTTCTTTGATGAAAGTTTTATTAAACGACATAAAAATCCAAATCCAAATTAAAACTGAAATCAAAGAAACTGACTGAGTCTAAGTGTCCGTTGTCGGTCTGTGCAAAAATTGTGCGTTTCTTGCTTCTATTTTATTTTCTCTTATTCTTATTTATTAAAAATCCAAATAAATTAGATTAATGTGTAAATAATTTTCTTGTATTTTCTTGTATTTTTTTAGATTTTTATCCTCTCTAAAACCACCAAAAAAATACAAAATCCCCAAAACCTGGTTTTCTATACACATGGAGAACCATCAAAAATACCACTTCGCACAAGTGACCTCTTTTGCACCCGGGTCCTTCATGAAAGTTGTAAACCTCGTCGAGACGAACAACTTTCGTGAAGGAAGATTTTTGATCCGAGGTCTTCTTCTATTTCTTTTCTATTTTTCTTTATCCTTAAATTTTGAAATTTTTTTGGGGGTGCCACGTGGCAGCTCCTAGGCTTGCCACGTCGCACCCCCACCTATCTCTCCATCCAGCCGCCCCTGGGTCACGTGCCTAGCATGTGACCCCCCTTCATCTTCTCCAGTCGTTCACCTCTTCCTACGGCCATCAAAGCACTGTCATGAACGGCCCCTAGCCGTTACAAGCCGCCGCCCCCTTCATCTTCTCCGACCTTTACGAGCCCCGCCCCTCATCGACATGCAACAGACGCCATCCTCGCTCCTATAAAGCCTTGTCACGGCCGACCATTTCTCTTATCCGCCCTTATCCTCAAGCCGGTGACAGCGGCCGTTGTACGACGTGATCCACGACAAACCGTTGATGTGCCGCCGATCCTCCTTGCGAGCAACAAAGCCTTGAGGTCTCCCCTCGCCGGACCTCTGAGGCGATAACCGGGAGAAGGCCATGCCGCTCCTCCTTCGGGTGACTTCCATACTCCAGGTGACTCGCTCCGCTCCTCCCCCGTTCGCCCACACACGACCCCAGCTCCTCCGCACATCAACGGAGCCCCGCTCCTCCGTCGATCGCCACCGCCTCTGCCACAGCTCGGTCGTGTGTCGGCCAAGCTCCTCCACCCTCCGCCGATCGCCCACCGCCTCCGCCACAGCTCGGTCGTGTGTCGGCCGAGCTCCTACGCCCGCCGCGCCATTTTCACCAGCTGCCATTGGATCGCACCCTAGATCCAACGGTCAACAATCCGCCACGTCGTCTATCCGAGCCGAGGCCTAAGCCTAGTGTCCCATCTATACTTAGTACGAGCTATGTCTACATTTCACTTTGTGCCATGAGGACATAGCACACACTAAGTATAAGGGGTGTGTTTGTATAAATTTTATCTACTTTATCCATAGCTCGTACTTTAATCATTTTTATCTAACATCGAGGATGGGTACAAGTAGTGTGTATAATACATGTTTTTGAAAAAAACAAAAAAAAATACAAAAAATTACTAACTCCAATAAGTGTCAAATAATCCCAAAGTCTAATTTCACATCTGACGTACTAAAATGAGCATATCTCCCACATGCAGTGTCCGATTTTGGTCTACTCACTTTTAAAGTTTTCCATTTTCAAATACCTTCAAAACAAGACCAATTTTGTAAAATTCAGAGCTCATATGTGAAAGTTGGATTTTGGGCCTCTTTTGCGCATTTTGACTTTTTGCTATTTTTGGCCTGAGTTTTTATGTACTTAATTAACCCTTTTAATTTTATTTCTTCTTCATTTATGTTCTTTGATGAAAGATTTATCAAGCGACGTAAAAATCCAAATCCATATTAAAACTTAAATCAAAGAAACTGACTGAGTCTATGTGTCCGCTGTCGGTCCGTGCAAAAATTGTGTGTTTCTTACTTCTATTTTATTTTCTCATTTTCTTATTTATTAAAAATACAAAAAACTAGACTAATGTGTAAATAATTTTCTTGTATTTTCTCATATTTTTTCTAGATTTTTATCCTCTCTAAAACCACCAAAAAATACAAAATCCCCAAAACCCGGTTTTCTGTACACATAGAGAACCATCAAAAATACCACTTCGCACAGGTGACCTCTTTTGCTCCCGGTCCTTCATGAATGTTGTCGATCTCGTCGAGATACACTTTCGTGAAGAACTTCTTCGTGAAGGATTTTTCCTATCTGAGGTCTCCTTCTATTTCCTTTTTTTCTTTATCCTTAAATTTTGAAAATTTTTTGGGGGTGCTACGTGGCAGCTCCTGGGCTTGCCACGTCGCACCCCCACCTATCTCTCCCTCCAGCCGCCCCTGGGTCACATGCCTAGCACTTGACCCCCCCTTTGTCTTCTCCAGCCGTTCTCCTCTTCCTACGGCCATCAAAGCACCGCCATGCACGACCCATGGCTGTTACAAGCCACCACCCCTTCATCTTCTCCGACCGTTACGAGCCCCGCCCCTCCTCGACATGTAACAGACGCCATCCTTGCTCCTATAAAGCCTCGTCACGGCCAGCCATTTCTCTTATCCGTCCTTATCCTCAAGTCGGTGACAGCGGCCGTTGTACGACGTGATCCACGACAAACCGTTGTTGTGCCGCCGCTCCTCCTTGCGAGCAACAAAGCCTTGAGGTCTCCCTTCGCCGGACCTATGAGGCGATAATCAGGAGAAGGCCCCGCCGCTCCTCCTTCGGGCGACTTCCATACTCCAGGCAACTCGCTCCGCTCCAACCCCGTTCTCCCACGCATGAGCCCAGCTCCTCTGCACATCAGCGGAGCCCCGCTC
This sequence comes from Ottelia alismoides, assembly GCA_037367405.1. Lineage (NCBI taxonomy): Eukaryota > Viridiplantae > Streptophyta > Magnoliopsida > Alismatales > Hydrocharitaceae > Ottelia > Ottelia alismoides. The sequence goes on from JAZKJV010002687.1 coordinate 1,031,123, forward strand.
CTCCGCCCTCCGCCGATCGCCACCGCCTCCGCCACAGCTCGATCGTGTGTCGGCCGAACTCCTCCACCCTCCGCTGATCGCCCACCGCCTCCACCACAGCTCGGCCGTGTGTCGGCCGAGCTCCTCCACCCGCCGCGCCATCTTTGCCAGCTGTCGTTGGATCGCGCCCTAGATCCAACTGTCAGCAATCTGCCACGTCGTCTATTCGAGCAGAGGCCCAAGCCTAGTGGCTCGGATATGCCGACCCTCAGCTCTGAACCACAGGCTCGGGTTCTCGAACCTCCGCCTTGGATACACCGATCCTCAGCTCCGTCCCCGAGCCTGCATAAGCACGTGTGATGCACGTTCTTCGGGTGTAAATTGCAATAACACCCCTGGAAGTTCCTGAATTTGCAAATATACCCCCCGCCAGGTGTAAACTACAGAGGGGCTCCTCCAACTTTTATTAATTACAGATAAGCCCTTCCTGGGACTTCTTTGCAAGAAAAACTTTATTTTACTTACATTTTAGTCCCTGAAACTTCATTTTATCATATCTTTTTCATACGAACTCCGTTTTGAGCATATAATATGTCATTTTGAAGCTATTTTATTGCTCTACCATTTAGCATAACTTGTGAATAGATCTGAGGTTGTTTTTTTGGTAATTATTATTAAAGGATCTCTATTGACATGTAGGCTAAATTCTGACATAGTTGTGTTGTAGAGGAATTGATGATATTTATACAGGGACTCCATTGAGAAAAGATTATGAAATAAGTCCTCATACATTATTTAATAATTATTTCTTGGGGATTTAATCTGTGTAGGAGCTTCAAAAGGGAAGATTGAGAAATTATTTCCCTTGTATTTTCTGAAGATAATATTTATCGCTTGATGAATAATTTACAGGGAAATTAAAAGAAATTTTCAACAGAGCCCGGAACATATTAGATTATTCATTGACACTCGGATTATTTCTCTTGAACTATAGCTTTTGATCTGTGATAAATTTCAAGGTTATCAATTAACATATTTTGGAGCAGAAATCTAAATCCCAGATCCTGTGCTGATTTATTTTTCTTGCATCACATTTGCATCTCATTGCATTGTATATTTTTTCAACACAGAAATTAACTTAGTATTAATTAATTATTTAATTTGACATAAGACTGCGCAACTAAAAATCACGATTCCCTGTGTTCGACCTTGGTACACTTGCCGAGTAAAAATATTCCACAACATTCAGAGATTGTGGTATTTTGATCGACCAAAATTCACCTCCTATACTACAATTCATCATTATTAAAGAGGAGAATTTCATGCTCATCACCGCCGATGACTGTAGCAGGAGAGGGGTGGCAGGCAGCGCCACTTGTCCTTGGAAGAAGGGAGGGGGGCGACCTGCTGCTCCTCTTTATTTTATTTTTTTAAATTTTTTTATTTTGCTGCTGTGATTTTTTTATTTTTTTGTTTTTATTTTTTAAAAAAATTTTAAATAGGGAGAATATATATATATATAAAGAAGATGAGTTAGTGGAATAAAACAAATGGATGTGTGTGGTGATGGTGATGATATGGAATAAACAAATGAAGGTGTGTGTGGGTGATTATGTGATGGTGTGATATAAAAACATGCAAGAAAAATAAAAATGATGATAAAATAAAATAAAAGAAATGAGAGGAATACTTACATGAGGTTCACCGGATTTGCGGAGCAGCTACGTTGGACTCCTATCGTCGTATCAATCTTATTGTCGAATAAAAATCGGAGAAGCTATGCGAGCTCGACAGGAACTCGTGACGCGGGGACGATGGTCGCCGTGGATCTCGCTTGAAGGAGGCCATCTCTTAAGGAAGATGATAAGCCGCTGTCACCGACACCACATTCCAAGATCTCTCCTTTTTATATAAGAATGGTAGATGACAACAAATGTGGATGAGGAGATGAGTATAAAGAGAAAGAATGAGAAGTTAGAGAGAAAAATGAAGGTGGATGAGATGGAGTGGAATGGGAGGTTATGGGAAGATGGTGGACTTGAATGGAAATTGGTGGTAGAAGAGAAGTTATTGTAGAGAATGAGAAATAAATGAAGGGAAAAAAATAAAATAAAGTAGTCTAATAAAATACAATAAAATAAAAAGAAGAAAAAGAATGAAGAATTTACAAAAGAAGACAACCAACATGTACATGTTTTTTTTACTTTTCTAGTTTTATTTTTTTTGTTTTTTTAATAAATGATATTTACAACATAAAAATAAAATAAAATACTATAAGTAAAATACAATACAAAAATGATTTTTTTGAATTTTTAGTGATTAAGAAAAGTAAAATAAAAAAATAGGGAAATAAAAAATATGTACAATATATACAATGTACACCGAGGTCCCAAAACTCATATTTAGCAAATGAGCTCTGATTTTATTGAATTCACTTTCATTAGATAGATAATTTTCTATATTAAACTTTAAAAGTGAGTATGGTGAATTTGGAGTTCGTACGGAGCGAGAATTTAGCCAGGAAGTTGGATTTTACGACTTTTTCTCTTTGGGATCTAGGAGCATTTATTTGAGATGAACTTTATTTTATATTTTTACATTTTTATACATATTTATGAACAAGTCAGAGAAAAAAATAGCTAAAAAGGAGTTGAAATGAATTTATTAAAATATATGAAGTTTTAGGCTTTTTACAGGTGAAAACCTCCTTTATTTTGCGGCTTTTATCATTAATTTTTTTCGTACAATATAATATATATTAATTAGTGTATTTTATTAACAAGAGTCATTTTGTTAATTTATTGATTTTATAGATATTTATTTGAGAATATATTCAAGGATTTGTCTAAGATCAATATATTGAGATGATGAATCGCAGATTCATCAGTGGGGTAATTTGCGGTCAAGTCCCAGATCTTCTCCAAAATGGCATAGAAGTCCATCTTTCCAGGAGGCAAGTGAGGCACATGTGACCTCTTGGGAGAATTGCATATATACCCTCCCGGGTATAGGTAATCTCATCTAAGTCCCAGTCAGCATTCTTTTCTTTTATCAATTTTATTTTTGGAATTGCATACATATCTCTATGTTTGCATATTTATTTGAACGTGCATTTGGCATTATTTCATGATTTTAAAAATTGCATATTATAGAACTCTTTATGCTTTATCACGGTGAATATTTGTTTGATTTTTATGAGATACGGGTTATTTAATATAGTTATTTTGGTGGAAAATTGAATATTTTTCCCATTGCTTGCCATTAATTCAATATTAGATTCATCCTTATTCTAAAAATTACAAAAAAATTCACAATAGGTTGAGGTTTAGTGGTTCTACTTTGTACCCAAAAATCATCTGATTTGCAAGCATATTGAGATTGCAATACATTATTTAGTGATTCATTTATTTTTTTTAATGAGCCATAAATCAATTATTTTTAGGATTTGATAATTTTCTTGGATTCCTTTCACATATAAGTATGTAGTATAATTTTAATTTCTGAAAATACTTTGGTTTTATATTTATTAAAATTAATTTACGAAAATCACCCTACATTCATATTTAATTCTAAATTAATTCATATTGAGTCAAAAAATTCCAAAAAAATTATAGTACGCTAATTTCATCATTATTCAACTCCGACCAAGTTTGAGAATTTTTAGACATTGTTTGAACGTAATTTACAATTTAATCCCTCAACATAGCCTTAAATTGCATTACGTTTTTAATTGCATTTTAAAAATACCAAAAAATGCTTCTTTGAAAACCTAGCATCTAGATCGACTAAAAACAAACCTAAGGAGAAAGTTGCCTCCCTGAGTTCGACCTTGGGCTAGCCCAAGTAAACAAATATAACCGCTCGCTTTTAATTGGACTAATAATTGAAGAAGTGGTTTTGATTGATTTGAATTTATCCGACTACAACGTATTTAAAACGATTGAATTAAAAGGTAAATTCTGGGTCTGTCAATATTCATTGTTGTTTCCCTCCCGGTGTTTTTATAGAGGAAACTCTTTCTATTTTTCTTTTAAAATATGTCCCAACATAAGGGAAAACTCTACCGAAAATTGTATATAGAAATATGTCCAATATAAGTGGAAACTCTGTCGAAATTTCCCTATAAATATCACCCCATTTAAGGGGAAGCTTTGCTGAAATTTTAAGAGAAAAATATGTTCTTTACGTTCTTCGTGTTCTTCGAGTGTTCTTCATGTTCTTCGTTCGTTCTTCGCGTTCTTGTCGTGTTCCTAACATTTTTGATACAAAAATGAAATTCGATCGTTTCAAGATCTATAATCATACTTTTTGAAAAAAGAATCACAATAAAGCATTGCATACGCGATAGAGAGACCAATTAGATAATGAAATCGTTCCTTTTGCTGTTGGGTTTTCATATGAGATCATTGGGATTCCTGATTTTATGTTCTTCGCTACGAAGAATACTAATTTGGCTATTTTTGAGAAAAATTTGAAAAGTTGCTTTGTGATTTCAACTAAAATATGGTCTAAGAATTGAATTGATGTTGTGACTTGGAAAGTTAGGGTTTGGAAGTTAAAATGAGCATAATATTGAGTATATAAATATATGAATTAATATATATGTGAGGTTATACTCAATGTTGATGATTATACAGATCGAAGACTTAAAGAAAGAATTACATCATGGGAATTGATATGTATTTAAGTTGGATCCTGAAAAGGATCGTGTGTTACGTTAAGAATGATTGGGAGTAGAACTACAGGTCGGGCATGCAAATTATAGGTTTGTCGGAAGGAACCCATATTGCTATGACAATACGTAGGTGGTACACGGTTGCCTTGTTTTGATAAGGGTGCACGAAATGAATGATTTGCAACGCGTGGTACCGGGTGCCAACATATTCAAGTTGAATGACGGAAGATACTGTCATGCCATGTGGAGGCACAGGTGGTTTGATAGCGGGTGGGTTATGATAACACGTTCTTAAAGCCATTGGTTTATGTGATTAAAGGTTAGACTGAGGTTTTAAGCTATCAAGTCCTCTAGGACGGTGTGCTTCTTTATTTGCCAGGCTGAGGGTTTGGAATCTTGGATAATAAATGAAAAGAAAATTGTCAGGGTAGTATTGGAGGATTGATTGAGGAAATCTCCAATCTCGAAGTGTCCACAACTTCGAAGTCCAATGATAGTGGGGTTCTCCGAAACTAATCCCTAACGTAGAATAGAAAGGAATAGGGCTTAAACTAATGAGAATGGATGAAATTTTTTTTGTGATAACAAGTTTTGAAAAGGTACACATTTGTTTGTTTTTCTCTTTTCGTTACTTAGCACTCGCTAATTGTTATCCTATAGTTTTTGGAAAATCTAACAGGTGTCGGTGAGCCATCACAAGGACTTTAATAATCCAACCAACTAACATAGTCATCCAACCATCCACTTTGTAAGGTAGTTAGTAATTTTTTCATGTATTTTCTTTCCAGCTGATGTACATGTAAATGGTTATAGTGGGATAATGTATCATGTGCATTTTATTTGTGAATGAAAAAGTGTTGAAATACTTCATTCTGAGTATTTTTAATTGCAATCTGTTTCTGAATGTTAGTTGTGATTGCTGAATAAATTGTTGTTGAGTAATCAGATCCGGATATGAAAGGATCCGACGGCCTGGAATTGGGGTAGTACAAATTGGTATCAGAGCCAAGGTACTCTAGTAATTCACTCAGTATTTGATAACTATGAGCGGTATTCAGAAACTAAGGTGGTTTTAAGATCCTTTGATCTTAATAAGTGACTGCAGTACCATTCATAAGTCATTGTCCCTTATGTACATCGTGCTAAAACGTATAGAATCTAACTTTTGGCCTTAATTCATTCTAGAATCATGACAGACCAAGACGTGTCTAGGTAATTAGCGGCTATAATGACAATGCTGCAAGAGATGGGGCAAAAGCCGCATGCATTAGAGGAGAGGCTCAATGCACAAGTTCAGAGACCTGAGTCATCTAGACCTGTGAATGCTAGAGCTAAGGTTTATGTTCATCCTTCTTAGGAAGAATCTTGTTACGTAACTCCATGGAGTAGACCCCTACTCCTATTGGAGGAGCCATGTAGGAGGCCCTCCTTAGGTAGATTTTTTTGCTTGAATCCTACCATAAAAGATTTCGATAGAAGTACAAAACCATTATTTTGTTAAAGGACAAGGAGGTAAAGTATTTATAATCAAAGAGATCTTAGATGACTACGTGATATAGATTGTAGGACATCATGTACCAGCTTCTCTACTATTTATTGAAATATGAATAATTTTGATCTCATCCTGGGGATGGACTGGCAAGAAAGCATCATGCATGCCTTGATTGTTTTAAAAGGACATTAACTTTTCACCTTTCTAACTCTATAGAGTTCCAATTCATTGGAAAGACATCCAATGATAATGTAGAATACATCTCTACTCTGAAGGCGCAACAGTTGTTAGAGAGAGGGTGCCAAGGCTATTTAGCTTATGTAACCACTACATCATGGTCAAACAGAATGACAGAAGATGTACATGTAGTGTATGAGTTTCCGGTGTATTTACAAAGGAACTACCTGGATTACCACCTGAGCGAGAGATTGAATTTGAAATCTCTCTCATCCCTGATACTCAACCTATCTCTATCCCTCCATATAGGATGGCACCAGCTGAGTTACAAGAGTTAAAAGTGCAGTTACAAGAACTGTTAGATAAATGATTCATTCGTCCTAGCACTTCACCATGGAGTACACCTGTCTTGATTGTGAGGAAAAAGAAGACAATAAAGAACAAGTATCCTCTGCCGAGAATAGATGATCTCTTTGACCAGTTGCAGGGTTCAACTGTGTATTCCAAGTGACTTAAAATCCGGATACCACCAGTTGAAAATTAAAGAGGCAGATATCCCCAAGACAACCATTCGAACTAGATATGGACATTATGAATTTTTAGTTATGCCTTTTGGACTGACAAATACCCCGGTAGCTTTCATGGATTTCATGAATAGAGTATTCAAGGAGTTCTTAGATCACTTTGTAGTAGTCTTTATTGATGACATGCTTATTTACTCCAAAGACAAGTACCCACATGAACACCATCTCTGGCAGGCACTTGAAACACTAAGGAAGAACAAACTGTATGCTAGATATAGCAAATGTGACTTATGATTGTCCGAAGTATCCTTCTTAGGTCATGTTATTTTTGAGGAAGGTATATCAATTGATCCTACAAAAGGTAGGACGGTGATGAGATGGTAACGCCCAAAGACTGGTACAGAAATACGATCTTTTCTGGGTTTAGCTGGGTATTATGGAAGATTTGTGAAGGACTTTTCATGATTAGCATTGCCAATAACCAGGCCGACTTAGAAGGAAGTCCCAATTCATATGGTCTGATGCATGCGAAACTAGTTTCCAGACACTGAAACAATGCCTAACATCTGCACCTATTCTTACTCTACCCTTTGGGGCTGAAGGGTTTATAGTGTACATTGATGCATCTAAAGAAAGACTTGGGGCAGTTCTTATGCAACATGGTAAGGTAGTTGCTTATGCATCACGACAGCTCATGACACATGAGAGGAACTACCCAACACATGATCTTGAATTAGTTGTCGTAGTCTTTGCTTTAAAGATATTGAGATACTACCTCTATGGTACTACTTTTGAAATCTTCACCGATCATAAAAGCTTGAAATATCTGTTTGATCATAAGGAGATCAATATGAGACAGGGACGGTGGCTACAGTTTTTGAAGGACTATGATTGCACCATCTCCTACCACCCTGGTAAGGAGAACGTCATAGCAGATGCCCTTAGCAGAAGAACTTATTCACCTGGGTTGGTGAGTGCTATCCACTTATGGGATTTACTATCAATGTTGAGTGAATGAAAATCATTTGATAGTAGTGTTGATACCATAACTATTCCTTAGCGATACAAACCAGAGATCTAGGATAGAATAAAGAAAGGACAGGAGGATGATCCGATCCTTAAAGACTTGGGACAACAACTTGAGAAGAATGAGATAGAGGGATTCGAGATACAAGATGTGTTACTATATAACCATCACAGAGTTTGTGTACCAAGCACACCTGAACTGAGGAAAGACATCTTATGTGAAGCACATTGCCCTAGATTATCTATTCATCTAGGAATTACGAAGATGTATAAGGATCTCCGTTCATACTTTTGGTGGCCGGGAATGAAGAAAGATGTTGATGAGTTTGTGAATTCATGTTTCACTTGCCAGCAGGTAAAGGCTTTACACCAAACGCCACCGGGATTTTTACAACCCCTCCATATACCTGAGTGGAAATGGGAAAGCATTTCCATGGACCTTATTACTGGTTTACCTCAGACGACTCGTGGTAAATATAGTATATGGATTATAATAAATCGTTCGACCAAGATAGCATACTTTATTCCAATAAGCCTATCTTCCACTCCAGACTAGCTTTTTGAGTTATATATTACGCATGTGATCGGTCTCCATGGTATCCGAAAAGATGTAGTTTCCGATCAAGATTCACGATTCACCTCACACTATTGGGTGAGCTTCATGAAATCCTTAGGCACATAGTTATGCTTGAGCATAGCATATCATCCGTAAATAGGTGGTCAATCAGAATGTACAATTCAGACGCTAGAGGATATGTTGCGAGCATGTGCCTTAAAATGGAATGGATCATGGGTGAAACATTTGTCTCTTGCAGAATTCACCTACTATAATAGTTACCATACAAGTATTGGCATGGCACCATTTGAAGAACTATATGGACGAATTTGTACTACTCTTTTATGTTGGCAAGAGGTCGGGATAAAGAACCTTTACGATTCAAATAGACTCCAGGAGATACGGGAAGTTGTAGAGCTTGCTCGAAAAGACTAATAACTGCTCAGAGTCACTAGAAAAGCTACAGTGATACCATGCGAAGAGACCTTGAGTTTGAGTTAGGCGACTTTGTATTCCTAAAGTATCACCTATGAAGGGAGTTCATAGGTTTGGCTTGCATGGGAAGTTGGCACCCACGTTCCTGGGTCCCTTCGAAATTATTCACCGGATTGGGAAAGTCGCATATAGACTTGCACTCCCTCCACATCTTTTAGAAATATATGGTGTTTCTCATGTATCAAATCTGAGAAAGTATATTAAGGATCCTGAGCATAATATAAGCTATGACGATCTGCATATTTAGCCAGACTTGACATACCTAGAAATACATATGCAAATACTAGACATGGATATCAAGAAGTTGAGAAAAAAAGGTACCTCTAGTTAAAGTGTTGCGGCGCAAGAAAAAGTTTGAAAAAACCACATGGGAACCTGAGGTAGAAATGATAGAAAAATACAAGTACTTGTTTCAATGATAATACTATGTACTGATCTTTATTATGAATGAAATGACATTGATTCTCTTTAAGGTTGTTATGCCTGCATTTATAATCTTGAGGACGAGACTTTCTTTAAGGTTGTTATAACTGTAAAGCCTTGAAGTTGGTCGTCTCTCGGATCCTATATCATAAGATCCGGCTCGTCAAGAGGAAACCAACGGAATTTGTTTCGTATGAATCAGACTTCCTTTTGATTTGTTATGATTTTCGAAAGAAAGAGAAGTAAGGAGGTTTAAAATGTCATTAAACTACAATGATTGTCATTAATACTAATTAAACATGAATAAATAAACTAATGATGGATTGAGGACCGCTAATTACCATTAGCAAACACTAATCAGTTATTAGAAAAGTCAAGCGTGAGCCGCGAAAGATAAATCACGATCAGTGAAAGTTAATCTCGATTGACGATAACTAAGCATCTTAATGAATCTAGAATCTTCTGGAAAGTTTTAACTTAAGCCCTAAGTTTTGGATAAGACTTGATCAAAACCATGGGCCAAAATCATGGGCCGCTAACCACGATTAAGGTCTAAACCTTGGTTTACTAACCATAGTTAGCGGTTTTCTGGAGCCTATAAATAGCCCCCCTTACCCATTCATTCTCTATGATTTCCACTACCACCAATACCCCAAGGGCTAGGGTCAAGAGTTCAGAGGAGGAGAGGGAGGCAGGGAACGAGCGCCAGCTAAGCGCTGCCGGGAGAATGAGGAGGAGGGAGGTACGATCCTCTCTTAGTTTGCTTCATAAGCTTTGTTTTCAATTCATCTTTCTTTTGATTCATTTTCTTTGTGGTTTGAGGAGAAATATGTGTAACACCCTACTTAGGTGCACGCGGCTATGCACGTCAGTGAACTATGTGATTCGTCACACTTTCACTCACCTAAGATGCGTGGTATCTACCGATTCTCCATCGCTTATGATTCTATTCTTTCGATTCTGCTTTTATAGTTGTTTTGATGGAGAAATCTGTGTAAGACCCTACTTAGGTGCGGGAGACTATGCACGTCAGTAAACCCTGTGATTCATCACACTTTCACTCACCTAAACGCGTTGTGCCTACCGATTCTCCATCTCTTGCAGTTTGATTATATTCTTTCATATTCAATGTTGTTCCCCTCTCAGTGATTTTATAGAGGAAACTCTTTTCATTTTTCTTTTAAAATATGTCCCGGTATAAGGGGAAGCTCTGCCAAAATTTTTATAAAAATATGTCCCGATATAAAGGGGAACTCTACCGAAATTTTCCTAGAAATATCATACTATTTAAGGGGAAGCTCTGCTGAAATTTTAAAAGAAAAATATGTTCTTCATGTTCTTCATGTGTTCTTCGTGATCTTCGTTCGTTCTTCGCGTTCTTTTTGCGTTCCTAGCATTTTTGATAAGAAAATGAAATTCGATCGTTTCAGAAGCTATAAATCATCCTTTCTGAAAAAAATCATGATAAAGCACTACATACACGAGAGAGAACTCAATTAGGTAATGAAATCCTTCCTTTTGCTATTGCATTTTCATATGAGATCATTTAGATTCCTGATTTTATGTTCTTCGCTACGAAGAACTCTAATTAGGCTATTTTTGCGAAAATATTAAAATTTGCTTTGTGATTTCAACTAAAATAAGGTTTAAGCATCGAACTGATGCAATGGCTTGAAAAGTTAGGGTTTGGAAGTTAAAATGAGCATAAATATGAGTATATAAATATATGAATTAATACATGTGTGTGAGTGATGACTCGGATGAATCAAGGGTCGTATTGATCCACAAGGCGGATCAGTAGTCGATGCGGTGACCGCTCAATAAATCCCAATCAATCAACAATTAATCCCACAATCAGAATAAAGCAATTAAATCTCGAAAATGTGGAGTTAAAATTTATTATAACTCTACATGTAAATGTGTATAGGTGCAAGCACAAGTAGAGGTCGAACAATGGGAGGCAAATGGTTGTGTGGTGGAAATGAATGCGCATTCATTCAATTCTTCGTTCATGTCCAATTCCTTATTGTTTTTGTGGGTTTTTAATTATATATATATTTATTTATTTATTTATTTTGTTTTTATGATTTTTATTTGTTTTTATATTTTATATATTTTTTATTTTCTTTTTATATTTTTTATATAATATAGATATATATATAAAGAGATATATATAAGCGAAGAGAGAGAGAAGTAATACATGGATATATATAAATACTCAAAATATATCAGATATAATATTTTTTGGCTTTTTATATTTCCTTTTTTTGTTATTTTTTTCTTAGGCTTTTA